>CM067766.1:12807500-13315000 GCA_034642375.1 Vigna nakashimae | reverse complement strand
AAACTTTTAACCACTTGTAATAAAATATAATTTTCAAAAGATATAAAGTTTATTTATTTTGCCTTTTATGTGACATCGTGGTCAGAGAAACTATAAAAGGGGTGATATTTGTCTAGAATATGAAGGCGTGGAGATGACAATTGAAAAACATATGTTTGGTTAGAGTGTCATTGTTTTGTTTTTCTTCTGAAGAAATAAGAAATACTATACATGAACATGGACAATGTCGTGTTTGTTTGTTGGAATGTAATTATTTAATGGGTTTGCACTTGTATATGTAAGCTGGATTATTATAATAACCGATCACGCCATTTGCCACCACGATTTATGGGAAATATGCACATGTTGAAGAGAGTTTGAAGTTTTTGGAGGGAGGGATAGAATGGAAGAAGAAGAGAGTTGAGCATTGTAGATTTTTCAAATGGAAAGAGAAAGTATATAAATGGGAGACATAGTTCGTTTTGTACTTAAATTATTTAGTGATAATTTATTTTCTTAAATATGTAAGTGTGTGATTGTTTATGTAAGAGACAGAAGGTTGAAGAGTAAATTATTATTTAAATTTTGGAAGGGTAATGGCAATTCTTCAAAATAAGAAAATAATATAAAATAAAATCTTGAAATTAAATTGTTGTCTTGTACTTATAGTTTCTAAATTTTAAAGTTTATCGCCGTTAAGGGACCTACTAACAAGGAATCTCATAACATAACTAATATGTTTCAGTTTCAATAATTTATTTGACATTCTCTAATCAGAAAGTACTATGGCAATACCTCACTCTTTAGAAACTAAAAGTTTTTACTTTAGAATAAATAAAAAGTAATTATATCTTGTAATCATGATATGAAACTAAGTGTATTTATTGAATAGGTGTATTTATCGAATTATAATATTTTCATTATTCATGTCTATGTTTATCGGAATTGAATCATAATGTCTTTGTTACATATCATTGTTTTTATTTTTGTCTTATTTGTTTTTTATAATTGAATAGGTAATCCTTTATTTCAAATTTTAATTATGATATTTAAACATTCTTTAATTCTCAGTTTGATTACATATTTTGTGTTTAAATATATTTTTAATTCCTAATTTCAGAATTTTCTTTTGTCCTTTAATATTTTTTTTCCCTCAAAATTTCATCTCCTAAAAGTTAAAATGTATTTTTAGTTATTTTAAAAAGCGAAATTTGAATTCGTTCAAAACTTGAGACATTTTACGTATTTTAGACTAATATTTGAGTTATTTATACTATTTAAAAATTATTATTTAAAAGTAAATTAAAATTTAATATTAATTAGAAAATCGTATAATTGTATTAAAATAATTATATTCATTTATTTATTTTTAAATTTGAAAACTAAAATATATTAAAATTTTTAATTTTATATCAATATTCAGATACTAAAATCTAATCGTTTTAAAAATATTAAAATCAATTATTTTTCTTTAAGAAAATTAAAAACACAATGCCATCTGTGAACATAATCTAATTTTTTTTTTATAAAATAATTTGAGCCTCCAATGTTTTTCTTTTTTATATAATTTTTTGTTGATAAAAAAAAATGTGAACACAGTCTAAGAAACGGAGAAGATTTTTTTTTTTTTTTTTGCAGTCTTCAGTCATCCAAATTTCATTTCTTACAGAAAAATACACGTAGTCCATTTTCTCATCAATGTTAAGCTTTAATAAAAAATTGTTAACGTAAATTAAAAATAGAAACAAATTATAATATTTTATTTTATATTAGATTCATTAATCATTAGTCGCATTAGTGACCTATCCTCCGTTCGTCACTTAAACAGCAATACCACTATATTAAACGAAAAACATCAACACATTTTTATAAGTCTTTTTAAGGAGAAAAAGCAATTATATTTTTCTGGAGTTTACTAATATTGAATAATAAAAGTTTACTTTCTCTTATTAAGGCAATGTCCCCACCAAAGTTTGATTTTAATAACCAGTAAACAAAACGCGCTTTGGCTACAATGAAAAGCTTGTCAACAAAATAGAGTAGTCAACCTTAAGTGACAATTTCTTATTAAGTGATTTTTTTTCCAAGAGAAAAAAATCATTATAAATTAAAATGATCGGCATACAAACTAAAAACAAAACATAAAAAAATATGAAAAATATATTGCACTCCTTCACTTGGGCAATGACTAATTATGAAATACTATTTTTTGTATTCTGCCGACAGAGAAACTCATAATTCCAAAATATATGTTAATTACCCTTTCGTAATAATCAAATAGACTATAATCTAAAGTAGTTAGAATTGCCACCTTGGTCTTATTAATTATTTGAAAAACCAGCTTTACTTTTTCCTTTTTAAATCATCAATTATTTAGTCCCACGTTCTCTGTATCAGTACATGTTATTACTTTAAGATTTTCAAATCAGAGGTAGTTGCTTAATGTTAAATAACATTTTTTGTGTTCATAACAGCTCTGGGAGTTAAGATAAAAATGCTCCAAATTCTTATTTTAGATATTGTAAATTTTGAAGCAAGAAGAATAAATATTTAAGCCGTTTTGAGTTTCAAATTCTAAGTAAATTTTACATGTAAGATGTTTTACATGTTTAAAAATTAAAATTAAATTATAATGTATAAATGAGATTAAAGTTATCTTTAAAATTTATCATTTTAATATAATATATTAAAAAATAATTAAATATTTCTTTTCTCTTTAATCCTTTGACATGTCCTTTTTAAGGACAAAACGAAACTTTAGATTTTCAAACGGACAAATAGGTCAAAAAGGGTGAATGATTATAAGGATGTCATTCTCATTAATTTATTCATTAATTAAGTTTCCACTGTTACGCAAACCTACCAACTTATATTCTTTTACGTCTTATTTCTTTGAAAACATAGGTGTTTATCTTCTTCTTGTTATTGGCACCACATTTATTCCATTATCCTAGAAGCATACCAGAACTACTTTTCCACGAAACTAATAAACAGGTTACAGGAAGACCAATAATGACACATATCTAAAGTTGACTAGGATTCTTTTTTTCTTGTTATATAATACCTTTCAACCTTTATTTGTTCATAAAATTTAATTTAATCATTCTACTTTTAAAATGTTTAATTTGATATTTTCAGCTTTTGTAGAATTCAATGTGTCTAAATTAAGCCAATTGCATGAGAAAGTAAAATTTAATGATGGTAGCACATTTATATTTTGTTCAAGTTTATGATCACCACTAAACGATAAACGCTTAACGACCGCTTTTATTTTAGGAAAAAAAAAATGTAAAGACACTTCAGAAACCAACATTTCAATAAGTTGGTATTAAAAATAAATTATTATAATAAAACTATAGAACTTTACTAGCATTTTCATATCATGAAATATTATTAATTGGAATAATAATTTAATATAATATTTATAATGTTGAATTTTTAACTTTGAAACAAATTTAAAATTAAACTGTTATATCAATAAACTTTACACTAGTACAAAATACCCAAACGACCAAAAATGACAATTGATTCACAAAAAAACATCGGGGTTTATTGCATCGTATCTTAAGAAAATTTTACAACTTTATCTAAACTACATATATTACATTTTTCAAAATATAGTCTACACCAATCTAGATCTAATAAAAAGATTGAATTTATAATTTATTTTAACTATATAAACTAAACTAGATTTATAGTTTTTCCAATCAAATTTCAATTAGATTAAATTTATATTCAATTCACTTTTTCAATTAGATTAAATTCAGTATGATTGGTTTAATATATCTTAATATTAGATTTGTCAATTATGAATTGATCAACTTGACTTATCTAATATTATGGATAATTAGGCTCAATATTCGATCAATGCTAATTTAAATCGATCTTTGATCAAGTTTGATTAGACTCAACTTTTGATTATGTTCGACTTGACTCGATTTTTAGTTGGTGTTAACTCTACTCGACTTTTAATTGGAATTGACTAAGCTTGTCCTTTGACCACAGCTGACTTAGCCAACCTTTAGTCGTATATGACTCAACATACCTTCGGTTGATTTGGCCGACATGCAGGGCTTACTAGGCCGACTCGGTCAACCTTCAATCGAGTTGACACAATCAACCTTTATACGAGTCAACACAGTTAACCTTCGATCGGGACTGACTCAACTCGAGTTTTAGCTAAGTCCAATTTGGTCAACCTTCGACTAAAGCTAACTTGGTTTTCCTTTGACTGGTGTCACTCAATCGATCTTTTATCACAGCTGACCAAATCAACTTTATGATCAAATTTGTAACTCGGGAACTAATTTTTCTCCTTATATATTTTAATATGTTTTTCGAAGAATAAGCTAGATAATTCATGATTGATTTATGTCAATAAGAAATTAAATTGTCTTTTTAAATATTTAGATATGATTTTCTAAGAATAAGTCAAACAATTCATAGATTGACTTATTCTCTATAATTTCATATTACAGGTGTTTCGGTATCTGGGTCCAAGACTGCAATCCCTCCTTCTTCCGATCCGTTGTCTCTTGCAAGAAACACTCCGACGCTCAAGTCAGATTTAGCTTTCCGGAGATCAAGGTGAAAATAATTCAAAAAAAGATGTTTTACCTGGACTTAAATCTCATATTTATAGACCTGATTCTTAATAATAACCATTAACTGCTAATCAATTCCATATCAATGCAGTATATTTTATTTCCTATTGTTTGTTATTTGGTCATTAAAGTCATACGTTTCGTTCCTCATCGCATTAATTGACCTTTAATACTTATCAGTTGTCGACCAACTATCTCCCTGGCCCTTCCGATTTAACCGATCGGCCCAACTCCTCGTCGGGCCAGGCTTCTTTCAGTGGCTACCGAGTACACTAAGAGGATATTTTTTAATTATGAGTATGAACAAGATCTTTTTAAAAAAAAAAAACATTCTAAAAGCAATCATAACCATAATTTATTGAGAAAAAAAGCTGTGGAAAACTAAAAAAAATGGGTCATTGTAACTAAATTTGAATTCCGGAATTGGTTAAGTGTGGAAAAGGTATTAACACCCGTTGAAAGACAAATCTCTTTAATTAAGTGTGGAAAATTAATGTAACTTTAAAAGTTTTCTTTTCCACAAAAATCAAATATAACATATAAATATTAAATGATAAAGAAAAATACGTTTAAAATTTTATTTTGACTCGACAAGTATTAACTTTACTCTATGAGAAATCAGAATTATATAGATTTAAAAAAATAACTATTAACATTCTTTTAATTTCAGAAGTTTTATATTTTTTCTTTTAATTATCAAGTGAATCTGGAATTCAATGTGATAAAAATATAATTATCAAATAAATCTAAAATTTTACATGATAGTTAATAATTTTAAAAACTACAATTATCAAGTAAGTATGAAACTTAACATGATGTAATAATTTTGAAAGTAAGTCTAAAACTTAATATAATAAAAAAATGTAATAAATCCGAGAATGGATATGATAGTTAATAATTTTGCAAACTGTAATTATCAAATAAGATAAGTATGAGAGTATAATAATTTCCAATATGATTGTAAAAAGTTTGTAATTTGCAAGTTTGTACCCGTATAAAACGTGAAGATGCAATATGTCAATTAAAATATATGAAGCATTGAAATAGAGAGAACTGGAACAGAAACTAAGAAAAAAAAGGTCAGAAAAGAGAACAAGCTCAGCCAAAACCTCTGAGGTCGGCAACCCGGCCAAGTTAGCCTGGTCAAAACACATGAGCTTGGCAGCTTAGCAAAGTCAGCCAACATGGTTAGCTCGGCAAGGTCGGCTAGGTTAACCTGGCCAAAACAAGTGAACTCAACAGCCCGGCCAAAACTCTAAGCTCGGATGCCCAGTCAAAACACATGAGCTCGGCAATCCAACAAGGTCAGCCAGGCTAAGACATTCTAAGCTCAGCAACCTGGCGGTGAAGCCCGACCAAGACATCCTAAGCTCGGTAGCTTGGTCCTATTGGTATTTACGAAAACGGCTACTGCCACAGTCATGCTTAGTTCAATCTAATCACACCCACTCTCATTCACTCACTGTTATCTACAAATAATGGGTTCTATCACTCAACCAATCTCACCACTGACTCCCTGTTGTTGAAATTAAGCCTAGGTTTCACAATCATGGACATTGAACCCACTTTTAATTCAAACGAGTATTCCCTTTTTCTATTTCTGGAATTTTCCTATGGCCAATTACTATAAAAGACTCTTTCAATCAAATCGAGAAGAAGATGATAATAATATACGCAATTTGTATTAACCTTCAACAAATCCTAATACTAAGTACATAAGAAGAAACCCAGAACATGTATCAGAACTTCAACAAAGAAGAAGATGATAATAATATGTGCAATTTGTATTAACCTTAAACGAATTCCAACCAGAACATGTATCAGAAATCAAACAGAGAAGAAGATGATAATAATATGTGCAGTTTGTATTAAGCTTCAACAAATTACAACCAGAACATGTATCAGAAATCAAACAGAGAACATATACCACAGAACCAAAAAAAATGAACTAGCATTTTGTGAATCTTCTTTCCTTTTCAGGTTTATAAGCTTGACCACTTGTGATTCATCTCTCGTTCGTTAGAGCTACTTGGAACTAGGAAAATCTTTATCATTCATAGTTGTGAAATTTGAAAATCTTAGGGAAAACTTTCTTCTTCACAACATGAGTGATCATTGACAACATTTAAGTTTGCATGATGGTTTTTGGGATCATAGTAGTTTACATTATAGGTATAGTGGGGATGAGTTGCTTTTAAGAGTTGGGAATGATATTACACATTTTGGTAGTTAACTTGATCCTTTGTCATACTTAGCTTGTGAGAAAAAGATTGAAAAACTTCGTCCATTCATTATTAGGTTTTGTAAATATCATATAGTTAGGTTGTCTACTTCTAGGTTTATAGGGCATGCATGTGAGTGATGGCATAAAAGAGAGTATGGTGTTAAAAGTGGTAGAAAATCACCAATTAGAGATTGGTATGATTTAAGAGCTTGTAGAAGAAAATTTGTTCAACCTTCTTTTAAGAAAGATAAAAAGCTTAAACATGAAATGAGAGAACTCATGGAGAGAGATAGATAATTGATTGGAAGTGAAAAAAGTTCTTTCGTAGAGAGGAAGAGTTTAAAGAGAAAGTTGATAAGCTCTTGACGGATAAGGAGAGAAGAGATATTGAAAGAAAAAAGAGGAACAAATACAATTAGAGAGAAGGAAAAGAAAACAAAAGAAAAAGAGAAGGAAGTCTAAGAGCTAAGGAAGAACAAATTCTAAAAGCTAGAGTTGAAAAAGCTCTAAGTGCTAGAGAATAGGAAATAAGAACTAGAGTAGAAAAAGCTGTAAGAACTAGAGAGGAGGAATTCCTAAGAGTAAGAGTGGAAGAAGCTAAAAGAGTTAGAAAGGAGGAAGCTAGAAAAGAAATGGAGGAGAGAGAAAAGAAAGAGAAAGAAAAAAATGAGAGAATAGAAAGGGAGGAGAGACAAAAGAAATAGAATGAAGAAAATGAGAGAATAGAAAGGAAGGAGAGATAAAGGAAAGAAAAAGAAGAGATTTAGAGCAAAGAAAAGGAAAGGGAAGAAATCCTGCTCAAAGAAGAAGGTGTTAGTCAAGGCAACTCTCATTCCTACAATAATAATTGAGTCAAGAGTTTTAAAGGGAGCTTTCCAAACTTTGAGCTCTTATCTTTTTATTAATGATTCTAATTTCTTAATTCCAACCTTGACTCTTAAATTTTTTTAACTCCACTTTAACTCCTCATTTTTTTAAACTCTTCAATAGCTTTTGAAAAATTACAATTTGAGTTGTTGTTGCCTAACAAGTTACAAATAACTCAAGGTGGACAAAAATATTTTCGTAAAGTAGGTCTTATTACTTTTAAAGAAAAGTCTAAAGAAACTAAAACAAGAGGTTGTCAGTGCTTTAAGTATTTTGAAAGAGGGAACATTTCTTTTGAATATCCACTTAGTAAAATTTGTATTTAGTGTAGTGAAAGAGTAATGCTTTTAAAAGATCAGCACACTCAAAGCTTGGATAACTCTCATTCTTCACCTAGTGAAAAAAAAAGTTTTAGATTATGTAGAGAAAATAATTTTTCTTAAGGAATATGACTGCAAAAATACAAAAATGCTTTTGACAAGGTTGTATTCGAGTCAAATTAATAAGCAATTAAATGCAGTATAGACTAAAAAGTGACTCCTAGGTCGTCTCTTAAGGACCAAATATTTGTTGAGTCATTAGATCAAACACTTGGTGGGGATTGGGGGGGCTTCTGAACAATTGTGACTTAAAATCTACCAAACTAAAGCATAAATTCAAACACAGATTAAAAACGATTGGTCACTAGCTCAATTCCATTGTTCCAATCACATATTAACAACAATTAAACACTACTCTAACCCTTACAAACACAAGCTAACTAATTAAGCGAAAACTAACCATGTTTTCATAAGAGCGAATTAAGCAAACGCTTTGCTCATAATCAATCAATTTTGCAACAAACAGTTTCATCAAACTAAGCGAAGATTAAACACCAATTAGGAAACTAAGCGTATACCTAATCGCAAGCGCAAAACAAATTCAATATTGAGCCAAATTATAGCAGCAAAAACACACTTCCAACTCAGAAATTTCATGGAAACGATGCAATTTTGCTAATGACCAATCAAGCACACTTAAGCTACCATTTAAAACGAAACTCAAATAGCAAAACGAAGTGAAAACATCAAAGAAAATGCGGAACTAAAATCTGGAACAAAACAACAAGTACAAAATGAAATTGGAAGCATAAAAATGCAATTGAAATTAACACTTAAACGAAGTGCAAAATTAAAACAATATTGAATTGTAATTGCGAAAATGAAAAGGGGAAAACAAGATTGGAATTTCAGCAATGCAAAGAACAACAAACAAAAACGGAATTACCAATAGCAATGAAATTATAAAACAATTCAATACATAGAAGAGAAAGAAAACGAAAATCAAACCTAAGCCCCCAAAGTAGGGGGGAGTTGGAAAACGCACTGAGCTCCAATCTTAGAAGGAGAAAAACGTGAAAATGAGTGAAGAGAGAGCCTTTCCCAAATCTGATTTGGGGTTTTAAAAAACCAAAAGACGAAAATGCCTTCTATATGAGCTTCTTAATATGACCTAAAATTAGGTTCAAAGGTGAAATATGTCCAAAACTAAAATAATTAAAATTACAAAACAAAATTAAATGATGATGGCAACCCTCTTGAAGTCCTAATCATAATTCCAAAATTGTTCTGTAATTAATAATGAGATTAATTAGATTCAGATAATCCAAATTAATAAAAATATGAATTATTGATCAAATTTAAGCTCAATTAGTGAAAATGAGATAATAATGGAGAATTAAACATAATTCACTAATAAGATTTGGTGTGAAAAACTAAGTGAATAGTATAAAATAATGATTCATCAACTTTACTCATTTGTTCTTTACTTTAGATATGTTCTTGTTATGGTACACAAATTCCTTCAACTTCTGTTTGATGACTATTTTAGGTACATCTTTGATCCTGGGGGAAATAAACATTTAAGTTGTAGTCCCTTAGATATCATATTGATCTTAGGACATATCATTTTCAATAGGGAGGGTATGATGGAAACCCATCAAGGGAACCTGATGGAGGTCTATCTAGGGATCTTCAACTTGAACCAAGGCTAGAAGAATGGAAGAAGAAGGACTTCAAGGACTTCTATCTTATAGAAGATAGTGTTTCAAAGCTTCTCTTCCCTTCTCTTAGGCTTTGTAATATGTAAATAAGTCTTTTCTTTAGGCCTTGTATTTGGGCCAAGGTTACATTTCATTCGGGCTTGTAGTTTGGCCAATTTTATTGTTTAGGTATTGTTTTAATTAATTAAAAAAACTCATAATCGAAAAAATATACATCATGTTTGAAAAACAACATTTTGTACTGATTTAATCGATTAAGAAAATCTCATAATCGATTAAAAATGATTTAGCTTGCGTCAAAAAGTACAGTTTTGGTTTTTTAACTTGCTTCTTAGATGGAATGTGAACCAAAGCAGTTTTTCAGCTTCCTTGTGCCTTAAGGAACGTGCATGAATCTTGTTTAAATGAGAAGGCTCCCATTGAATCTACTCTTGAAGAAATTTCAAGAAGCTCTTATATTCAATGTATATTAGTTTTCTTCTTTGTTAAGTCTTTGAGTTCACTCCTTTTTCTATAAAAAGAATGCTCAAGCCTTTGTAACATCCACTTAGACTTGAATATAGAGAGAATTGTGCCTAAATTTTACAAGTATCTCTTTTCCTAAGTTCATTAAGATATTCTTATTCTTAACTTCTCCTAGCCTTTTTCTTAAAGGTTGGCTCAACCTCTTTCAAGAAACACTCCAAACCCATCCTCCAAACACAATATCCTTCATTTTTAAGTCCTTCCGCATCCAATACAACATCTCTATGGATTCTTCATCAACTTGAGTGAAAAGGGTTCCCATCATCTTAGCACCAATACTTGTTCCTTCATGTGAGTTTTGATCCATCCTTTGCATCATACTCCATCATTGGTGTCAATTATGCATATTAAAGAGGATTGCCTTGGTCCACCTCCATAAAATGGTTCGCACCAAATCACTTTGGCATCATATAAATAGATTTTTATTATATAAAATTCATTTAAAAATCTTGTTCATCTATATAAAAACTTTCTCCCTCAATTTTCTCTAACCTCTCTCTAAGCTCCCTCACTCATTTTTCATTTGATTTTCAATCAGAGACCACCTTTGAGCTTACGGTGGAGAACTCTATGCATTCATCTGATTGGAATATTAATTAGAGTAGATCTACCCTTAACCATTTTCTAGAAATTTTATTTATTTTGTCTATGAGATAATTAGCATTATCATGTTTTTTATTATCTTTATTTGTATCTTTTATTGGTGTTTTTGTTATTATCTTTTTAAATAATTAAGGATTTATTTAATAATTTTAGAAAGAACAAGTATTTTATATTTATTATATAATTAAGATTTTATTAGATAATTTTAGAAAAGATAAGTATTTTATCTTTTATAGATAATTAATATTTTATTAGATAAAGTTGGAAAATATAAATATTTAGATTTTATTTGTGAAATATTTTGTAGATAGTTGGTAGTATTAAAAGATTGAATAATATATTAAATATACGAAATCTCCAAAGATTGAAAGATATATATCCAAGGTATTCTAGTAAAATTCGTTCAAGTATAAATTTCAGGCCTAGTTCAATTTAGCCCATTAGAGCATTTGGGAAAATTTATAAATAGAAGCCTTTGAACGATTAAAATTAAACTTGATCTAAAATTAGATAAGGTGAAGACTTATTTTGGAGGCGGGATGCTGGAGGCATTCATCATTATTTTTTTATAGTATTCAGAATATATGGAAGTAACTAACCACATTATTCGCTAGGATTGGACATAATGTATCTTAACTCTTTATGATTTTTGTCAGAACCATTAAATTCAGTAGTAAGTTGAAGCCAGGTGTTGGTGTGAGGGTTTAGAAAATTCAAAAAGTGAAAGACAGGTGTATGCAACTGGTTGGACCGATTGGTTTTTGACGGTAGTATATAAGCAAAATTTTCAAATGTTGAGCCACTTTTTGCATGCACCTCCTTCTTAACTCTCAAGATTTCTGAGTTTCTCCTCCTTCTCTCTACAATTCTCCTCATTCTCTCTAAAAATCCTCACTTTCTTCTTCTTCTGATCATCATCTAGGCCGTGTTTGAATTCTTCTTTGGTGGCAAGAAGTTCTTTTTCATCAATCTAGTTGCTGTGTGAAGTGGGTAAGTAAAATCATTCTTTCTTTTTAAGTTTCGGTATTTTCTGGAACATGCAAGTACTGTTCCGCTTGCATGTGTTCTTCATCTATCTCTCTTTGAACCTGTTTCTGTTTTTGATCCTTTGGTTGGTCCATTTTTTTTACCGATCGGAATTGTAGTAAGTTGCTTTAGAAGTGGTTGCTGGTTAGTCAAAGTGGTGGAAGCTTAGGAAGTGCCTAGTTTATTCAAGGTAAGGGAAGGTAGTGATTTAATTATATTTTTTTGTGTTTGAAGTTGATGTGTGAACATTTGCATGTCTGAATGATGGTATGTTTGATTGAATTGTATTCAAATTATGTGTTTGGCCGAGACTTGTGAACTGAATTGGAGTTCCTATTGTAGAACGTTCAGTCAGTCTAGGTGAGAGAAGAGAGTGTGTGAAAATGTGAGTGATGAGCAGTGTGTAATAGGTTCGGTGAAACGGGTTTAAAATAACTTAGAAATCACGTTGGATTGGGCTAAGTGTCTAGTAGTTGGTTTCTATGGTGGTCAGTCAATAATAGTGTTCGATCAATTTCTTCTATTTTGTTTGTTATGAACCGTTCGGTTCTCTCAGTTGGGTAACTGTGAAGGTGTCCGGTCTCTAACGTTCACATGTTCTCTTTATTCTATGAATGGAAATATAAATGATGAATGATAGATTGTGGTAAAAATGAGAAGGTTGAACTATTGATTATTGTGGAAGAGAATTCCAAGGTGGAATGTCTCGTGTATGGTTATTGATTTGTACAATATGAATATGAATATGCTAAGCTGGCGTTCATCCTGAAATTCTATGAGTATCATTCTCATATAGAGAGAGGTATATCATTTGTGACAATAGCAGGAGGTCCTACCACCTCAGGGTGCGGAGGTAGGTATTATGGGATAAACCTTGGGTAGTAGCTCGATTGGTGTCAACTGTTACACTACCACAAGTGCAAGGACGACTATAGCTACATCTTCATACAATCCGGATGGTCAAGTCATAGTGTTCGGTTTGTATATATTTATATGAATTATGATGTTTGGGTTGTATGTGATGAATTGTATTACATGTTGTATGATGTACCGTTCGATTTCATATGGATTGAACTTGAATGGAATGCATATATGTGTTTATAATTAAATTACAATAGCTTACCCTATTTTCTTGTTCTGTCTTGTCTTGTCCGTTCAGTTTTCTTTTCCCTTGCGATGATCATCCTATGGATGTGAGCAGAAGGCGACGAGTGTTCGGTGGAGCAAGTGTTGGAAGGCGAAGATCCTGTCGCTTAAGTTATGACCGCTCGGTCATCAGTTGTGTATAGTTTTGAATTGGACCATTCGGTCAATAGGTTTAGTATTCCTTTTGCAAACCAATTGATTTATACAATATGTTGTATCACCGTTCGGTTTATTCCTATGTTTTGTGTCAAACTTATGTTACTTTGTAAAGTTTTTAAGTTTTATGGTTATTTTGGATAACTGTAATGTTAAATAATTTACTAACTCTGGTTAAACTGATTTATCTTATTATTATATGTGATTAATCTATGATATAGTATCATGTTATATTTTGGGATGTTACATTAATGGTATCAGAGCATTCTTTCCTTAGAACCCTGTAGGTTATGAGTATGTTATGCTTGTGATGTGTACTTAGTGTTAGTTTAGACAATATCCTTATCTCCTTAGTCTAGACTGATGGTTCTTTCGTTATGAATGATTAGAGATGGCATCTCAGTTTCCTCCTTCTTCTCCAACTATGAATTCTCATACATCAGATTTAATGAGAATGATGGAGTCGGTACTCACGACAATGCAGCAGTAGAATGCTGCATTAGTACAACAGAACACTGTCGCTCTACAAAATTTGAAAACCGCTCGGTTATCAGCAGAGGTATCTCAGAGACAATATGTGGATCTGATGGCGAGAGGTAGAACCACAGTTGGACCATCTACCTCTTATGCTAATCCTCAACAAGAGTGGAGTCTTGAAAGTTTTCTTCAACATCATCCAGCCAAGTTTGATGGAAAGTGCAGCCCGGATGAAGTAGGTCAATGGTTCCGAGATATGGAATGAATTTATAATGCCAAGAGATGTCCGGACGAGAATAGATTGGCGTATTTTGAGATCATGTCGATGGGAGAAGCTAGTCACTAGTGGAGTAGCATGAGGATGCTATTGGAAAGCAACAATACCCCTATTTCTTGGGAAATCTTCAAGACAAAGTTCTATGCCGAATACTTCCCTAATAATGTTTGGTTTGCTAAGGAGGTGGAGTTTCTTGAATTGGTTCAAGGAGGAATGTCAGTATCAGAATATGCAGATAAATTTAAACATTTGTTGATGTTTCATACGCTGGCCATGAATGAGGAATGGCAGTGTAGAAAATTTGAAAATGGATTGCGAGGGGATCTCAAGTTGATGGTGGCTGGTTTGTGCATCAAGCAATTTCCCTCTTTGGTGGAGAGAGCCAAGGTCTTAGAGAAAACCAAGATGGAAGTGGAAAGGCAACAGCTGAATGTTGGAGGACCCATTTTCTCCAAGGGTGGTCTTGGTTTTAGGAAGATTCCTTACACTCGACCTTCTTCTTCAGGAGTTAGAGGTCAGTCTTCAAGACCTCCAGTATCGTTCGGGCATCAAACCGTTCCAGCTCATATTAGATGTTTTACTTGTGGGGTCCGCACTATCAGTTGGTTTGTCCTCAAAAGGATAGTGGCAGATGGTGTAAGCGGTGTAAGAGTGTAGGGCACTATGAGAGAGATTGTAATATGGGAAGAAGATCTTACGGTCAACCACAACATTCAGGAAGGTTTTCGCCTAGAGGTGGTAATGGTGGCGGAAGAGCTCAGGCTGCTGGCCGAGTTTATGCACTAACAGAAACAAAAGCAGCAAGTTCAGGTAATCTTATTATCAGTTCTTGCTTGCTGTATGGAATATCTTGTTGTGTGCTTTTTGACTCGGGAGAAACACATTCCTTTATCTCAAAGGAATGTGTTGAGAAGTTGGGATTGTCAATAAATGAGCTTCAGTTTGATCTGATGGTGTCAACCCCAACAGTTGGGAAGGTTAAGACGACTACTTATTGTACTAAATGTCCAATAGTAATTGAGGGTCGTCGGTTCAAAGTGAACCTGATTTGTTTACCTCTTCAAGGGTTAGAGGTGATATTAGGAATGAACTGGTTAGTTGCCAATTACATTCTTATTGATTGTGGAGAGAAGAAACTTTTGTTTCCAGATGAAGAACAAGAAGAGTTGTTGGCAATCGGTCAGTTGAGACAGGATATATTGGAAGGTGCTAGTTGCTTCTTGATACTATCTCTTTTGGAAGTGGAAATGGGTGAGCAGAGTTTAGACCAATCGGTGCAGTGTAATCAAATGATAGACCGTTCGGTCGTAAATGAATTTTTGGATGTTCTTCTTGAAGAAATACCAGGGTTGCCTCCTCCTAGAGAAGTGGAATTCTCAATTGATATGGTGTCAGGAGCAGAGTCGATATCTATAGCTCCTTATAGAATGTCTCCAGTAGAGCTCACTGAATTAAGAAGCAAATTGAAGAGTTGATGGATAAGCAATTCATTTGAACCAGTGTATCGCCTTGACGTGCTCCTGTACTGCTAGTCAAGAAGAAAGATGATAGTTCTCGGCTCTGTATAGATTATAGGCAGTTGAACAAGTTGACCATTAAGAACAAGTACCATTTACCAAGGATTGATGATCTATTGGATCAATTAAATGGGGCTACTATGTTTTCTAAGATAGATCTAAGATCTGGATACCATCAGATTTTAGTTAAGGAGGGAGATGTGCTGAAGACAACCTTCCGATCTTGATATGGCCATTATGAATATGTAGTAATGTCGTTCGGTGTTACTAATGCACCCGCCTAGGGATGACAATTTTACCCGCGGGCACGGGTATCCGGGGGTAAAATCCGCGGCGGGTAGTAACTATTCGCGGATATTTACTACCCGTGGGTAATGGGTAGCGGGTATTTTAATACCTACTTCTAAACGGGTCAGGTACGGATAGTATACTACCCTTCCCGCGGGTACTTGCTACCCGCGAAAAATTAAAAAAAATAATTTATATATTTTTTAATTAAATTTAAAAATAAAATAAATTATATTTTATTAGGTTAAATTTAATTAAAATTAAATTTTAATTTTAATTTATATTATATTATATTATATTATATTATATTATATTATATTATATTATATTATATATATATTTTTTGTAATTTTATTTAAATTTTATTTTAAATATGTATTCAATATTTCTTTTTCATTTTTTGCGGGTATCCGCGGGTACCCGCTGGTATTTTTTAAACGGGTACTCGGCGGGTAGCGGGTCGGATAGCGGGTACAATTTTATCTGGCGGGTTGGGTTGCGGGTAGGCACTACCCGTGCCCGACCCGACCCGTTGCCATCCCTACTCCCGCCATATTCATGGATTAGATGAACCGTATCTTCAGACCATTCTTAGATAAATTCGTTGTTGTCTTTATAGATGACATACTTATTTATTCTAAAACACATTAAGAACATAAGGATCACCTTAGAACAATACTCAGTGTGTTGAGGGAGAAGAAGCTTTATGCTAAACTGTCTAAGTGTGACTTCTGGATGAAAGAAGTGCAATTTTTAGAACATGTAATATCAGCAGGTGGTATTGCGGTGGATCCTGCTAAAGTACAGGCGGTGCTTCAATGGGAGAGACCGTGGGAGTGGCAGACTACTATAGGTGGTTTATTGAAGGATCAACCTTTTGCATGGATCGATCGGTGTGAAGATAGCTTCCAAGAGCTAAAGCAAAGGTTGACGAGCGCTCCGGTGTTAGTTATTCCTGACACGAGTAAACCCTTTAAAGTATTTTGTGATGCCTCTTATGAACGATTAGGTTGTTTGCTGATGCAAGAAAAGAAGGTGGTGACGTATGCTTCAAGGCAACTTAAAACTCATGAGAAGAACTATCCAACCCATGATTTGGAGTTAGCAGCAGTGGTGTTTGCATTGAAGATTTGGAGGCATTATCTTTATGGTGCTTGGTTTCAGGTGTTCAGTGATCACAAAAGCTTCAAGTATCTTTTTGATCAAAAGGAACTGAACATGAGGCAGAGAAGATGGGTGGAATTCATAAAATATTATGAGCTTGATTTACTTTACCATCCTGGAAAAGCTAATGTAGTAGTTGATGCCTTGAGTAGGAAGACTGTGCATGTGTCTGCTACGATGGTATAGGAATGGAGGTTGATTGAAAGCTTTAGAGATTTGAAGCTGCAAGTTGAATTAGATTCTAATGGTATCAGCTGTTATCACTTAGTAGTGGAAAGTGAACTGTTAAACCGAATACGAGAGAAGAAGTCAGTAGATGAAGAGTTGCAGAAATCAAGAAGACTGATCGGTAGTGAACAAGGTAAAGAGTTTGCTTTGGGACCGAGTGGTATTCTGCAGTTCAGAGGAAGAGTTTGTATACCTAATGATAGTGAGTTGAAGACAATGATTCTTGAGGAAGGACATCAAAGTCGTTTTAGTATGCATCAAGGCATGACTAAAATGTATCATGATCTCAAGGAGTCATTTTGGTGGCCAGGAATGAAGAGTGATGTGGCTCGGTTTGTGACGTCATGTTTAATGTGTTTGATGCATGTGTAGCCATATATTGATCATATAAGGCAGTAAGACAATGTCTAGCCTTAATCATATGAGCTAAAGCATTGCAAAAAATTGCTCCTGTTTCACAGAGTCTGCACAAAATTAAAAAATCTGGTGCAATCTCATAAATCTGTTTTAGTGGAAATTTTTTGTTGCTTAAGCATTGCACAAGTTTGTTTGATGTTTTTAAGCATGTCTCAAGGTGTGGCAACTCATATTAAGCACTTAATTGCAGAAAGCATAGCTTAGTTGCCTATATCCAGTAGTTTTTGTGTTCACTGTTTCACTTAGAGCCTTTCAGCAAGCTCATTTCATTGCATGTGTCTTAGGTGTTTAAGAATTATCTAGCTGATTATCAGCAGTTAGATCTAGTATATTAGGACTTTCCTGGAGTCTTTGTGCTACTTTCCTCATTTCAATTCAGTAATTTCTAAATTTGGTGTTGTTTTGGTAAACATTTGCTGCATAATTGGCTATAGCAAGTGCGATTTGTTGAATCTTGTTGTGTTTGTGCATGTACAATGTTTGAGCAAGTTTATTTTGCCATTTCAAAGTTGTATGCATTGTTCAAATGGTCATTTTTAAGCCTATATGCAGAATCACCTCTTAAACCATCAAAGTTGGCTTTAAAATGGAAGTGAACTAATGAATTCATATTGCAATCTATTTTCAACCTGTTTCAATGTTTAAACATCTTTAAAATGATGATACAAAGCTGTTTCATGCATCAATTGAGCTGTTGAATCACTTTCAATCAATTTTGGATTTAAAACGATCAATTTAGAAGCATTTTTCTGGTGCAATTTTCAAATTCCAGTGTTGTTTCAAATATGCATTCTTTAATTTCCATTTCTAGATTGGCATAAGCTGGTTTAGTGTTTTCAAATTCAATGCATTGTAATACAATCACAAAAAGAAAAAAAATCATGCAATCCAGCTTTGAACCCCAAAATTCAAAAATCTAAAAATATGATACTCATTTGGGGACTTTCATCAAATAGTTTGCAATTTTTATCAAACAGTTTGCTGCACTTTGAATTTGATATGAGTTTTACTTTTTCTAGCTTGTTTAGTCTGTTCTAGTGCCTTTCCCAGGTTCCTTTTGTGTCCATCCTTTGATTCCATACTTCAATTCATTTACATTAAACTTGTTTGGCTTTCAATTGTGCACTTCAATCTACTTTCGTGAAACTGAAATCTAGTGCAGTAACAAAATGTTGGTGTGAGTGGTTTGGTTTTTGTTCATTGGTGTTGTGATGTTATTAAAGTATCCAAGCAGAAAAATCCCTTCTCCAATAGGGTAGCATACTAGGAAGTGGAGAACTTGCTGAATTGGCTTCAAGGATTAATCTCAAAGCTGCCATTTAGCTTGCTGATCCAGCAACACTTCACCAACAAACACTACATTTTTCACCTTTGTTTGGAGCTGCACACAATCCAGAATTTGAAATTTCACCTTTTGTATTGTTTAACCTTAGTTTCATGTATTTTTCAATCATTATATCATGGAACATTTGAGGTTACTTTGCTTTTAAATTTTGCAACGTAAGTGGCTTGGGAAAATGATCTTCATGCAATTCCAAGTGCACAATTGAACATTATAATAAGTCTAGTTTACACTTCTTAGTGTGAGAGTGTGTCAAGGGGCTCAAAGTGTCACTTGCACTTTTACTTAGGATTGTCTAACATTTCCTTGCTTTCTTTCAATTTGCTTGAGTGTGTTTATGTTTTACGTCTCCGTGATATATAGGTACGCGTTGCATTTAGTTAAACCTTCCTTTGGTTTCTAGGAGCATTTTCATTTTTACATTTAAAACCTTTTGAAATATTTCTACCTAGAAACTAAGGTAACAACAACCAAAAACACTCTGACTAGGAAGGACTTGGTTCTTAAGCTTGTCCATTTATGACTCACCTCTCCTTCCTAGGAGTTGTTTGGTTAATTTTACTTCTAGAATATTTTTAGAAATCCTTCCCAAAAATCTAAACAAGTTTATGAATTTTTTTTAGACTCTTTACTTGTGCAAGTTTTCCAAAAGTCTTTTGAAAATCTTTCTTTCTTACTTCACTCAAGTGTGCAAGAGAGCATTAGAAATGATTCTAATAATGTGCACCTAAGTGAAGAGCTTAATAGGACTCAAGCCGAGCGTTTCCAAGAACAACAAGAGATTAATAAGTTTAGACAAATGATTGTTGAGATCAAGGTTAGCCAAGAAGGTAAGGCTCATGCTGAGTCTTCCCATAGGAATAACAATGAGCGTGGTGAAAATCATTCCCATCATAGTGACCAAAATCTTTATGGAGGTCATCACAATGACTACAATCAACATCCTCCTAGGAGACCACAATCATAAAGATCATTATGTGGAACCAAAAACTTGACCTTCCCCTTTTCTATAGTCGAGATAATGTAGAAGAGTATTTTAAGTGGGAGATGAGGTAGAACAAATCTTTGAGTGTTACCACATTGATGATGCAAGAAGAGTTACCTTGGTAACTTTGACTTTTCAAGGCATTGCTTTATATTGGTGGACATCTTTGATTCGAGAACAAAGGATCCGACAAGAATATATCATCCAATATTGGAAAGAGCTTAAAGCGGCCTTGCATAGAAGACATGTTCCAGCATATTATGCAAGGGAGATCATAGACGAGCTCCATAGACTCCAACAACAAAACATGAGCATTAGTCTCTCTCTTTGCTTCACAATTGGATAAACCACTTCTCAGCTTATTTCCCAATTCTTTTTCAATGAATTCATTTTTCTTTCTCTTCTTCTTCTTTCTTCTTTTTCTTTCTTTTTGACTCATTTTGCTATTTTCTCAATGCTTCCTTATTTCAAAAACTCCCCCAAACTTAAAACCATTCTCCTCATCCTAACATATATGTTCATCTCAACTCTAGGTAAGGAGGTTAAGGATTTTTCAATAAGCTTAAGGTTCCAGGGGTGAGAAAGTTTTTCTTCAATGTTCAAGTGTTTTGCATTGGCTTTTAGGCTCAAAAATGTAGAAGAGGTTGAAGAACAAGATGGCCTTGATCATTTGTAACAAGCAAGCAAATAGTTCAAATAGAGAAACTCAAGCAAAATCAACTGTGGTTTCAAAGTGATAGTACTCAACAATAAACTCTAGCACAACATCTCACAGGTTTACTCAGGGTTCCAAAGTTTGATAAACATCATGCCAAGAATATTGATCACAATTAAAACCAAGCATCCATCTAAACATATACAAGCAACCACAACCTCTATTCAACAAACTTAACCACATAATCTCAATTAAATTTTCAAAGAAATTTTCGTAGATAAAGAGCAAGCACAAAAGATTTGTATTCAATTCAAGCATAACATATGATTCACTCGAATTACAAAACCAATTGCAAAAGAACTATCCACTAGGCAAGTCAAAAAGAAATCAAAAACACAAAAACTGAAAGTAAATAAGAACTGGAAATTAAAACTGAAAAACCGATCAAAATGGACTCTTTGCAGCTTCAACAGTGTAAAACACTAGCTTCACTTTTCATATGTAACATCTTCCTCCTCTAGTAGTTTATACTCCGCAACTGGTCCACCTCCCCCATCAGTAGGGGCTTGGCTCCCAGGCCATGCTACACGAACAACAAAATCTTCAAGCCATACATTGTTTAGCTCATGCATGCCTCAAAGGATGACCATTGGTGGTTTTGACACCTTTAAAGTTCTAAGAAAGATGTTATTTTGCACAAATTGAGCTCAAAGTGAAATTAATATTCCATAGTCAACAACTGAATAGAAAGGTCCAAAAGCACACTAAAAGGAATGTGTGAAATAGTGCAAAGAAAAGGAAAGATCAGAATCAACAAAAAAAATTAGGTGCAGAACCATTTTTTAAGGTGTTGGGTGTCATATCAGTTTTTCGCTTAAGCTAAATTTACAGAAGAATGTTTCGTCTAGGCTAGAAAATTTTAGCTTAAGCGAAAATGTTCCAGTGGCACCCCAACTTTCAGCCTAAATCTCGCCCAAGCGACTTAGTTTTAGCTTAAGCGAAAATATTCCAATCAACGCTTGAATTTGAAATTCGCTTCTCGCCCAACCGAGTTAGGTTTCGCCTCAGCTAAAATATCAACAAATCTTATTTTTTCAGTTTTCTGCATATCTCGCCCAAGCGAGAAAGTTTAGCCTAGGCGAAAATAATGCAGATTCTTGCGAGATTGGCCATTCAATCTGTCATTTTTAGTTCCATACCTTCATTCAATGCACTTACACACAAACCAAGCTACAAATAACATAATATACTTATACAAACCACAAAAACAACATTACAACTCAAAAATCACAAACATGCAATAAAATACAAACATGCATAACACAAGTCACTAATTGAAATTGAAACACATACAAGCACATGACACTAAAACAACACAAACACAAGTAAAAATGGTAAGAAAATTGGGTTGCCTCCCAAAAGCGCTTGTTTAATGTCATTAGCTTGACGGTAGAAACCAATGAAGTGCAAATGTGTTTGTTGGTGTGCTCCTTTCACCAACTCTTCTTAAATCACTTTCTAGTCACCAAATCAACTCTCATAGCATAAGAATCTTCATTGTAGCCCTTCCACTACCTTGACATCTTTAAATACTCATCAAATAATGGTGGTGACTAGTCTTTCTCTTTTGTTTCTCCCTTTCTTCTTCTACTTTCACTTAGTACTTGGAGCATACACAAGAAATGGAGAATTTGGGGTAGTTTGTGATGCTCAAGCTAGTTGTCTCCTTATGTCCTATAGTTCCTTCACCCTCAGGGTCTATAAGATGCTTTGGAGGCTACAATCCTCCTTATGTGAACATCTCCCTGCATATACTTAGACACAACTAGGCTAAAGCCACAAATTAGTCCAAATAAAATTGAAAATCTATTTACAACAAAATAGTTAGTTCTATATACAAAATCAAGCCTACATAAGTTAGAAACCTCACAAAAGTCTAGTAATTACACGAGTCCCCGGCAACGGCGTCAAAAACTTGTTAATCTCTTTGGCAAGTGCACCAAATCGTTCAAGTAATAAACCGTGGTAAGACCAGATATCAGTTTTCCAAGAGACTCGTAATACTAGAAAATTGTGCGATTAACAACTCATCTAGACTCAAGAGCAACTCATCATTTAAGAATATGTGCAAAAAGATAAATTCACAAGTAATTACAAGGTTGGACTTTGGTATTGAAGACACTTGGAAATGGAAAAGAAAAAATGATATGAAATGACATTCTTAAGGTTAGTTTTCACCAATGCACTCTTGTGTATAACCAATTTCATCTCCTCTCTATCAATTTACTAAAGTCAATCCACTAAAACACTCTAGCCCTAATCCCTTAGGTGAAAGAGCCTAGGTTTTCCTTATCAAACTCCAATCCCTTGGACAATCTAACAAGCAAACCCGCATTAAGAACTAGGATCTAAGACAACATGTGAATCATATCCCATCCCTGGCTCAATGACCCACGAGGACTCTTGTTTCAGTTCAAGATTTCAAATCCCATCCCTGGCTCAATGAAACCCCAAAATCAAATCATGAACGTCCCCATTACATGCAAGCTTTAAGATCAGAAACAAGAATACTAGTAATAGATAGAAAAGGCATTTATAAATACAAAACAATCATTCATTACACAAGAGTTCATAACTCTGGTTCTCCATTTCCATGGAGAACCCTAAAGCTTACAAACATGGAAGATGGAAGAAGAAAGAGACCCAAAGAAGAGGAGGAGATGTTCCCACAAGCTCCTCGCACCCTCTATGAGCTCTAGACGTGAAATCGTGCCTCCAAAGAACCAAAGACCCTTTTTCTTTTTGCCTCATGAGTATATATATTGCCCGAATTCTCGCTTAAGCTAAATTATTCTCGCTTAAGCGAAAATGACTTTTAAATCAATGACTTCCTAGATCACCGAGGCTCTTCAATGTAATGGAGGATCTTCCTAACATCAAAATAGATCAAAAGACAAGGGATTAGAGTATTATTTACGTAATGTAGCTCAAAATATAGATAAATACTAAAACTAAATAAAAGAGAGGATTTAAGCAAGTAATAAGTTAAAGAAGAGTTGATTTTGCTACTAAAATGATGCTTAGATAATGGTATGAATTAGCATTATCAATGACTTCGTCCAACTATGTGTGAGAGTGGAAGAACAAAATAGAAGAAAAGCTTCCACTAAGAAGACTTACCTTATTACCTCCATGTACAGGAAAGATTATAAGAGGAAGGGTAGTCCATCGAGGTATGAGGAACCTCGAGAAAAAGAAAAAGACAAAGAGAAAGAGAGAGGAAAAGAAAGAGAGAAAATGAGAGAGCGAGAAAGAGAAAGAGAAAAAGAAAAATCTCACCAAGAATCTTCACGAAAAGGAAGGAGTAGGGAGACTAGATGTTTTAAATATGGAGAAAGAGGACATTATTCTTATGAATGTCCTACCAAAAGGTTTACTTATATCTTAGAACATCAAAGTGAATATGAAGATTCTTCTAGTGATTGAGATACTTCCATATTTGAGGAAGAAGTCTTACCTTGTGAATGAGAGTTGTTATTGGTGAGAAGACTTATTGGAAGTCAATCTAAAGAATTATAATAATTACAAAGGGAAAATCTATTCCGCACAAGATGCAAAGTTTTTGAATACACTTGTTCATTGTGGATAGTGGATCCTTTTGTAATTGTTGTACTTCTAGAATAGTGGAAAAATTAGCCTTAACTACTATTCCTCATCCTAAACCTTATAAGCTTCAGTGGATAAAAGAGGATGAAGAAATAATAGTCAAAACACAAGTAAACATACCAATCTCCATTAACAACTATGAAGAAAAAGTTTTATGTGATGTTGTCCCAATGGATGCTAGGCATGTTTTACTGGGTAGGCCATGACAATATGATCATAACTCCACTCATGATGGCTACACCAATAAAATAACTTTTCTCCACAAAGGAAATCAAATAATTTTGATTCCTCTTACACCTCAACAAGTGAAAGAGAATGAAATCAAAATAAAAATGAAAATTGAAAAAGAAAGAAAAGAAAAAGACATGTTGGATAAGTAACCTTCTAAAGAAAAGACGAAGGACAAGAAGGTATACATGCTTTTAAATTCTTCATTCAAAGGTACATACCTTGACTTTTCTTCTCAAAAACATCACTTTGTTTCATAATTTCATGATGGGGAATGCTCAAAACAAAGTGAAAGAAAACATAAACTAAAGGCCAACACTACTTGTAAGACAATCTTTGTCAATAATAAAAGGCCTTCTTTTTGTATTCTTGTCTTTGGATACATCCTTTTAATAATATTACATATACTTTTGATCCAAGCGGAAAGCAATAACCAAAGTTGTGCTTCTTAACTTTCCGATTTGAGACAAACCGTTTTTCAAGAGGGAGGGAATGATGGCAACTCCGTTAAGGACTTCCATCCCAAGAAGTATCAACTTAAACTAAGGCTAAGAAAGGGAAGTGGAATAAGGAATTTTAACAAAAAGCTCTTTTCTTTCTAAGTCTTAGAAGGAGTCTCTTTGCTAAATAACATTTGCATTGTTTTGTAGGCCTTAAATAAAGGTTGGAGACCATGGACAATCAACCAAAGAAGCTTGGTGAGTTAAAGGGAACAAAGGAGGCAAAGGAAGAGAAGAAAATAGTGTTTTCTAGATTGAAGCAAATAGCTTCCATATTGGAGTTTCAAAGGGATTTAGCTTTTGGAATGAACACTACGCTTAGCCACCTGCACCAGAGCCCAGCCCATGCGAACCAACTTTACAAATTTATCACATTTTTAATATGTTCTTGGCTGAAACATGAACTCCAAGCTCCTTAGCTTCTCTAGCACACTTCATTTGTGATGTATAGATGCTTTCCAAGTCAGAAATGGAGACCTCTCTTCATCTATAAAAGAGAGGCTCCCTCCTTTGTAAAATCAACTTAGAAGATATATATAAGGGTCGTTGAGATTACTCCAAACCTCTTTTCTCTGAGTTCAAACATTTTGTGCTTATTCAACACCTTCTCCTCCAACTTCCTTCCCTCTTACAAGGCCTTCTAAGCTTGAGAGGCTTCAAACACACACCAAACACACACTGAACCTTTCATCAAACACCTGGTGTGCACCTACGCTTTCCTTTATCAAACCAATCTGTTGCATCTTTCTGATTCACGTGGCTGCTCTAGCATGGAGCTTGGAGCTACTTCCATCAATTGCTTTATAATATTGTGTATTTTTAATTATTAGGTTTCAACATTTGAAAAATTGGATTTATTAACATGTGGTTGCATTGAATGGGAAAATTTGTGAAGTTGGTTGAGTATCTTTGATGAATGTTGTGTGCTTTAATTTCTTTACCTTGTTATATTAGAAAAGGTTTATCTAAACTAGATGAATTGAATGGTAAACTATGATTTATTTAGCGTGGAAACATTTAGACAATTAGATTTGAGCATCATAGAGTAAAAAAACCAATTTGGTATGATTTTGCTGATGTAGGGCTGGGGGTCACACTACTACAACCAGGTGCTGGTTCAAAAATCCCAAGTCAGAGAGCTCAAGTGGAGCTAGTGTCGAGTTCCACTCTAACATCGTTGACACCCTTTGGATAGTGAGCTCTAGTGGTCTCGACACCGAGCAGTGTGATGAGACTATTGGGTGTCATCTTGATAGAGAGCATCCGGGTCGTTGGAGCTAGGCGCCTGGATTACCGTTGGGTGTTGAATGGAATATTTGAAGATAATGGTATTTAGAGTTGTTGGCGATAGGGTCATGTTGTTGTTGTTAAACGATGCCCTGTTTTGCTCTTTACATTGATTTAATGTGGATGTAAGAGCTTCTGTTTTATTATATGGGTTCTAAGTAAGAGTTAGTAGTCTCCAACATGGAAGTGATCATGTTTGAGTATTGTATGAAGTGTATTTATCGAATGACTTGTATTAGGACTTTCGTTACTTGGCTAAATGTTGAAATCACATAAAGAAAAATACTTAGAGTGAGAGTTGAGTGAGGTCATCATGTGTGAGTTTAACTCCATGCTTAAACTTATATATAAATGATTTACCTTGTTATACTATTAGATTGAGGTATGACCATTGGATGGAAAGAAAAGCCCCTAAAAAGGGGAGATAAGTATAACAAGTGCATGATCTTAGAGTTTAATTAGTCTTTGGGCGATATTATTCAACTATGGTGTCTTTGAAAGGTTAACTATGTTAGCATAAAGTTGAAGAGAAGAAGTTTTGATGATATCTCAAAGTCAAGTCTCAAGTGCTCTTGTTGCAAGAAGATCTTCATGAAGACTTGTGTAAAATATTTTGTAATTTAGTAGATTTACGTATAGGTTGTGGTTTATCTTTGATTCTATGTATTGTTTGCCTTAGGTTGCGTTAAAATCCGTTTTGAATCAGAAAACCTCATCTTATACTCAGGAAAAATGATTACCAACTTATAATAATCGATTATCAGTAATCGATTATGACTTGCCATAATCGATTATCATGACCAATTATGAGAATTTTCAAGCAATTTTTTGATTGTTGTACATTCATTAAATGCATAATCAATTATCATAAGTGGATAATTAATTATCACACGTTAAATAGTTGACAACAGATTTTTGGATGTATCCTTGACTGAGATCTCTATAAATTGGATTGAGACTTTCATTCTAATATACGAAATACTTGAATTTTGAAAAACTTATTTGTTTTGCTATGTGTTGTGATAAGTGTTTTAGGGTTTGTGTAACCCTTGTGCTTTGGCTTTGAGAACTTGGTGTTGGCATAGAGCGAGAACTTTCACGTGAGTTGTGATTGAGTGTTGTTGCTATTGTTGAGTTAAAGTTTGTCATCCTTTTTTAAGATTCAGTGGAGGTGTCAATCTGTTGTGCGTTTAAGGGGAAGTAAGTTTCATCTCTTGGGGTAACAAGAGAGGTATAGTAACCTTAAACTGCATTATTTTCTTTGTGATTGTAGCACTTTGTTGGTTTGTGATAGTGAAACGTTAATTCTCATATAAATTAACAACCAAATGTAGCATCTGTGTGATTTGAACCGGTATAAAAATTACTTGTGCAATTTTCTCTCTTTCTTATTCTCTTATTTGTTGAAATTGTTGTTAAGGAATTTATTTTATACGATAAAATTATTAAAGGTATTATTTGTTTGTTTACACTCTTAACTATTCCGCTACACTGTTCTAACAAAATATATGTGTTGTGAGATTCTTTATGATGAAATATGCTATTGTATTGAAATGTGGTATTTTTATAATTGTATGATAGATATTTTATTTGGCAAAATAATGTTTAAATCTATATATAGTTATATGAAAAATCATTTATTATGGTCATGGAATAAATTTTAAAATAAAAACACATTAACTTCAGAGTTAAACAAGCTAAACTATATCTGTAAAAAAAATTAATTTAAAAGTTAATGATGAATAGTTAATTCTACTTAAAATTGACCTTCAAAAACCGTTTATAATAACAAATTAATATCCATAATTTTAAAGTTTGATATGCGTTGGATGCAAATTCAACACTAAAAACTTTTTAAAGTTAGCTTTTTTTGGCAGAGTCAGTTTGTGCTCTCTAATTATAACTCAGAATAACTTTGAACTAGAACGGTAATTAATAAAAACTACAATGATACCAAATTATACTAGAATCAGATTACAAATACATTTTTTTAAAAAATCTCATCATTATAATCTCTGGAAACGGACTTTCTAATCTTTCTGTCAACATGACTGGTATTCTAAAATTTGAAAATTGTAGTACTAGACATTCATATTCGAACCACATGAGCAAACCCTACCAACCATGTATACCATTTTTTCTATCTTCACGACACTAAAAACAAACAATATAACACTATAACCAAGTAAATCTTCCCACACTCCCTAGAAGGAAACATTCAAATTGGAAACAGTGTGACACAGGATAAGTAACTAAACGAAAAACTATTTTAATTTAACTCAATAGTAGTGGGAAACATAAATGTTGTATTCAATGGTGGACCTCGTTTTTGGATCAAGAAAAATGGTATTAGTCTCTGCATATCCCGTGGCAAATCTGAACACTCCAGTGCCTCCAATTACCGGAATCTCCCTGATGTTTTGGGTGATGCGGTTCCTCCCCAACACAGTGATGGTGCTCCCATTGTACTTCCCTTCGGTTAACACGAAGTTCAGAACCACCAACAAGATAAACTCCCTCTGCGACGTTCCTGCAACCAAACCCTCGATTCTTCCCACCACCTTCGAGGTTGGCTCCGGTCCCAATGTCAAGGCGGTGTCCATGAACCCCACCGTGCCGAATAAGGTGCTGGAGTTGTACTTGGGTACAGGCGGAACCACAAAGACGGAGGTGGGGTTGCTTCCGGCGAACCTCTCGTGGAAGTAGAAGCGGAAATGGCTAAAACTGAGTTTTTCCTTTAAACCTAATGCCTTGGGATCTGGTGAACCTACGAAACCTGTGTTTGTGTCTTCGGCTGTGGTGAAAGTGAGGGTGCTGCAGAAGATGAGAAGGGTGAGAATGAGGAATTGAGTAGCCATAGTTGATGAAGATTGTTCTTGTGGCAATGGTGTGAGAAGATGGAATGAAGAGAGAAAGAACTGCATGAGGGATAATTTTGATTCCATGTTTATTTATATATCAAAACTTAACTCGGATCATATTTGGGTTAATATTAATTTAAGTGTTTAACATCAAATGTCAATCTTAATATTATACATAATTAAAATCACAGTATATTTTAAAGTAATGGTATCCTTATTAATATAATAATATATATAAAATCTATATTGAATAAAAATATCAATAAATAATTATTAAAAAACCTTATTTGTAGTAAAATGGTGAAAATAAAAGTTAATTTTTGTATTTGTAAAAAAATAAATAACGAATAATAGTGTTAAAAAAGTGTAAAAATCTTTTAGGTGTCAAATGTTTCATTGTGAGACTTAAAATTACAGGTGCCAGATATCTGAGTTATAAATATCTTATTAACGTTATATTGTTATTCTACTCTTTTTCCATTAATGTTGTGTAGCATATATAATTTTCATAAATATACTAATTTCATTTTATCTCTTACTTCCCCAAAATATCAAACGTAGTATTAACAATTGTTTTTGGTTTCCTTCTAAATTAATGAGAAATTTATTACCATAATAATTACTAAATGGTGATTAATTTAAATTATTTAAATTCAACTATTATTATTGGGATTAATAAAATTTTAAGTATATTACCGTACGTGTTTAAAATATGTTTTACTTTTATTTAAGTATTATGTTTATGTTTTTTAGCTAAATTTTTGTGTTGGTTGGTGAAATGGAGGATATTAGAAAAAAAGAAGAAGATAAAAATAACTATGATACCATCTAGTAATTACATTAATTAAAAGACATGATATACAGGAAAAATAAAATAAAAAACAAATTTTTATTATTTAATTATAATGAATATTTAATTTGAAATATTTAAATTTATAAATTACTTAAAATTTGATTAATTATTATTATAAGTGATTATTATTTTAATAAGAATGTGGAACAGTTATATTCAACGAGAAAACCATCACATCCAAGTTAACGTATTACTATTAATGAATTCACTCAAGTTAACTAGTTACTATTAATTAAATACTTAAAATGGTTGAAAAAAATATAATATACCAATAAAATAAATTATATTTTAGGCTTAAACTATTTTGAGTTGTTGGATGGTGACCTTATATACTGTAAAATTTAATTGTTTATTACAACCAAAATAAAACTATTATTTTTTCTGTCTTGTTTTAACTTGTAAGCATTACTTATGTTAAGGTCGTAGCTTTGATATATACTGCGCAAACAATAAATTGTTGCTATTAATTATTAATAATGTAGGGTTGGTTAGCTTTATTATTTTTAACATTAGAATATATTTTTATTCTCAATCAAACAATACTCCGTCTAACTAACGTGGAAGCAAAAAATTATTACTTCTACATATATGAATCCATGTCAATTATTAAAAATATGAACATCCTAATCAACCCAAAGTTTACTCCATTCCTATTCCTATAATTTACATTTAAGAGTCCTTGGATTGTATACTTTTTATGTGAAACACTGTATTCTGATCTTCTATTTGTTTACTTCAAATTAATTTTTATAATTAAAAGCTCTTATGTATGCCCAGAAATTATAAAGAAAAAAACTAAGGAAAATTCAAAAATAGAACAAGTCCCTTTGCTTGCTGCTAAAGGTATTGAATGAACCCAACGTGTTTTGTTCTCAATAAAAGCCGGTCAAATATACAACACCATTTGGGTTTTCTATTAACAAATTGATCATTTTGCCCAAATCTTAAAAGCGGGTGAGTTTAAAAAAATTTATAAATAAAATAGGTAACTTATATTTGCAAGAATACCTTTAAAATGAATAAGTCGTATTTATGAATAAGTCCTATTTGGAACATACTTTTGGTTTAAAAAAATAGGAATTATATAAGAACAAAACATATGGAGAGTCAGAATATACAAACACGGTACTTCTCTTATTGTTGAATACACTGTCATACATGAATATATAACATTGAACATCACAAAGGAGCAGTACAACAAATAACTGTCAAAACTGACTTTAACACGTTCTCTCAATTTTATGAACCTCTCAACCTTCAAAACTTTGGTAAACAATCCGAAAGCTGCACCTTTAATTTTCAGTATTCTATTTCGAGTTTTGCACCTTTAACTTGTTCACGCAAGAAGTAAAACTAAGTCTGTGTTTACTTCCTTCCATGAGTAGCTGGACGAGATTTCTTATCCACTAAGAGTTTTATATGTTGAAACAGATCAATTTTAAATTCATATGGGAAGAAACTTAAAGTTTAGAGATTTATTAGTGGATACATGGAGAAGGCAAACATGGAGAAGAAATTCAAAAAAAAAAAGATGAAGAGATTCAGTGGATAGGGAGGCTTCTGGATGAAGTTAATAAGATTATGAATAAACAAAGGATTGAGCTTGAGGAGTTGAAAAAGGCGGTTGAAGGAAAGGAAGAGGAAACATATAATGTTCTTAAACCAAATAGAAAAGAGAAAGAAGAAGATGAAGATGTTAAGAAGAACCAAGGTATGCGAAAGTCGAATACTGAGATAGCAAAAAAATTGATGACTAAAATTTCGGACGAGATGAAAAAGTTGGCCAATGTTTCTAAGATGTCAGCCAAGATGGTTGAGAAATCACCTAAAGTCAGAAATGAGTTTGTCGAGGTTATTGAGATGTTGGACGTAACAAAGTTAACCCAAGCATCAGAGAAGTCAACAAAGGTAAAACACAAGAGGGCCATAAGGAAAAAGAAGAACTTGAATCTGATTGAAAAAAGCAAGCTCGATGTGGGATAATGCACATGAAAAGCCGAATAAAGGATGAAAAATTTAAGTTTATAGGGGAGTTTTGTTGGGATAAATTTATATTTAAGAGTTTATTAGTAATTTTGTTTTAGTCTTATTTTATTAGTTTAGGTCTAGTAATATTTAGTTTGATATTGTAGAGAAAAAGTAGGGATAGGTAGTTTTGATTTTCCATTTATTTAGGTTTAGTATTATTTTATTTTGTTGATATAAGATAGAGATAGATTAAGTAGTTATTTTTATTTTGAGTCAGTTGATATTTTGTTTTTAGTTTTTATTATTTATACTTAGTCAAAAGCCCTATTTGTACCTATTTAAAGGTTGCTAAGATTTAATGAAACATAGGAAATTAAAGAGTCCAATTATTTGTGTGTGTCAAGTTTTTCTTACAGTTCCTTCATCAGAAAACCACACTAAGTTGCTTCAAAGGTTGTTATATATTCGACCTCACATGATGATAGTGTCATAACTGGTTTTTTAGTTGAACTCCAAGAAAATGGTGCTCTGCCACAAAATAATATGTACCTTGTAGTACTTTGTTTTGTGATCCTTGTCACCACACCAATCAAATTTTAATATCCAGTCACCCTAACCATACCTTCTGTCATTTTCTTTGGAAATAAAATGCCTAAAGTTGTTGTGCTTATAGATACCTTAGTATCCTTTTCGCAACACTCTTGTTAGAATGTCTCCAACATGAATCTTAGGTTTCCTTTACTTTTTCGATAAAAGCTAAGATCAACAGATTCTTCATCCACCTTTTTCTCCAACTTCGGTCAAATTCCATTGGTGTGACAACAAGGTTGTTGTGATGTATAACAAGTCTGGACAAAAGATCCTTTTCATATTTTGTTTAGTGCATAATGGTGCCATATTCTATACATGTAAATTCAGTGCCTAAAAAATAATTGAGTTCCATCACTTATTTCAAACTCACTTAGCATTAGGGCCATAAGGAAAAAGAAGAACTTGAATCTGATTGAAAAAAGCAAGCCCGATGTGGGATAATGTACATCAAAAACCAAATAAAGGATGAAAAATTTAAGTGTATAGGAGAGTTTTGTTGGGATAAATTTAAATTTTAGGGGTTTATTAGTAATTTTGTTTGAGTCTTATTTTATTACTTTGGGTCTAGTAATATTTAGTTTGATATTGTAGAGAAAAAGTAAGGATAGGTAGTTTTAATTTTCCATTTAATTAGGTTCAATATTATTTTAGTTTGTTGACTTAGGAAACTATCAATCCTTTTGTTTTAAGCTCTTGGAGCTTGTTTAAGACCATACAAAGGCTTTTCTTAACTTGTACACCTTATATTGTTGGTCTTTATTCACAAATCCTTGTGGTTGTAGCACATAGACATCCTTCTCTATGGGCCATTCAAGAAAAAAGACTTTATTAGTCCCCCTAAATGTAATATTCCCCTTAAAATAAACAACACATTCTTAATATTTTAAAAAAGAAGCTTTTTTTATGTTATAACTTAAGATAGTCGATTATCACTCTTGACAATTAATTATTGCTGAGCCAAATTGTTAATATTAATATTTGGAGAACTTGATAATCGATTATCACCCTTGGTAATCAATTATTGTGCGTTAATTTATGAAAAACGTTATTTTTACTCTTTTTGGGCATTAAAGATATATCTAAGATTCATAGTCATTTCAAAGCTCTTAAATTTACCAGAATACCATAGAATCTTCTTTTCCTTTTGAAAATTTAACCTGCAAAACAAAACAATAGAGTTTTGGTTCCCAAAATCTTACTTGGGTCCTTTAAGGTTATAGACAAATTACTTTATAATAGAAATCCAAGCATATTTTCTATTAGGAACATCAAAATGTTTGATTTTACATTTCTTAGAAGTGTGCCCCTTCTTCATTCAATAAAAACATGTGACAACATTTGGGTTCCTATAATAAGTTGTTCCATTTTCAACCCATAGCTTATGTGTTCTTTTAATTTGATTGTTCTTTTTATGCACACTTTTGTTTTTATAAACCTTTTTAACAAATATAGGCATTTCGACATTATTATTTGTGGTTGCCACTTCAAGCAGATTTTCAAGAATATCAATATCAAGCATGTGACTCTTACATGACTCACATTCAACATTTGAAACATTTTTCTTTTCTAGATCTAACATTTTATTTTTCAAACGTTCTTCCTCTTCTATAGATTTTTCAAATTTTAATTGCAACTCGTTAAACTCCTTTTTTAATTTCTTATGAGCAACATTTAACTTTTCAGATTCATCAAGTAATTCAAGAAAAGCTTTTGCAAGTCAATTTCACAAATTTCAGAACTACAACAACTTACTTGGCTTGTAGTGTCATCATAGTTGTAGTTTGTAATGTCATCAGTATTTGCCATCAAGGACAAGTTGACTTCTTCATCGGAATCACTTGAACTAGAGGTGTTTGATGTAGAGCTTGAATTCGAAAATGTCAACTTAACAACATTTATGCCTTTATCATAAGTGACTATTAAAAATTCCAACATTTCCTATGCACTTTCATAAACAGAAACCTTATAGAATTCAATAAGGGTTAGAGTAGTTAAAATTTTATTTTTGGCCCTAACATCATATTGTGCCATTCTATTTTCATCCATAGTCCACTATAAATATGGGTTTTCTCCCTACATATCATTTACAGTAATGGTGGGAACAAAGGGTCCATTCAAAACAGTTTCCCAGATACCTCTATCAATAGACTCCAAAAAAATTTGCATTCTTACTTTCCAAAAAGCATAACTTTCCCTCATAAACAAAGGAGGTATATCTATTGAAGCATCCTCTGCATACATTTAGTTATGTAGGCTTGGCTGAACTAGTATAAAAACACATTATTTGAATTTTCTCATCCCTACTCTCTTTATTAAATCGATTATGTTCTGCATTCATTCGATTAAGTTTTCGCTGCATTGAAAATCTTTTACCTTGCGATTCAAGATAAGTATCAAGGCATCATTTTTGTGAAATAGATTTTAAAAGATTTTGTTTTTACATTTCACCAATTCACCCCCCCCCCCCTCTTGGTGTGAGAAATTGAGTCATTCTATTTTAACAATTATCACTTTTCTCCCATCTCCATCTCTCAAAACCACCTTGCTAGAGCCCTCTCCAGTACGACTCCTGTCATCTGCAAACTTTATGTTTCCCTGCATAACCTCCTGCATTTTCACAAACCAATCTTTCCTCCCAGTCATGTGGGTGGAACAACCAGAATCTAAATACCACACAATATTTTCTGGTTTTTCTTCATCAGTGTTAGCCATCATCATCTGAATCGGATTCTTCCTCCTGGGCCAAATTAGCCCTTTTATTGGGTTTATTTTTTTCTCCTTCTCCCTTCCAGCACTCCTTTGCATAATGCCCTAATTTCTTGCAGTTGTAGCATTTAACTTTCTTCTTGTCAAACTTCTACTCACCACTAGACTTTTGATTCTTGCCTTTCATTGATTCACTAGACTCTTCTCCTTACTATTCCAGTGAATCTTTATGCTTCTTACTTCCTTTAATGCCTTTCTTGAACACATTTTTTCCTTTGTATTGAAACCTGACTTGTAGTGCCTATTCTTGGCACTATTTGTGCTCATTGATGCGATACTCATGAGCTTCTAATGAGTGTTGCAACTCCTCAATTTCCAGAGTTTTTAGATCACGATTTTCTTCAATAGCAACCACCATATCATCAAACTTGGCTGTTAGAGTTCTTAGAATTTTATCAACAACATATTGATCAAAAATCCTATCCTTATAGGCCCTCATTCCATTTACCAACTCTTGCACCTTGTCAAAGTACTTTGCCACGATTTCCCCTTCATCCATGGTCAGCACTTCAAATTGCCTCCTCAAAGTCTACAATTTTACCTTCTTGTTCTTGTCTCCATCACCATATGTCTTCACCAGGATGTCCCACACCTCTTTAGCAGTGGCAGCCTTGGAGATCTTGTTAAAGATCTTTGGGCTGACACACTGATACAATAGAAATTTGGCCTTGCTATCGAGTTTCACCTGCATCTTGTAATTTCTTTTCTCCTCTTCAGTGGCCTTTGCACCCAACTTAGGCGACCCATCTTCTATTACTTTTGAAACATCCTAAAAGTCAAATATGGCTTGCATCTTGATGCGCTAGTCATCAAAAAGTTTCCCATCAAATACTGGTAAAGGCCCATGTATCCCTCCAAAACCTGTCATCTCCTCCTTACTTGGATCTTGAAGTTTCTTTGTTTTCCTTATTCAACTTTACGGATGTACATGCTCCAAAGAATCCTTCTTTCCTGGATACACACACTTCAAGTCTTCAATCACACCCATACTCACGTACTAGGATCTGTTGAACCTATGCTCTTGATACCATATTAAGTCTATTAAGTTTCAAGAGGGGGGCAAGAGAGAGAAAGAACAAAATACACCCGTGTTTTAGAGATAAGGTAGAGAAAAGAGAAACAAGTCTCTCCTAGGGTTCCAGAGCACTCCTCACGCACACTGGACAAAGATGAAGATGATGAACACAGAGAGAACTAAGGAAAGCACGAAACTCACAAGGTATTGAATAACTTCTCTATTGTCTTTAAAAAATGTACGATTTACAGCTCTTATATGAAAACATAGAAACTGATTATGTTTGGGTTTTGTTTACACCAACAGAAAAGGCAAATGGAAGGTGCGGAAAGGGAAATTAGAGTGGGAGAATGAGAGGCACATAGGAGAAAAATGCAAAAGTGAGAACAGAGTGAAGAGAAAACTGAAAAATTATTTACACACTTACGAAACCATTGAAAAGTTTTTTTTAAAAAAAACAAAAACATAGTTGCGGTCCCAAAATTAGCGGAGGTGTTTTAAACCGCAGAAAGAAAAAAAACCCTTATTATATTCTTCTTCTTTTTTGTAGTGAATTAAGTTCTGAAAATCAATTCAACAATGCACTCCTTAAAGTTGTTGGTATCTATAAAAATATCTCTTATTTAGATCTTTGAAATACAGGAGTACAGACAGAAGACTTCTTTACTCACAAACTCACAACACTCTCTAAAGCTCACAAACATCAGTCACAGTGTGTTGCTCTCTGCACACAACACATACACCTTGTAGCTCTCTCTCTTGTGGTTCTAGGTGGTGTGTATCTTACAATCACTTCTTCGTTCACTTTTATAAGTGAGTTGCACACAAAAAACAAAAGGAAAAGAAGCTAAAAACACGGTACCATGTTTCCATGAAATGGAAAACATTGACCCTAATTCCATGTCATGGGTCTCATTTAAGTTTACTTTACACAAGCGTCGTTCAAAAGTCAAGGTCAAAGAAAAGAAAGTATGAACACTGTGCTGGATTCACGAGGAAAAAATATAAAACATATATGGGTCTGTCATAACCGACTTCGAGATTACATATAAAACATATTAACTTACAATTTGTCACGTATATATATTTAATCCTGAAATTTCTTGAGACTCTTCGATGAGATCGTAAGTCTATAAAAAATTGTAATTTCATCATCTTTTGTCTTGATTGTTTTACGTTCGAAGACTTCGTTTCAATTCCTTTGATGGAGTTGGCTTCTTCATCATCATCTTCATCCTTCTTAAAATCGAAACCTCATTTCATATACGATGTGTTCATCAAATTTTGGGGAGAAGACATGCGGAGAAAATTCGTTTCTCATCTCCATTCTGTCCTTTTACAAGCTCAACTGAAAACATTTATTAGCATGGAGAATCTGGAGGAGGGAATGCAGCTAGAAGAGCACATGCGAGCACTAACATGCTCTAAGATAGCAATAATAGTTTTCTCCAAAACATACACTGAATCTACTTGCGGTCTTCGTGAGCTTGTAAAAATCATTGAATGCGGACAAACTTTTGACCAAATAGTTTTGCCAGTATTTTACGAGATTGACCGATTCTATGTACGTCATCAGATAGATGGTTTAGGAAAAGCGTTAGAAGAAGCTGCACACAAAAGCTATTCAGGTGAACAACCGAAACATGTATTGTCCAGGTGGAGCCGAGCACTCACCAGATCTGCAGATCTAGGTATCACTGAGTGGAATAATACATACTCTAGGTAAACAAATGAATCCTTCCTACTTTCTTATGTTTGAAACTGAATGAAGCATATGTTAAGTTTGTGATTTATATTTCGTAACACATTACCATTTATCATGAAGGCATGATGCCGCACTTGTGGAGAAAATTGTTAGTCGCGTTCAAAAATTACTGGGTTATGCAGACTTGTCTCATACCCCATTTCCTGTTGGATTAGAGTCCCATGTGGAAAAGGTGGTTGGAAGTATTGAAAATCATTCCGCCAAAGTCTGTACGGTAGGAATATGGGGAATGTTAGGATCAGGTAAAACTACCATAGCCAAAGCCATCTACAATCAAATTTATCGTCAATTCATTGGTAAAAGTTTTATTGAAAATGTTGGACGAAAATATATCCGTTGTAGTAGTGAGTTGCAAGAAAAACTTATTTATCAGGTCCTTCAATCCAGGGTCATGGTGGAAAGCCATTGGATGGAAAGAACTATCATCGGGGATAAATTTTCTAAAAAAAAGTTACTCATTGTGCTTGATGATGTGACAGAGTTTTGGCAATTAGAAAATCTATGTGGGAATCGTGAATGGTTCGGTCAAGGAACTGTGATAATCATTACAACCAGAGATGTTCGACTACTGAACCAACTCAAAGTTGATTTTGTTTATAAAATGGATTTGATGAACGAAAATGATTCCCTTGAGCTTTTATGTTGGCATGCCTTTAGAGATGCAAAACCAAGAGAAGACTCCAATGAACTTATAAGAGAGATAGTTACTTATTGTGGAGGACTACCACAAGCTCTTGTGGCCCGTGGTTCCTATTTATATGGTAATAGATTTACACCGGGTGAAAGTACAATTTTACGTCGACAAATACTTGATCGTTATCACGTTCTAGACAATTTGGGTGAAAGTTTTCATTTTTTACGTAATGACATGGAAAAGGATATATTTCTTGATGTATGTTGTTTCTTTATTGGTAAAGACAGAGGTTATGTCACAGAGATACTAAATGGGTGTGGACTACATGCTGATATTGCAATAACAGTTCTCATAGAACGTGGCCTCGTAAAAGTTGAAAGGAATAATAAACTTGAAATGCATCCTCTGTTACGAGACATGGGAAGAGAAATTACTCGTAAAACATGGCCAATGTTTCCGGAGGAATGGAGTCGGTTATGGTTTCATGAGGATGTAAAAGATGTACTGAGAAATAAAACTGTAAGAACATTCTTTACATGATTTTGAAACTTCTTTTGAAATTCTTTTCTTTTTTAGTGCAATGATTGTGTTGTTAACTTGTTAGACTCAGCACTAACTATCATTGATCCAAAGATATTGAGAGATTTCCGAATTGTCTCTCTTTGTTATATACATCACAGGGGTCACAAGCTACTCAGGGATTGTCCCTGAAATTGCATTCAACCAGCAGAGATTGCTTCGAAGCAGATGCTTTCAAGGAAATGAAGAGATTGGGATTGCTACAACTGGATCACGTACAACTTGTAGGAGATTATGGGTACCTTTCTAAAGAACTGAGATGGATTTGTTGGAAAGGGTTTCCTTCACGATACATTCCAAACAACTTTCATATGACAAATGTAATTGCAATTGATTTAAAGCATAGTCATCTTCAACTCGTCTGGAAACAAGCCCGGGTATTCATTAAATGGATTTTTCTTTTATAATTGGTTCTGATTATAACTGTTGTTTTTTCTATTTTCTTTTCTAATCTTTTGTCATCAAAAAACCATCTTTGTAGGTTTTAAAGTGGTTAAAATTCCTTAATCTTAGTCACTCCAAGTACTTGAGAAAAACACCTGACTTTGCAGGACTACCAAGCCTTGAACAACTAATTCTAAAAGATTGTCCAAGTTTGTGCAAGGTTCACCCATCTATTGGAGATCTCTGTAATTTGCTACTGATAAATTTGAAGGACTGCACAAGTCTAAGCAGTCTCCCGAGAGAGGTGTATAAGCTGAAATCTTTAAAAACTTTCATCCTCTCTGGTTGTTTGAAGATTGACATATTGGAGGAAGATATAGTGCAGATGAAATCCTTGATAACACTAATCTCTGAAAATACTGCTGTGAAACAAGTGCCATGTTCAATTGTAAACTCAAAACACATGGGATATATATCCCTACGTGGGTTTGAAGGATTGTCACATAATATTTTGTCTTCTATTATTCGGTCATGGATGTCACCAATAATGAATTCCCGATCTTACATTAGGCCATTGTGTATGGATATGGAAAATGATGATTGGCGAGACCTTGCACCATTGCATAGCTGCCTCACAAATATTCGAAGCATTTTGGTTCAATGTGACACGGAGTTTCAACTATCTAAGCAGCTAAACACAATTTTTGTGGAAGACGGTGTAAATTTTACAGAATCAACAAATCATAGTTTGAGGTTTTCCTTGATTGGTGTTGGAAGTTGCAATGAATTCTTGAACACTCTCAGCGATGGCGTTTCTAAGGTTCCTTCTCTATCTCTGACCTCTGTGTGCATACAACATGAACCGATCCTAATACAGTATCTAAGCAAATTAGAATACTCACCTTTTTGCACTCGTAGTTTCTATGGTCATAATGCTTCATTTAAAAGTACCTAAATGATCGAGCCAAACGATGATGTTCTACTTGATTCATGTTTTTTAGATTCCCATTGATAGTAAGGATATAATTTGAAAGCCCGGTAAAACTTAAACAAAGATGCACAACAAAACCATTAACAATTTTTTATCTATGTATTACATTATAATATGAATTTAAAATACCTATATTTGTAATTTTGAGTGATAAAGTAGTGATTGTAAGTCATTATTTGAATGAAAAATTACATACATCACTAAGCCTTTTGATATGCAGGTACATGGATTGGCAAGTAGAGAGTGTTGTGATGTTAGTCTCCCATGTGACAACCATCCTTATTGGTTGGGCCATAGGGGTGAGGGACATTCAGTATCTTTCAGTGTGCCTAAGGATTGTGAAATGAAGGGAATGGCTTTGTGTGTTGTTTATTCATCAACCCCTGAAATAGTGGCAACTGAATGTCTTAGAAGTGTCTTAATAGTTAACTACACAAAGTGCACATGTCAAATACACAAGCATGACACTGTAATGTCCTTTAACGATGAAGATTGGCATGGCATAATGTCAAATTTAGAATCTGAAGACAAGGTTGAGATTTTTGTGAGTTTTGGTAATGGATTGGTGGTCAAGAACACAATGGTCTATTTCATATACCGTGAGTCAAAATGACTTGGAAAGAGAAACTTGGCGAAAAAACTAATTCATTAGATTCAAATATAAAATTGTAATTTGTGACTTCTGCTAAGTTATTTATCTTCTTTGGGAACAGCATGATCCCTTTGGTTATGGAATTAATACTTTGTGTCCTTGATTGCAATTTATAGTTAAGAAATTCAATGTTTATTTTACCTGTCTCTCACTTCTCGCATTACATCTTCTTGGATGTGCTTTACTTGTTTATTGTATTTCCTTTCTAGCTCCTCTGTTAGTTTTGTGTTCAATAATAATAATAATAATAATGAAATTGTTGTTATTATTATTATTGTAATAAAATCCTATCTACAAGAACTACTTACTAAACAAGATTATATGCTAACTCCATGTAAAAGAAATTGATGTTTTCTTCCGATCAGTTGTACACTCTCCAAACACTTTAAATCCTGCATCGGGCACTCCTTAACAAAATATAGTAACCACATCTGTAGGGATACTATCTGAACATTAGTAGCCAAGGCATCTTCCACCAAAAGAATGGGTGAGGGTTTTGCATTTTAAGATTTTTTAGTATAAGGGTAAAATTCAAATTTTAAATTTTATGGACTGCAGAAGAAAGCAACCAAAACACAATATGTAAGGGAGGTGGGCCGTTACAAACAGTTTCGAGTGGGCTGATCATGAAGCCCAATTCTTATTATTTTTAAAAGTTAATTAAAATCCTATTATACTCATCTTAATTCTGACTTTAACCTAGTTAAGAGAGGATTGAAACTATTTTATTTCTTTTTTTGTAAGGGAATCTCCTAAAAAACCTTTTCAGTAATAGGATAGCATTCATTCATGATTCATGAGTTAAGTTGATACCTCTGCTCACTGTTGGAACAATTTTCCAAGAATTTAGGGAAACAAGATGAACAACAATGTAGACTTGATATAATCTTCTAGGCGTGAATACACACTTTCCTAAAAGCAATATTTCGTCCCTTATAAGAGTGAAGGGGACCACGAAATCCGCTTTTGAGATACAAAGAAGAAATACAACGATGATACTCACTCTTAGTATTAACGTTAAACAAGAATATGATTCTCAGGAATTGATTTGTGTGTTAAGAGAATGACCGAATTCTTCTTGAGTAGAGCACAGGATCCCTTTATATAGATGTTGATCAGGCATCTTTCAAATCCAAGAGATACCAGATTCTGATTAGTTACATTTCTTGATTGTAACTTTTCATGAATGATTGTAACTCTTCATGAATAATTGTAACACTTCATTGGTTATAACTCTTCATGAATAAATGTAACTTTTCATAAATCTGAAAATTGTCTCTAATACTCTTAAATTCCAACAATCCTCCACCATTTGAGAGTATTGTATAATTACTTAACACAAAAAATCAATTTAATAATTGCAATCTTACACATAAATGAAAGTGTACATAGACTTGAACTTTCACTTAGTAGAATACACATTTCAGGAATTCGAATTTTATTGGTGTCGAAACGATTGAACCAACATAATGCATAATGAAATCTTGAAGATACTCTACATATAAGATAAATTACATATTCTTATTATACTTGACACAATAGGGCCATGCGTCCATATCTATTCATAAGTGCAACAAAGTCATGCCCCCTTGACTTCTTGAAGCGGCCAAACTTCGCACTTACATAGGTTGATTTCTTAGGTAAACATGTTCCTGTGACAAAACATAATTTCAAGAAATCAATTAAGAATTAGTCAACCTCCTAAGCATCACAGATCTAAAGCACTCTTGAAATACTTATTTGTGCTTTCAATCATCAAATAAGAGATTTAATCTTATTGAACTTAAGTCTCAATGTCATATTAAGCGTTAAGTTAAGATTCTCTTACTTGTGATTAATTGTGGGCTCCATTCCTATTCCAATTGTCATTCTGGAAATGGAATCTTTAGCCAATGCCTTAGTAAATCCATCAGCCAAATTTAACTTTGTTCGTACGAAATCTACTGTAATAACTCCATCTTTGATTAGTCCTTGGACATAACTATGTCTCACACCAATATGTCTTGATTTGCCATTGTATACTTGACTATAAGCCTTTGCCAATGTTGCAGCATTGTCACAATGTATTGCTATTGGTGATATTGGTTTTGGTAACAATGGTATTTCGAACATGAGATTCCTCAACCATTCGGCTTCCTTTCCTGCCGAGGCTAGAGCTATAAACTCTGAAGCCATAGTGGAATCTGTAATGCAAGTTTGTTTCTTGGACGACCAAGAAATTGCACCTCCCCCAAGGAGGAAAATCCAACCACTAGTTGAAGAGTGATCTTCTGCATTTGTAATCCAACTTGCATCAGAATATCCTTCCAAAACTGAAGGATAACTACTATATGTTAATCCATAATTAATAGTTTTCTTTAAATACTTAAGTACTCGACGTACTGCTTGCCAATGTGATAGACTAGGATTGCTAGTATATCTACTCAATTTGCTTACTGCAAAAGCAATATCTGGCCTTGTACTTATCATTGCATACATTAAACATCCTATTACCCTTGCATATTCCAGTTGTGAAACTGCTTTACCACCATTTGGTAATATCTTTAAACTAGGATCCATAGGGGTTGAAGCAAGAGAGCATTCATAATTGTTGAATTTCTAACATCTTTCCAATTTGGTGGTAGTTTGTCAATTATAGAAGAAACAATGAATGTCTCATCCATTTCAATACTATGTTGCTTGAAACTTCCTAGGATTCTTTGGATTTCATGAAATTGTTCCATTATTGGTCTAGCATCAATCATTTTGTAATTATTAAAATTACTAACCAGGAATTTCTTGCTTGATGCATCTTCAGAAATGTATTTGCTTTCAAGTTGATCCCAAAGTTCTTTTGCAGAATCCACATATTGATATATGTCAAATAAAGGATCAGACATACCGTTCAGAATGTGACCACGACAGACATAATCATCATTCTCCCATTTGTTCCTTTTCCGTTGTTCCTCTAATGTCTCGTTTTCGCTTTCTTTGGGTTGGGGAGAACTTAGAACATATGCCACGTTTAGAGCCGAGAGAAGGAAATGCATCTTCTTTTGCCATCGTCGGAAACCAACACCTTCAAACTTGTCTAATTTGTGAAAGTTTGCAGACATCTCACGAATTGTTGTCATCTTAGAGAAAATATTGCTTTTAGACTGTTGGAACAATTTTCCAAGAATTTAGGGAAACAAGATGAACAACAATGTAGACTTGATATAATCTTCTAGGCGTGAATACACACTTTCCTAAAAGCAATATTTCGTCCCTTATAAGAGTGAAGGGGACCACGAAATCCGCTTTTGAGATACAAAGAAGAAATACAACGATGATACTCACTCTTAGTATTAACGTTAAACAAGAATATGATTCTCAGGAATTGATTTGTGTGTTAAGAGAATGACCGAATTCTTCTTGAGTAGAGCACAGGATCCCTTTATATAGATGTTGATCAGGCATCTTTCAAATCCAAGAGATACCAGATTCTGATTAGTTACATTTCTTGATTGTAACTTTTCATGAATGATTGTAACTCTTCATGAATAATTGTAACACTTCATTGGTTATAACTCTTCATGAATAAATGTAACTTTTCATAAATCTGAAAATTGTCTCTAATACTCTTAAATTCCAACACTCACCTCATGCTCCCTTCAGTTTTACCTCTTTCTTCTAACTCCAACATATATTATATACACAGATTGGTTATGCCGAGAAAAAACTGAACTGAAGGATTGAAATTAATATACACTGTATCACTGATGGTGTCCCATCCTTCAATACATTCTTGAACACCATCTATAATAGTAACCATGGTTGCTTACTCGTTGATTTGCTTCTTCCACATTGCAATTAAAGTCCTCTTTAGATAAATTGTTGTAAACGGAGAAGAAACAAATAAAAAAAAAAGTTAAGTTATTTAGATAAGCTCACATTAATTTATATACTAAATTTGTAGTTTTTTATTTAACTTCTCTGAATATTAATATAAGTTCATCTCATTTTATAAACCTGTTCAATATATTTTACTTTCTTTGTTTTTCATTAAATGAATTTCCCACACCTGTTCAATATATTTTACTTTCTTTGTTTTTCATTAAATGAATTTCCCACGTCTTTGTCTCTGTCTCGTGCGTGATAGTAGAAATTGGGTGGTCCGATAACGGCCCGATAGCAGGTGGAATAGAAGAATAGAATGTCCACTTGTAGGGTGAGGTTTGCACCTCACTTATAAACTAAGAATTGACCTTATCTCTAGTCGATGTGAGACTTCCAACAGTAGTCTCTGATAGTATCTTTTCTCTGCAACTGTGGCTAGGTTTATATTTGTCATATCATTATGCAATTTTGCTCAGAACACAGATTTAAAGCTAATTATGCAACGGATATTTGTTCTTCTCATGATTTCTTTCCCTATTTTAAATATTTGTAGCAGAGTTATACCGATGAACACAAATTTAGAGTTAATTTTACATTTTCTTATTTTTGATTTTTTTTTATTTCCAAGACAACATAAACATGGATGTTAAGTCTTAATTTTGGCATATTTTTTATAGTTAGTGGCCCTTCTTTTGGGAATTCTTTTGTTCTAATTCTTTTTTTTTAATTCAGATGAAGTTTTTGTTGTAAAAATTAGTGTTTTGTGAAAATGTGTTAATACAGTGTTTCTAAGCAGATTTTTAGTTTAGTTTTTCATTTGTTAGATTTCTGGCTAGCCCATTTATGTGGCTTAGCTAAATATTTGAACTTTAATTTTCTAGTGTTGTGTTGAGTTTTGATTTTTTAATAACATTTAAACTTTGATTTTAGGTGCTGTGAATTTGTTATTGGAGTGGAGAGTAATCAATAAAATTGTGTGAACAGCAATGGCTGTGAGCAGTGGAAGTAACTAACGCACTTGCCGTAGAAGTTCACCTGTCTCTGATTGACCTTGTCACTCATTAGACAGAATTGATGGCTAATGGTAGCAGCAAAAGAATCACAGAACCTCTTTTAAGGAAAAAAAATCAGAGGATAGATTCACTTAAGGAAGAGGAGGAAGTCATCAAAATTAAAGAAATTAAAGTGTCCGCCTCACGATGGACAGTATATACAACTGTTATACTCCTTCAAATTGTTGGACAGAGCTCTGCTTTACATTCTGTTATCAATAATTTTCTCCTCATTCTGATATAAGTGCTACATATCTTAATGACAGAGGAGCATCATACTCTTTAATGGGATGTAAGGATTATTTTTTATGTTTTCATTTATCACTTTTCATGTTACTTGTTCTACCATTTTTTTTGTTAATGTCCTAAGGAAGAGACTAACTGGAAAACATATTTGTTGTTGTGCATCATCAAATAAGGGAAAGATTGTTGATAGGGAGAGCTATATCTAGCCATACCCATATCACATATATGTTTTCGATGATGAACAAAAGAATTGTTTTATAGTTTTTTGCACAACAAAAAGCATAACAATTGCTTGATTATTACTGTGTGCACAACAAATGACATAACAATTGCTTGATAATTATTGTGCTTGTGCTTGAAATGCTTGATACATGTATTCATTGTATGTGAATGAATCATATGTTTAAACATATTGCACATTACATTTCTGGTAGAAATAATCGATTAGAAACTGTATATAATCTGTTAAATTTCTCTAGATTTCAATACATGCTTAACAAGGGCAAAAGAGTTGTGTACTAATCGATTACATTAGTTGTATAATCGATTAAAACGTGTTGTTATGCCAATATGTGTTTGATGAGTGCATTGATATGTTTGGAATAAACATTGATTTGAAAATTTGCTTAAGTGTGGAACATAATCGATTGCATAAGTTTCCTAATCGATTAAATTGATTATCTTGCGAAAGTCAATTTCATTAAGCCTTAACTGTCTATAACAGTTATATTAATTGGTTGTTGGCTTGTATGAATTTCATAATCGATTGCATGCGCTGTTTAATATGTTAAATCTTAAACATATGTAAAGTTGTTAAAGCAAAAAGAAAAGCTTAACAGTGCGATAGGATTTGAAAATCCTATATATAACTGTTTTGCGTATTGTTTCAATACAATGCTTTGAATTTTCAATTTCATAACTAACTTGTTGATTGAGTATTGATTGCAGGAGTGTCTAAGAACGTCTTGGAGAATCAAGATCACAATTTAGGTTAAATCATCAAGATTCTTGCAAGAAAACTGAGCTGAAAGAGTTTTGATCATATCTGCATTGCTTGTGTATTCCTTGAAGATCAGTTTCTACATTTTTAATCAAGAGGATTGTGTTCCTATGCAGGTTAGCCAGGAGGAGAGAACCATGGTGTTCTTCATTGAGAGTTGGGATTGCTCTCAAGGTGTTCATATCTTATATTGTAAGTGATATTAAGTTGGAAAGCAGAGTGCATTGAGAGGGGATATCTTTATATTGTTGCTTGTATACTCTATCATTATAGTGGAATCACCTCAACTAAGATTGTTGAAGGAAGATTGGATGTAAGCTTGGCCGAACCAGTATATATTGTTGTGTTGATCTTTCTCTCCTTTCTCTTTTATTGTTGATTCATATACTTGCTTTATTAATTTCAAGAAAACTCAGATTTTGTAAAGCTTTTTAAATGAACAATTTTTTAAACAATATCCAATTAACCTCCTCTTGACTTGAGATATATAAAGCTTCACTTTTCTAACATATATAATAAACTATGAATTATCTATACTAATTTGCACTGTAAAAACTAAACTTCTTTATAAAAACTGAATTATACTTATTTGTAACTTTTTTATTAATAGTTTAGTCAACTACTTCAAACTATGTACTATATTTTATTTTTTCTTGCTTGCTTCGTTCTTTTCTTGTTTCCAACAACAACAAAAATAAAAAAGAAAGACACGTGTGTATATACATATACATATATATATATATATATATATATGTATATTTATTTATTTATATATATGTATATTTATTTATTTATATATAATATAGATAAATAAATAAACGTTCTGTCTTTTCAAAAGTTAACTATTATTATAATAATTATTAAAATAAAAATTTTATTACATTGATACTAAAATTAATTATATATTTGATAAAAAACTAATTTTTATTATATTGTAATTATATTACAAGAACCGATAATTATTTTTGTAACTTAATAAAATTAATTATAATTGTAAAAATAAAAGGATAAAAATATATGTGTGTTTGTAAAAATAAAAGAATAAAGGCAAGCGTGCATGTGTGGTGTGTGTGAAGTAAAGAAAAAGAGTGTGAGAGTGAGAAGAAGAAAAAATTTATATTATTAAATAAACTATATTTAATATGAGAATCAAATTTTATAAACATTTTATATCTTCAAATTGATAATAAATCATTAGAGTTATTAATTCAATTCATATTAATGCAAAAGTTATTTATAATAATTTTCAAATAACATAAAAAGTAATAAAGATAAATTTAATAATATGATAAAATAGTATAGTTCAGTGTACTACCCACTAGTAAAAAAACAAGATTTTAACTCGTGCATTTGACATCGGTTAAGTTGTAACCGAAGCAAAAAATGGCACGGTAGCCTTTTTGTAGTTATCACAAATGAATATGCTTCGGTTAAAAAAGAACCGATGCCTAAAACTAGTGCGGTGACATTTTTGTAATTATCGTGCAAAGGTATATGTCTCATTTAAAAAGAATCGATGCCTAAAACTGGAGCAGAGGCATTTTTGTAATTATCACGCAAATGTATATGCCTCGGTTCAACAGGAACCGATGCCTAAAACTGGCGCGGTGTCATTTTTGTAATTATTTTTTATTTTTTTGAGAGCGTTTAGGCATCGGTTCTTTATAGAACCGAGGCCGTAGACCCTTATTGCCTCAGTTAAAAAATAACCGAGGTAATAACATGTATTTAGGGTTAAATTTCGCAAACAGAGATAGAAGTTGTGCCGCTCCTCTCTTTTCTCCCATTTTCTTTCGTTTGCGAGGGGGACGCTTCCTTCCTCTTCTCTGTTCTAATGGAGGCGCGACGAAGGGATCTTCAATGGCGTCATTGAGGCGCGGCGAAGACGAGGAGGGGGAGCAAGGGCGGTCATTCTCGTTCTTATTCTTCTCTTTGTTCTGATTTGCAACGAAGGAGGAAACTTCCTTCCGTCTCCTTTTTCTGATTTTGTTTGGGTTGTTTTATGTTTAATTGATGCTCTGTAGGAGTGGTGGAGTTTGATTCTCTTCAGGTGGTGGTAGGAGCGCGTCATTCTCGTTCTTTGTTCTTCGTAGTGGAATCTTTGATGATGGTGGTGTGAGATGGAGCGGTAGGCATTGATGGATTGTGGCCAAGGACTTGCAACTCATATGGCGAATGGTGAAAACGAAAAAAAAAAAAAAAAAAAACCTCTACTGCCTCGATAGTTGGAGAGCAGAGTGCATTGAAGGGATATCTTTATATTGTTGCTTATATACTCTATCATTATAGTGGAATCACCTTGTCAATACCCAAATTTCGTCCGGATAGATAAAGAACGTCTAGAATTTAAAAAAAAAAGAAGGTTTATGTTGTTATTTTCTTTTCCTTTTTCGTTTTTTTATTACTTTTATTATTATTATTATTATTTAGTTATTATGTTTTAATTTTATCCTTTATTTTTATCTTTTGTTTTTTTATTTTATCGTGTTTATCTTTATCATTTTTACCTATGTATATTTACTTATTTGTTTTAATTATCAAAGTTTTCATTTTTTATTTTTCTTTTCATTTGTTTCTTAGGTTCAGGAATATTTTCTTAAATGTTTATATATGTATATGTATTGTAAAAAAAATAAAAAATAAAAAAAAAAAAAAAAAAAAAGAAAGCAAAGGTTAATGGGATGTGTCCAAAGCAAAACAAAGAGAATCCCGAATTCGGGGATATGCTTGAAAAAGAACAAGATCATTTTTGGCCTTCACCTTCACTTTTTGGTTGTCATCCACGAACGGCAGTGTCCATCTTGTGCCCATCTTGCACCTCTGTAAAGGTCCTTCTATACTATAAGATTCTCCATTCTCACCAACCATCCTTCACGGACACGTTACTGGAAAAAAGAGAGTCAGCCAAAGGAAAGGGGAGACTCATTGGAGACACAAGGTTGGCAATAACAAACGGATCTTGAAGAGGTAAGTGATGTCTTGCACTCCATGTTTTAGTGAATTGGTTGTTGGCTCTTCAACATCTCTCTGTTATTATGTTTGCATATGATTGTTATTGAATACATTTATAGTGCTGTGAATATTTGTATATGCCCATTATTACCGAACATCCGCATCTACCTCTGCCGTCCTATTTATACCCTCCAAACGTGTTTATCTTCTGAACCAATGACCAAACGAGGTTTGATACATCTGTTTCCCTTTCTCAAGTAAAACCTCAAAATTGATCACAGAGGCCAACGACCATCATCTTCATCCTTGTACCTCCTACACTGGACCTCCAACATTGGACCTCCAACACTAGACCTCCAACACTGCGTGACCACGACCAACATCAATCTCCAACATCCCATCATCTTCGTCCCTTTCCTCTTCATTTTTCATCCCCAACACCTTATACCCCGGCCAACATGCATCATCATCCTCCCAGCCATCAGTGATCTCAATCCCTCTTGAAACCCATCCCATTCGGCCAACATCATCAATCTTCATCTCCAAAACCTGACGCTTCAAACCCACTACTCGACCAGATTTCCCGTCATCATCCTGCCTCCACCACGCCTCACTTTCTTCCTCCATTTTCATCATCCAACTTCAAATTCAAATTCAAATTCAATCATCTTCAACTCTCACAGTGCACACGGTGGCTCCCTCTATCACGCACATCTCCAGAAACCTACCATTCCCAACAACCCAAACACAGAAACAGAAAATAGATAAAGGAGAATAGGAGAGCCCATCGGTGGCGGCCTCCAAGGCTGACGGCGTCGCGGCTGGAAACGGTTCCGGTGGCGCTTAGGTTTGCCGCCGATGCCAAGATCGGAAGAGGTGGTAGCGTGGTGACTGGGTCGCGGTGGTGAGAGGCGACCAGTTAGGCAGTGACGCGGTGGCCATTTTCGTCGCGGTGGCTGATCTGGTTCGCGGCGGTCGATCGGAAGAAGACATGGTCGTTGAACGGTGAAGGTGCGGAGGAGGTGAAACCCCTCCCTGGATGGCCGGATCGAGGCGTGGCACGGCGCGGAGACGAGAAAGAGAGAAGGCAGCAACCCGCCGTCGGTAGCGGTTGCGGTGGTGCTTGAGGTTGCCGCCGACGCCAGGACTGGTAGAGGGGGGTGGCGCGGTGTCTGGATTCGAAGCAGCATCGGCGGCGCGTGGTGTGATGGGAGGACGAGGCAAATCCCTCCTTTGGCTGGCTCGTTTGGGAGAGAAGAGAAGCTTTAGGTCACCAGCTTCTTGAGTAATGGAATGAAGAAAAGGGTGGCAGAACCCCTAGCATTTCTGCTAAGAAAAAAAGAATCTTGGGCCAGATCCATTTAAAAAAAAAAAAGAAGAGAAATCTCCTCTAGTTGCCAGAGGCACAATTCCATTCACACCCCATCTCGTTCGGGCTTAAGCCCACTTTGTTTATGCAAATAAAATAAAAAAAAGAGAAACGATTGGGCTTCAATAAATTATTTCGGGATGCACCTCTAGTTTCATCTTTACACACCCGACAGCTACCAAAGGGGTTTTTGGTCCAAACAAAGGAGCTTCAATTTTACTCCGCACCTCTAGTTTTATATCTGCACCCCTATTCTTATGGGATTTTCTCTTATTTTTATTTTTATGTTTTTTTCTTTTATTTTATTATTTGTTTGACTATTAGGTTTTATTATATGCAACCCTTTTGCACGATAGCCCACACCCCATTGTTTTATTGGACTTATTTATTTTGTTTTTGCATAAAATTATAGAAAAAAGGGAAGAAAGATAAAATATTAAAATTACAAATAAAAAAAATAATACCAAAAATATTTTAAAGGTTAAGCACACGAGTGATCACTCTCATTGTTCTTGTGCTAAACACCTTTTCTTTCTCAAATAAAAATTACAAAAAATATGTTTTAAAGGTTGAGCACACGTCTGATCGCTCGCATCGTCCTTGTGCTAAGCACTTTTTCTCTTTTTTATAAAAAAATATCAAAAATATTTTAAAGGTTAAGCGCACATGTGATCACTCGCATTGGCATTGTGCTAAACACCTTTTCTTTCTCAAATAAAAATTACAAAAAATATATTTTAATTGTTGAGCACATGTGTGACCCCTCGCGTCGTCTTTGTGATAAAAATCTTTTCTATTCATTTTATAAAAATACCAAAATATATAAAATGTTTCAAAAAATCCACATACAACAAACAATTTTCAGCCATAACTAGGTGATCCTTGATTCTCCATCAAAAGTGGAGATACGTAGGAGCAAGGCTAGTCATTGTCAGGTTCACTTCCCCCAAAAATCCAAATTTATTCATAATCAAATCTCTCAAACAATTCCTTGAACAAAATTTTTCAAGCAGTTTCTAAAAGAACTACGTAATCCTGATTTCTCATTTTTATGAGAATACGTAGGAACAAGGTCAATCCTTGTCGGGCCCAAAAAACTAAATATATTTTGTCTCTTTAGAGTTTTATTTTAGGGGATAGTTAAACATTTTAAAAACCACATCATATTCGCATATTTAGTTAAAGGTACTGTCTTAGGGTAGGCGTTGTAGGGTGCTAATATCTTCGCTACACATAACCGACAACCGAACCAAGAATCTCATTTTCGTAGACCATGTCTTATCATTTTATTGGTTTTTCGTAGTTTTCCAGGATAAACTATGGTGGCGACTCCAATCTCTTTTTTCAAAACCATTCCTTTTTTTTTCCGGGTCGTTGTCCCATCGTGATTCCGGTTGCGACAGATGACGACTCCACTAGGGACTCCAGATAGTCAGGACATTTAATTAGAGGCGCGAATTTGATGTGGTTTTTCTTTGTGTTTTTCTTCCCCTTTTCCTTATCTATATTTGATATTTAGAATAATTGCATGTGAGTTTCTTTTACTTGTTCTTTATGTTTGAAAAAATTGTTGGATATTGAATTCTAGAACACATCACATGTTATATATCTACTTATTTGTGTTTATTTTGTGAGTGTTGTTTTGCATTATAATCTCCATCCACATATTTTATGTATATCATGAGTGGGGCCCTATACCCGGGTCTGAGCGCAACATAGAATTAAAGGGGTTGTGTAGCGGTGTCACTCTGGGATGTACTTCCTGTTTCGCTATTGTGAGAACCCCAACTAGAGTCTGTTATCTTCATTTGTGTCTCCGCATCTAGTTGATTACTCTGACTGTTGTGGAGATGCAATGAAAAGAGCCATAGCTCTGGTGGCCTTGATTTAAGCATTAGGGAGCTATCCTTGTGAGTGCATATATTTGACCTTAGAACTTTAGTCATTCAACCTTTGATAAGGCAAAAAATGGAGAATGTATATTCTTGTAACTCTCACGCTGTTTATTCTTCTTCGAAAAATAATGACTTTTCATTCTCATACCATGCATGCATTTTTTTGTCATGTTGTTTTACTTCACTTTATGCATCATGCATCATTCGGTAATATGCTGGTTTTAGGGGAAATCACTAGTCTTCAATTGGTATCGTACAAGACCCCTTTTGACGAGGTGAGGTAACAATTCAGTGTAAGTCATATGGATGTGGGTGAAGTGAACAAAGTTTCTTTCTTGGGTTTTTCTCGAGTAAGCGCCTTGACCCGCATTCGAATTTGGATTCGCGCTTGACCCTGTCCTCCAAGCGTTGTTTGCGATAGGTGGTGGTTTATAAAATCCTTGTTGTTGTTGAGGCCTAATTGGATGAGCAAAAGTCGCATTGGCTGCATCTGGAGGTTGGCCTAGGTATGGTATATAATTGTGAATAGAAGCCTAACTTCTCCATACAGGCATTGCCGATGTTGCATGCACCTCTCCTTCTTTCTTCTTTCTTGGATTGGAATCAGGTTTTTTGTAGTTTGTAGCCGCGGGTGGACCATACGCAATTTTCCCATTTTTCATCCCAATTTCTATCCTTTCGCCGATTATGATGATGTCAGCGAAATTGACGGACACATTCCCCACCATGTGTTCATAAAACGGTGGCTGGAGTGTATTTACAAACGTTGTCACCATCTCTCTTTCAAACAAAGGCGGCTCAACTTGCGTGGCCAATTCTCTCCACCGTTGGGCATATTCCTTGAAAGTTTCATTGTCTTTCTTCCCCATATTTTGTAATCGCAGACAGTCCGGTGCGACATGTATGTTGTATATATATCGTTTTATAAAGGGGTCAGCTAGATCTGCCCAACAATGGATTCGAGATGGCTCTAAGTAAGTATACCATTTTAACGTCACCCTAGTCAAACTGTCTTGGAAAACGTGGATGAGTAGCTGGTCGTCATAGGCGTACGCAACCATCTTTCTGCAATACATGGCCAAATGGTTTTTAGGGCATGTATTACCCTTGTACTTCTCGAATTCTGGCGCTTTGAACTTATACGGTATTTTTACACCAGGAACCAAGCTTAGTCTTGCAACATTTCCAAACCCATAATTTTCCACCCCTTCAATAGCCCTCAATCTTTCCTCCAGAATCTCCAGTCTGCCTTTAGCTCCGTCAATGCCATTGAATCCCCCATGCGCCGCGGTTTGCGATGCGGCCCTTGCTGAAGAATCATGATTAACAATCATATGTGGCACTGTAGTTACTCGTGTTCCTTCAACTGTTATTGCTTCATTCATTTGTGTACTTACCAAGGGAGCTGCCACGGAGACAGGTCCCTGAGTGGCGATTGGCGGTACATCAACAGTTGTGGGAATGGGGAATGATGCATGCTCTCCTTCTAAATATTCTCCTACGGGAGGAATGTATATTAGGGCTTACAACGTATATAGCACTGGCAGGGGGGATAAAATGTTTTAAAAAATTCACAAACAACAAACAATTTCCAGCCAGAACTACGTGATCCTTGATTCTCCATCAAAAGTGGAGATACGTACGAGCAAGGTTAGTCCTTGTCAGGTTCACTTTCCCAAAAATCCAAATTTATCCATAATCAAATCTCTCAAACAATTCTTCAAAGAAAACTTTTCAAGCAGTTTCTAAAAGAACTACGTAACCATGATTTCTCATTTTTATGAGAATACGTAGGAACAAGGTCAATCCTTGTCGGGCCCAAAAAACTAAATATATTTTGTCTCTATAGAGTTTTATTTTAGGGGATAGTTAAACATTTTGAAAACCACATCATATTCAAATACTTAGTTAAAGGTACTACCTTAAGGTAGGCGTTGTAGGGTGCTAATACCTTCCCTACAAGTAACTGACTCCCGAACCAATAATCTTATTTTTGTAAACCATGTCTTATCATTTTATGATTTTTCCGTAGTTTTCCAGAATAAACTATGGTGGCGACTCCGATCTCTTTTTTCAAAATCATTCCTTTTTTTTTACTTCGTCTTTCCATCGTGATTCCGGTTGCGGAAGATGGCGACTCCACTGGGGACTCCAGAGAGTCAGGCCATTTAATTAGAGGCACGAATTCGATGTGGTTTTTCTTTGTATTTTTCTTCCCCTTTTCCTTATCTATGTTTGATATTTGGAATAATTGCATGTGAGTTTCTTTTACTTATTCTTTATGTTTGAAATAATTGTTGGATATTGAATTCTAGAATAAAGTGAGTGTTGTTTTGCATTATAATCTCCCTCCACACATTTTATGCATATCACGAGTGGGGCTCTAAACCCGGGTCTGAGCGCAATTTAGAATTAAAGGAGTTGTGTAGTGGTGTCACTCAGGGATGTACTTCTTGTTTGGCTATCGTGAGAACCCCAACTAGAGTCTGTTCTCTTCATTTGTGTCTTCGCATCTAGTTGATTACTCTGACTGTTGTGGAGATGCAATGAAAAGGGTCATAGCTCTGGTGGTCTTGATTTAAGCATTAGGGAGCTATCCTTGTGAGTGCATATATTTGGCCTTAGAACTTTAGTCATTCAACCTTTGATAAGGCACAAAAGGGAGAATGTATATTCTTGTAACTCTCACGTTGTTTATTCTTCTTCGAAAAATAATGACTTTTCATTCTCATACCATGCATGCATTTTTTTGTCATGTTGTTTTACTTCACTTTATGCATCATGCATCATTCGGTAATATGTTGATTTTAAGAGAAATCACTAGTCTTCAATTGGTATCGTACAAGATGGAAGTCGATAGAAGATTTGGTGCTACATAACATACCGATTCTGTCATGTTAAGAAAGAAACCTCGCCTTAGGACTCATGGTAGAAACTTGACAAGTCTGATAAACTTAGGCAAAAGGCTAAAGACCATAAAGAGAGAAACCTTCAAGAAGAAGTATGGAAATCTGTTGAGTCTGGTGGAGGTGGAAGTACAATTGCCTTTTATCACAGCCCTTGCACAGTATTACGACTCTCCGCTAAGATGCTTCACCTTTCAGGATTTTCAGCTGGCGCCAACTATAGAGGAATTTGAGCACGTCCTGGGATTGACACTAGAGGGTATCATTCCGTATGAGCACTTGGAGCATCACGCCTCTATCCCTACCATTGCCGCCATAATGAAAGTACATCCCAAAGAACTTGAAGATAGGTTGGTAACGAGGAATCAAGTGCGTGGACTGACACAAGAATATTTGGAGCAGTACTTGCATCATCTAGTTGATAGAAAAGAGTGAGAGACTTTCATGGACATGTTAGCCCTTACCGTGTATGGCGTCATTTTGTTCCCCAAAGTAGAGGACTTTGTGGATTATTCTGCAAAAGATGTCTTCGTGGCAAAAAAGACAAGATCAGAGAACCCTGTAACGACAGTTCTCGCAGATGTTTATGGGACCATGAGTTTTTGTCATGAAAGGAATGAGAAGAAAATTCTTTGTTGTTTGCCAGTGCTATATATGTGGATAACTGCGCGTGTATGTAAAGCGATGGTTGATGGGCATTCCCACCAACCAGTGTAGATGAAGACTCTCTAGTAGTCTTCAGGGATTCAAGGGCAACCAAGATTTGGCCAACCTGGTCTTTCAACTGGGTCACATCAGCTTTGATGAATTCTTGTGACTCTTCCCAACTTTCCATGATCCTTGAATTGGCTCAAGTCCTGTAGGGATGTCGTGGAAAGTTGGTCGTTTTTTTTCTGTATTATTTTTAAATTAGATGAGAATAAAAGAAAACATGATGCATGCTAGCAATAGGTGGAAATCACAAGATCACGGCAACGTTAATGATGGAAATTAATACAAATCGATATCATACAAAACATCCAGGTCTTTCATATAGAGAGGTCTAATTCATTACTTTGCTTGAAGAGAACAAGACATGAATAACTTATCACTCTCTAGCTCGGGCAATGAAGGCTTTCATTTCACCTACTAACCATTTACAATAGTTAATAAAAAGTTTTATCTCTTCAGGCGGGTTACAAAAGTGAGTCATTGCTTCGGCGTCTGACACCATCCTTGGAATGTTCTCAATTGCTCCATTTGCTAAGGCAATGAGTTGGGAGAAGCTTTCCTTCCAATGATCTACAACCCTTTCTTGTTTTGCAATACGATCTTCCATATGTTTTATCAAGACTTGATGACCTTCTTCGCACTCCATCATCCTTCGTCGCTCCTCTCGCTACTCAATATAACCCTCCATCTGTTTTAACACGACCTGATGCTCTCTTTCAGCTTCTGCCAGCTTCCACCGTTCGCGGACCAAATCTGCCTCAAACGACGTAGCCATTTCCTTCATCTGATGCCCTACTTCTTCTACTGGAATTTGTGCTTCTCTTAGTCTTTTCAGGGCTTCACGTTTATCTCTTTTGGCTTCTTCGTAGAGGTGTTTCCACTGTTTCCCTTCTTCCAAAGCCGCATTCTTCTCTTGTATTCTCACGGCTAGTTCTTTGCTTGCGGCCGCCAGATCCTGCTTCAATCGGAGTGTATATCTTCTTTCAGCCTCTCGGCTTTTAATCATTTCTTCGTAGGCTCGCGACTTATCCTCTTTATCATTCCTCATATTCACAAAATCGTTGTGCGTCCTTTGTAATTCGTTTTCCAACTCGGGATTCCTCTCTCTTAGTTCTTCCATCTTTGCTTTCAATTGCCCTACCTCTTCACTCTCTATGTCTTGAGGTTGCTCTTCTTTAGCCAGATGATCATTAATTGGCTTGAAAGGGAGTTTGACTTCCTTTACTCTTTCTAAAATCCAGGTGTGATAACTGACTTTGCTATCTACCACTCTAACCCTCAAATCCCTTTCAGCCCGCACCACACTTTCCCAAGCACCTCTGACCTTCCTTAACATTTCAATGAAATGCCCGTCCTCATAGTAGATGAACAGTGTAGTGAGATAGTCCGGTGTAGGCGCCCCTCTCATGGGATGCCCCGAATTGCCTTTATACCAAAACAGGGTTGTAGTTGACACAATATCGGGCACCTATAAGAGGTACATTGGGGAAGTTGTCATAATGATGGATTGAGGGTTTAAGCCCGAGCCAAGGAAGACGTCATTTTACCTTTCCCTTATTCAACCCAGCAAAGAAATGGGCCCACTCATTTCCTCCTCTGTTTTTAAGCCCTTGGGACGAAGAATCTTCCGACGGAAACCTAACATCGATTTGTATTAATTTCCATCATTAACGTTTCTGTGATCTTGTGATTTCCACCTATTGCTAGCGTGCATCATGTTTTCTTTTATTCTCATCTAATTCAAAAATAATAATAGAAAAAAAAACGGCCAACTTTCCACGACATCCCTACAGAACTTGAGCCAATTCAAGGATCATGGAAAGCTGGGAAGAGTCACAAGAATCCATCAAAGCTTATGTGACCCAGTTGAAAGACCAGGTTGGCCAAATCTTGGCTGCCCTTGAATTCCTGAAGACTATTGGAGAGTCTTCATCTACACTAGTTGGTGGGAATGTCCATCAACCACCCCTTTACATACACGCGCAGTTATCCACATATATAGCACTGGCAAACAACAAAGAATTTTCTTCCCATTCCTTTCATGACAAAAACTCATGGTCCCATAAACATCTGCGAGAACTGTCGTTACACAGTTCTCTGATCTTGTATTTTTTGCCACGAAGACATCTATTGCGGAATAATCCACAAAGTCCTCTACTTTGGCGAACAAAATGACGCCATACACGGTAAGGGTTAACACGTCCATGAAAGTCTCCCACTCTTTTCTATCAACTAGATGATGCAAGTACTGCTCCAAATATTCTTGTGTCAGTTCACGCACTTGATTCCTCCTTACCAACATATCTTCAAGTTCTTTGGGATGTACTTTCATTATGGCGGCAATGGTAGGGATAGAGGCGTGATGTTCCAAGTGCTGATACGGAATGATACCCTCTAGTGGCAATCCTAGGATGTGCTCAAATTCCTCTATAGTTGGCACCAGCTGAAAATCCTGAAAGGTGAAGCATCTTAGCGGAGAGTCGTAATACTGTGCAAGGGTTGTGATAGCAGACAATTGTACTTCCACCTCCACCAGACTCAACAGATTTCCATACTTCTTCTTGAAGGTTTCTCTCTTTATGGTATTTAGCCTTTTGCCTAAGTTTATCAGACTTGTCAAGTTTCCACCATGAGTCCTCAGGCGAGGTTTCTTTCTTAAAATGACAGAATTGATATGTTATGTAGCAACAAATCTTGTATCGACTTCCAACTTGTACGATACCAATTGAAGACTAGTGATTTCTCCTAAAACCAACATATTACCGAATGATGCATGATGCATAAAGTGAAGTAAAACAACATGACAAAAAAATGCATGCATGGTATGAGAATGAAAAGTCATTATTTTTCGAAGAAGAATAAACAACGTGAGAGTTACAAGAATATACATTCTCCCTTTTGTGCCTTCTCAAAGGTTGAATGACTAAAGTTCTAAGGCCAAATATATGCACTCACAAGGATAACTCCCTAATGCTTAAATCAAGGCCACCAGAGCTATGGCTCTTTTCATTGCATCTCCACAACAGTCAGAGTAATCAACTAGATGTGGAGACACAAATGAAGAGAACAAACTCTAGTTGGGGTTCTCACGATAGCCAAACAGGAAGTACATCCCAGAGTGACACCACTACACAACCCCATTAATTCTAAGTTGCGCTCAGACCCGGGTATAGGGCCCCACTCATGATATGCATAAAATGTGTGGAGGGAGATTATAATGCAAAACAACACTCACTCTATTATAGAATTCAATATCCAACAATTATTTCAAACATAAAGAACAAGTAAAAGAAACTCACATGCAATTATTCCAAATATCAAACATAGATAAGGAAAAGGGAAAGAAAAACACAAAGAAAAACCACATCGAATTCGTGCCTCTAATTAAATGGCCTGACTCTCTGGAGTCCCCAATGGAGTCGCCATCTGCTGCAACTGGAAGCGCGACGGGACGATGAACTGAAAAAAAAAGCAATGATTTTGAAAAAAGAGATCGGAATCGCCACCATAGTTTATTCTGGAAAACTACGGAAAAACCATAAAGTGATAAGACATGGTCTACGAAAATAAGATTCTTGGTTCGGGAATCGGTTACTTGTAGGGAAGGTATTAGCACCTTACAATGCTTACCCTAAGGCAGTACCTTTAACTAAATATTCGAATATGATGTGGTTTTCAAAATGTTTAACTATCCCCTAAAATAAAATAAAACTCTAAAGAGACAAAATATATTTAGTTTTTTGGGCCCGACAAGGATTGACCTTGTTCCTACGTATTCTCATAAAAATGAGAAATCATGGTTACGTAGTTCTTTTAGAAACTGCTTGAAAAGTTTTGTTTGAAGAATTGTTTGAGAGATCTGATTATGGATAAATTTGGATTTTTGGGGAAGTGAACCTGACAAGGACTAGCCTTGCTCGTACGTATCTCTACTTTTGATGGAGAATCAAGGATCATGTAGTTCTGGCTGGAAATCGTTTGTTGTTTGTGGATTTTTGGAAACATTTTATCCCCCATGCCAGTGCTATATACGTTGTAACCCCTAGTATACACTCCTTCCATAGGAGAATATTTAGAAGGAAAGCATGCGTCATTCCCCATTCGCACACCTGTTGATGTACCGCCAATCGCCACTCAAGGACCTGTCTCCGTGGCAGTTCCCTTGGTAAGTACACAAATGAATGAAGCAATAACAGTTGAAGGAACACGAGTAACTACAGTGCCACATATGATTGTTAATCACGATTCTTCAGCAAGGGTCGCATCACAAACTGCGGCGCATGGGGGATTCAGTGGCATTGACGGAGCTAAAGGCAGACTGGAGATTCTGGAGGAAAGATTGAGGGCTATTGAAGGGGTGGAAAATTATGGGTTTGGAAATGTTGCAAGACTAAGCTTGGTTCCTGGTGTAAAAATACCGTATAAGTTCAAAGCGCCAAAATTCGAGAAGTACAAGGGTAATAATACATGCCCTAAAAACCATCTGACCATGTATTGCAGAAAGATGGTTGTGTACGCCTATGACGACCAGCTACTCATCCACGTTTTCCAAGACAGCCTGGCTAGGGTGGCGTTAAACTGGTATACTCACTTAGAGCCATCTCGAATCCATTGTTGGGCAGATCTAGCTGACGCCTTTGTAAAATGGTATATATACAACACACATGTCGCACCGGACTGTCTGCGATTACAAAATATGGGGAAGAAAGACAATGAAACTTTTAAGGAATATGCCCAACGGTGGAGAGAATTGGTCACGCAAGTTGAGCCACTTTTGTTTGAAAGAGAGATGGTGACAACGTTTTTAAATATGCTCCAGCCACCGTTTTATGAACACATGGTGGGGAATGTGTCCGTCCATTTCACTGACGTCATCATAATCGCGAAAGGATAGAAATTGGGATGAAAAATGGGAAAATTGCGTATGGTCCACTCGTGGCTACAAACTACAAAAAACCTGGTTCCAATCCAGGAAAGAAGAAAGAAGGAGAGGTGCATGCAACATCGGCAATGCCTGTATGGAGAAGTGAGGCTCCTATTCACAATTATATACCATACCTAGGTCAACCTCCAGATGCAGCCAATGCGGCTTTTGCTCATCCAATTAGGCCTCAACAACAACAAGGATTTTATCAACCACCACCTATCGCAAACAATGCTTGGAGGACAAGGTCAAACGCGAATCCAAATTCGAATGCGGGTCAAGGCGCTTACCCGAGAAAAACCCAGGAAAGAAACTTTGTTCACTTCACCCCATCCCTATGACTTACACTGAAATGTTACCTCACCTCGTCAAAAGGGGTCTGGTTGCTATATGTCTGATGATGCCTATACAGCCTCCATACCCTAGGGGTTATGATGCCAAGTGGAGTTATGATGCCAAGTGGAGTTATCATGGGGAAGGCGTGGGTCACTCAACTGAGAGGTGTATGGCCTTCAAACATAAAGTGTAGGCCCTAATCAACGCGGGATGGTTGAGATTTCAAGAAGATAAACCTAGCATTGATGCTAATCCATTATCCGGGCATGGTAGTGCCTCGACAAATGCCATTGAGGTTAAGAAGCATGAACTGATAAGGGATGTAAGTAAGATCCGAAGTTCCAAAAGGTTTATTTTCAAAGAATTATTGAAGTTGGGTTTTTTAAACGGGTATTATGATATGGGAAGAGCATGTGGACTCCATCCATGCGCAGAACACTCTATCGAGGAATGCGTTGAATTCGAAGAGTTTCTGCAGGACCTGCTTGATAGGAATTTGATGCAAGCGTGTTACGAAAACGAGGAGGAGGTGTTTGCACAAACTGGTATGGAGTTTGATGTAACTCTATCAGAGCCGTTGGTAATCCGTTTCACTCGAACCACCCCTGCACTAGTAATTCAAGGAAGATCGTCCGTTGTCATCCATACACCAGTTCCTTTTCCTTACAAAAACGAGAAAGTTGTCCCTTGGAGGTATGGAACACATGTACTCGACGAAGGACAATGCATTGAAAGTCAATTCTCCAGCCAGGATCTAGTTGTTGAAAATATATCAGTCATCGGCAGAATGACAAGTTATGGTCGAATCTTCACGCCACCAAACTTGATGAGAAAAGGCACTAGCAATAATGAAACACCGGTAGCTGCAAATGCTAAGGAGCACTTAAAGGGGATAGGGGTGCAGGCAGAGGAGACCCCTAACAAGGAGGACAAGAAAGAAATCTCTGAGGAAGAGGCTTGCGAGTTTTTGAAATTCATACAACAAAGTGATTACAAAGTGATGGAACAATTGAATCGTACGCCAGCCCGGATCTCCCTGTTAGAATTGCTCATGCACTCAACCTCCCATAGAAAACTGTTGATGAAGATACTGAGCGACGCCCATGTAGAACAAGGTATTTCCCTGAAAAGTTTCGAGGGCATTGTCAGCAACATCACTGCTAATAATTACCTCGCCTTTACCGATGAGGAAATACCTGAGGAGGGGAGAGGGCATAACAAGGCTCTCCATGTCTCCGTAAAATGCTTGGACCACGTCATAGCACGTGTGTTGGTAGACAACGGGTCCTCCCTGAATGTCATGCCCAAGATGACATTAGAGAGGCTACCTTGTGACGGAATGCAGATGAAGCCAAGTTCTATGATTGTGAGAGCATTTGATGGTAGTAAGAGGGAAGTAATGGGAGAAATAGAGTTTTCGGTCCAAATTGGCCCATGTGTTTTTCAAATAACCTTCCAGGTCATGGATATCCTCCCAGCCTATAGTTGTCTATTGGGTCGCCATGGATCCATTCTACGGGAGTTGTGCCTTCCACACTGCACCAAAAACTGAAAAATATCATGGGAGATAAGCTGGTGATAGTTTCTGGAGAGGAGGATCTCCTTGTGAGTGGGCCATCCTCCACCCGTTACATAGAGGCAGTCGAGGAAGCTCTCGAGACAACTTTTCAATCATTAGAGATCGTGGGAAACACCTATGTCGAGCCACTTCCTGAAAACCCACATCTATCATGCACCTCTATCGTGATGGCCAATGTCATGCTGGAAGAAGGCTATAAGTACGGGAACGATTTAGGCAAGTACGGGCAAGGACGTACATTCCCATTAGAGGTGATTGAGAACAAAAACAGGTATGGCCTGGGAACAAGCCCAGCAAGGAGGATAAGAAGAGGCTGATTGAGGAAAGGAAGGAGCGCAGTCTGGCTCGGATGGAGATATCCCTAATTTGGAGCACCTTATCTATAATACGAAAGATGATTGTGAGATGATCCGGAACCCTCTCCAGAGCTATTGAGATTAGTGGAATAAGAGTCTAAAGAGATAAAACCCCATCAGGAAGAGATTGAAATACTCAACTTGGGTGAGGAAGACGAGATAAAAGAAGTAAAGATCGGCACTACCATGAAAGATGAAATGAGAGAAAGGTTGTGAGTCCTATTGAAGGAATTTAAGGACGTTTTCGCTTGGTCGTACAATGATATGCCCGGTTTGGATACCGATATTGTGCAACATAAACTCCCTCTTAAACCGGAATGCCTCCCGGTCAAACAGAAACTAAGAAGAATGAAGCCAGAGATGTCCTTGAAAATCAAGGAAGAGGTACAGAAACAATTTGATGCAGGATTTTTGGTTGTGGCAAAATACCCGCAATGGGTGACGAACGTCGTACCAGTACCCAAGAAAGATGGTAAAGTTCTGATGTGCGTTGACTACCGTGATTTGAATCGTGCAAGTCCAAAATACAATTTCCCACTACTGCACATCGGCACCCTAATCGATAATAAAACCAAGTTTTCACTATTTTCATTCATGGATGGCTTCTCGGGATATAATCAGATCAAGATGGCACCTGAGGACATGGAAAAGACTACCTTTATCAATTGTGGGGAACATTTTGTTATAAGGTGATGTCTTTCGGGCTCAAGAATGCTGGGGCAACATATCAAAGGGCGATGGTGACACTTTTTCATGATATGATGCACAAGGAGATCGAAGTGTATGTGGATGACATGATTGCTAAGTCTGAATCCGAAGAAAAGCATATTCTCAACTTGAGGAAATTATTTGAAAGACTGAGAAAGTTTAAACTCAGGTTAAACCCTGCTAAATGCACGTTTGGAGTAAAATCTGGAAAATTGCTAGGTTTTATTGTTAGCCAAAGGGGGATAGAAGTGGATCTGAATCACATCAGCAACCTCTAGCTCTTGCTCCAAGGGGATCTCCTCGACGACATCTGCTCCCATCTAAGTGGATGATCATCGAAAAAGAAAACATACCCAAACGGCACACGACACAAACAATGCAAGGGTGAGCTAAATATAAAAAGCATGTTATACATACAACACATTTAATTCATGTCATCATACGTAGACACATATACAGGAACAATTAAAACATACTCATTAAACCACATCTCATACCCTCGTACGACTCATCTTTACACCTGCATAGTTCAGCTGGCACTCCCCAGCACTAGCAAAGTAAATCCCCGACACACGACTCATCCGGATTTGTATAACTGTCGAACTATCAGTCGTCTTTGCACTTCCATAGTTCAGCTGGCACTACCCAACACTAGCAAGGTAAATCCCCCAATCTGTCTATGTCTAAATTCAAAGACTATAGACGAGGACTTCCCTCCACTCTTACCACTTACATTGTTCTCCTCTATTTGAGTATGATCAATGCTTTGAGTGTAGGGATAGACAGACCAAAATACAAAGTTTACTATAGTTATACAGAACAACAACGACACCCCACATAACACTTTCGTTCATCTCTCCCCGAGATGTCCAAATCATACTTAAATTCATCATTTACATTTACAATCATATTATCCCAGTAGTTTAACATATCTCATGCATTCACATACTTTCACATAAATCACAACATATATTTCAAACATTTGTACACATAATTCAATTCCAGGGAAAACCAATCTTAGAACCCAACACTATGCAGAACACTATTCATCCGAACACTATTCACAGGCCACTATTCACCGAACGCCATAGAACGAACGCTACTGGACGAACGTCATTTTTCAAACATCAAGCCGAACGCTATTTGAACGGACGTCCTCAGATCATGGCGAACGCTAAAACAATACCCATAGTCCACCAAATACTATTAATTCGAAACGGTTTGGACGAACGCTCAAAGGTCAATATCTCATCAAGATTGAACGCTACCTTTTGACGAGTACTACTGAGGACGAACGTTCTCTATGAACAATCAAGACCAGACGCTCAAGATCCCAAACTTAAGACTATCGAATTAAGGCCGAACGCTTAAGATTTCTACCCGAGAATACCAGTTAAGAACGAACGCTTATACTCGCTAATACACCAAGGCCGAACGCTCATGATTCAACCATAGAGTCCAAATTAAGGACGAACGACAACAATCACAATTTCATCAATACTGAACGCTCAAGATCACTTCCTAAGAATACCAAATTAGGACGGACGTATATAATCACTATTACCCCAAAACCGAACACTCGAGATTGAAACTTAAAAATATTAATTTACGACCGAACACTCAAGGTTGACCGAACGATCAGGATCACTATCCAAGGATACCAAATTAAGGCGATCACTCATAATCTTTATTACACCCAAGCCGAATGTTCCAGATTCAATCCTAGTAATACCAAATTACGACCGAACGCTTACGAACAATAGTACACCAAAACCGATCACTCAAAATCAAACACTATTAAGCTAAACATCCTTAGAACGAACGTTTAAGATTCAAACTTAGAATATTAAATGAAGACCGATCGCTGAACACTCACCAAAACAAGCCCTGAATGAAACGATAATGCTCGTTACTAGAGGACACAAGACCGAGCGGTCACTCATACCTATGGACGTTCGCTGCCTGAGAACAAGCAACATCAAGACCAAACGCTCGCTAATACCTATGGACGCTCGCTGACTGAAGACCAATAACATCAACACCGAACGCTCATAATACCTATGGACGCTCGCTATCTGCCAACACTGTATTATTAGGACGAACGCTACGAGATCCAACACAATCAGGCTGAATACTATTTAAATACCTTTTGGACGAACACACATAGATCAATTACTACGAGGGGAAATAGGTAAACACCTTTTGAACGAACGTATATAGATAAAATATTATGAGACCAATTACTGTTTGGACGAACGTATATATGGTTCAAATACTACAAGATCGTATAGATAAACACTTTTTGAACGAACGCATACTGTTCGCTAGCTTTAAATGACCGAACGTTCCAAAACTGGGTTAGATAACTATACGGACGAACGTTCCAATTTGGCCGATTCGGGCGAACGCTCAAAACAAAATACCGAACGTTCAGAATTTGGCCGACCCCCAAGTGGTCGAACCCTGTTTGAACGAGTGCGCGTTTCTGTAGAATTCTGCAGAATCGCATGAGGTTTTCCAGAACCCAGAAAACTCCATTTTTCATCCCCAAAATTCCCAGATTTGCTTCAAAGACAGTAAAATTCAACAATCAAACGAAAAATCTAACTCCCCTTACCTCTTGAAGACTTGCTTTGTGAATCTTGAATCTATCTTCCTCAAGACTTGCAGCTGCAACTCCAGACGCTCTCCGCTTCACCTCTTCCAGATCTGCAGCAAGCCTCTTCACTCCTCCAGAAATTCAGAACCAGCATCCAACACTCTTCTTGAATCTATCTCAAGGCATTGATCATACTCAAATAGAGGAGAACAATATAAGTGGTGAGAGTAGAGGGAGGTCCTCGTCTATAGTCTTTGAATTTAGACATAGACAGATTGGGGGATTTACCTTGCTAGTGTTGGGTAGTGCCAGCTGAACTATACAAGTGCAAAGACGATTGATAGTTCGACAGTTATACAAATCCGGATGAGTCGTGTGTCAGGGATTTACCTTGCTAGTGCTGGGGAGTGCCAGCTGACCTATGCAGGTGTAAAGATGAGTCGTATGAGGGTATGAGATGTGGTTTAATGAGTATGTTTTAATTGTTCCTGTATATGTGTCTACGTATGATGACATGAATTAACTGTGTTGTATGTATAACATGCTTTTTATATCTAGCTCACCCTTGCATTGTTTGTGTTGTGTGCCGTTTGGGTATGTTTTCTTTTGCGATGATCATCCACTTGGATGGGAGCAGATGTCGTCGAGGAGATCCCCTTGGAGCAAGAACTGGAGGTTGTTGATGTTGCAGAGTAGTTTTCTTAGAAATTTCCTGATTGAACACTTGTAGGGATCAATCCTTTCAACTATTTAAGTTTAAATTTTCGCTCCTTTTATTTGGATGACTGTAATTTCACGCTTAAATTACACGTCATATTCTGACTGTTCTCTATATTTAGATGTTGACGTCTTTATTATGTAATATTGGTTATTTTATAATCGGGATGTTACATGACATCACAATTAAACTAAAACCGAACGATCAAGATTCAAGCCTAAGAAGACCAATCTGAGGCCGAACGCTAACAATCATAAATATCCATGAACGAACGCTTATGATTGAAACTTAAGAATCCAAATTAAAATTGAACGCTCCCAAGCGAGAATACTCCATCAAAACCGAACGCTCAACAGAACCAGACCGAACGCTCAAGATTTAAACTTAAGACTATCAAATGAAGACCGAACGCTATGATAACTAATTCACCGAAACGAACGTTCAAGCCTTAAACTAAGAATGTCAAATTATATTAATACACCTAAAAACGAACGTTCCAGATTCAAACTTAAGAATATCAAATTTAGATCGAACGCTTAAATCACTAAAACATCAAAACCGAACACTCAAGATCTAAGCCTAATCATACCAAATTCAGTCAAACACTGCAGTCGCCCATACACGAAGACCAATCGTTGAACGCTCACCAAAATGAGTCCAGAATGAACTATAACGCTCGTTACTAGAGGACACACGACCGAACGGTCGCTCATACCTATGGACGCTCGCTGACTGAGAACAAGCAACCTCAAGACCGAACGCTTGCTAATACCTATGGACGCTCGCTGACTGAGGACCAATAACATCAACACTGAACGCTCATAATACTTATGGACGAACGCACATGGATAATTTACTACGAGAGCAAATAGGTAAACACTTTTTCTTTTTGGACGAACGTATATATAGATCAAAGAGACCAATTAGTATTTGGATGAACGTAAAATCACTAAATTATTAAGACCGAACGGTCAAGATTGAAATCTGATTTTTGACCGATCGTGCAAGATATATTGGCCGACCACTAATTGGGCGAGCCATTTTGGACGGACGCTAATGTTCATTAGTTTTAAATGACCGAACGTTCCAATTTGGCCGATTCGGGTGAACGCTAAGAACAAAATACCGAACGTTCAGAAATTAGCCGACCCCTAAGTGGTCGAACCCCGTTTGAACGAGCGCACGTTTCTGCAGAATCGCATGAGGTTTTCCAGAACCCAGAAAACACGATTTTTCATCCCCAAAATTCCCAGATTTACTTCAAAGACAGTAAAATTCAACAATCAAACGAAAAACCTAACTCCCCTTACCTCTTGAAGACTTCCTTTGTGAATCTTTGAATCTATCCCCCTCAAGACTTGCAGCACCAAGCAACTCCAGCAACTCTGAACTTTACCTCTCTCACAAAATTTGCAGCAAGGATTTCCTCTCCCAGTGCAGAACCCATTTCCTCCTTTTATTTCCTTCGTGTTGTGTTTGCTGGGTGGTGCCAAAATGGGAGTAAAACCCGGACGTGCTGCTCCCCATCTTCCAAATAAAACAACATCCTCCTCTTTTTATGGCAACTAATGTTTCCCTGATTGCTTCCCCATCCCATTTTAAAATAATAAAATTTAGGTCCTAACATTCTCCCCAACACAAAAATTTTCGTCCTCGAAAATTGCGTTTATAGAAATAAGTGGGGGTATGTTTCTTTCATCTCATCCTCTAATTCCCAGGTAGAGTCGCCTATTCTACCATCCCATATGACCTTGACGAGTTTGACAGTTCTCCCTCTAAGTTGTTTGTTTTGGCTCTCTTCAATCCTTACGGGTTGTACTTCCACTGACAAATCCTCTCTAACTTGCACATTTTCAACTTGAAGTGCATGAGAAGAGTCAGACACGTATTTTCTCAGCTGAGATACATGGAACACCGGATGCAAGTTTGCTAACTGGGGCGGCATGGCTATCTCATAAGCTACCGGCCCTATACATCGTAGGATCTGATAGGGGCCAAGATACTTAGGAGACAACTTCCTAGCCCGAATTGCTCTCTCTACACCGGTAGTCAGAGTCACTCGGAGAAACACATGGTCCCCAGCTACAAACTCTAACGGCCTGCGCCTCCGATCAGCATAGGACTTCTGCCTATTTTGAGATGCTCGCATCCTCGCCTGTATAAGCTTTACTTTCTCTGTAGTCTGTTGAACTATCTCTGACCCCATTAACACATACTCTCCTTCCTGAAACCAACACAAGGGTGTTCTACAACGTCTATCATACAGGGCTTCAAACGGAGCCATACCGATACTGGCCTGATAGCTGTTATTATAAGTGAACTCAGCCAGTAGTAATATCTCATCCCATACTCCTAGGTGGTCCAAAATACAAGTCCTTAACAAATCTTCTAGCGATTGGATCGTCCGCTCGGACTGGCCATCTGTTTGGGGATGATAAGCCGAGCTCATCTGTAGTCTGCTTCCCATTTCACTCTGAAGGGTCTGCCAAAACCTGGATGTGAACCTCGGGTCTCTATCTGATACAATACTCGAAGGCACCCCATGCAATCTCACTATCTCCTTAACATATAGTTGCGTAAACTTTTTCATAGACATTCTCAAATCGATTGCCAAGAAATGGGCACTCTTGGTCAATCAATCCACTATTACCACTGGCTGAGTTCACTTATAATAACAACTATCAGGCCAGTATCGGTATGGCTCCGTTTGAAGCCATGTATGGTAGACGTTGTAGAACACTCTTGTGTTGGTTTCAGGAAGGAGAATATGTGTTAACGGGGTCAGAGATAGTTCAACAGACTACAGAGAAAGTAAAGCTTATACAGGCGAGGATGCGAGCATCTCAAAAGAGGCAGAAGTCCTATGCTGATCGGAGGCGCAGGCCGTTAGAGTTTGTAGCCGGGGACCATGTGTTTCTCCAAGTGACTCCGGCTACCGGTGTAGGGAGAGCAATTCGGGCTAGGAAGTTGTCTCCTAAGTATCTTGGCCCCTATCAGATCCTACGACGTATAGGGCCGGTAGCTTATGAGATAGCCATGCCGCCCCAGTTAGCAAACTTGCATCCAGTGTTCCATGTATCTCAGCTGAGAAAATACGTGTCTGACTCTTTTCATGTACTTGAAGTTGAAAATGTGCAAGTTAGAGAGGATTTGTCAGTGGAAATGCAACCCGTAAGAATTGAAGAGAGCCAAAACAAACAACTTAGAGGGAGAACTGTCAAACTCGTCAAGGTCATATGGGATGGTAGAATAGGCAACTCTACCTGGGAATTAGAGGATGAGATGAAAGAAACATACCCCCACTTATTTCTATAAATGCAATTTTCGAGGACGAAAATTTTTGTGTTGGGGAGAATGTCAAGAGCTAAATTTTATTATTTTAAAATGGGATGGGGGAAGCAATCAGGGAAACATTAGTTGCCATAAAAAGAGGAGGATGTTGTTTTATTTGGAAGATGGGGAGCAGCACGTCCAGGTTTTACTCCCATTTTGGCACCACCCAGCAAACACAACACGTAGGAAATAAAAGGAGGAAATGGGTTCTGCACTGGGAGAGGAAATCCTTGCTGCAAATTTTGTGAGAGAGGTAAAGTTCAGAGTTGCTGGAGTTGCTTGGTGCTGCAAGTCTTGAGGGGGATAGATTCAAAGATTCACAAAGGAAGTCTTCAAGAGGTAAGGGGAGTTAGGTTTTTCGTTTGATTGTTGAATTTTACTGTCTTTGAAGTAAATCTGGGAATTTTGGGGATGAAAAATCGTGTTTTCTGGGTTCTGGAAAACCTCATGCGATTCTGCAGAAACGTGCGCTCGTTCAAACGGGGTTCGACCACTTAGGGGTCGGCTAATTTCTGAACGTTCGGTATTTTGTTCTTAGCGTTCACCCGAATCGGCCAAATTGGAACGTTCGGTCATTTAAAACTAATGAACATTAGCGTCCGTCCAAAATGGCTCGCCCAATTAGTGGTCGGCCAATATATCTTGCACGATCGGTCAAAAATCAGATTTCAATCTTGACCGTTCGGTCTTAATAATTTAGTGATTTTACGTTCGTCCAAATACTAATTGGTCTCTTTGATCTATATATACGTTCGTCCAAAAAGAAAAAGTGTTTACCTATTTTCTCTCGTAGTAAATTATCTATGTGCGTTCGTCCATTAGTATTATGAGGGTTCGGTGTTGATGTTATTGGTCCTCAGTCAGCGAGCGTCCATAGGTATTAGCGAGCGTTGGGTCTTGAGGTTGCTTGTTCTCAGTCAGCGAGCGTCCATAGGTATGAGCGACCGTTCGATCGTGTGTCCTCTAGTAACAAGCGTTATAGTTCATTCAAGACTCAATTTGGTGAGCGTTCGGCGATCGGTCTTCGTGTATGGGCGACTGCAGTGTTTGACTGAATTTGGTATGATTAGGCTTAGATCTTGAGTGTTCGGTTTTGATGTTTTAGTGATTTAAGCGTTCGATCTAAATTTGATATTCTTAGGTTTGAATCTGGAACGTTCGTTTTTGGGTGTATTAATATAATTTGACATTCTTAGTTTAAGGCTTGAACGTTCGTTTCGGTGAATTAGTTATCATAGCGTTCGACCTTCATTTGATAGTCTTAAGTTTAAATCTTGAGCGTTCGGTCTGGTTCTGTTGAGCGTTCTGTTTTGATGGAGTATTCTCTCTTGGGAGCGTCCGATTTTAATTTGGATTCTTAAGTTTCAATCATAAGCGTCCGTTCATGGATATTTATGATTGTTAGCGTTCGGCCTCAGGTTGGTCTTCTTAAGCTTGAATCTTGATCGTTCGGTTTTAGTTTAATTGTGATGTCAGCGTTCGGCCTCGTATGTTTGTGATTGTGAGCGTTCGACTTTGAGTTAGTATTCTTAGGTTCAATCGTTGAGCGTTCGTCAAAACAGTAGTCGATTCAATGTGACGTTCGGTTTTAGCGTTCGGCTTGATAGTGTTAAATTCAGTGTTGTGCTCGATTTTAACGTTCGGTCTGATTCGTGTTGGATCTTATAGCGTGCGTCCAAACAGAGTAGTGTTCGTCCAGTAGTGCTCGGCAGATGGTATTCGGTGAATAGTGTTCGGATGAATAGTGTACTGATGAACAGTATTCAGCCCAATGATGTTCAACTAAATAGTTTCGATTCTAAGTTCCCTTGCTCTTCGGTTGGATTAAGTGTGCAAATATTTAGAATGAATACTCTGTTGTGATTTATGTGAAAATATGTGAATGTATGAAATGTGATAAATTACTGTGCTGATCTGATTGTAAATGTAAATGATGAATTTGAGTATGATTCGAACATCTCGGGGAGAGATGGATGAAAGTGGTTATGTGGAATATCGTGGTTGTTCTGTATAATTGTATGGAGCTTTGAAATGGTATGTCTATCCTTAAACTCAAAGCATTGTTCATACTCAAGTAGAGAAGAATAATGTGAGTGGTGAGAGTAGAGGGAGGTCCTCGTCTATAGTCTTTGAATTTAGACATAGATAGATTGGGGGATTCACCTTGCTAGTGTTGGAGAAAGACCAGCTGAACTATGCAAGTGCCAAGACGACCAATAGTTCGACAGTTATACAAATCCGGACGAGTCGTGTGAATGTGTGAGTTGTGGTTTAATGAGCATGCCTAAATTGTTCTTTAAATGAATCTATGTATGATAACATGCTTTTTATATCTAGCTCACCCTTGCATTGTATTCTGTGTTACCTCTTTCAATAAATACCATACGGTTTTATTCATTATCCAACTTTTTCGCTTTTGCCTTTCGACACGATTCATATCGCACTGAGTTTTAAAGTAAGATAAGGGAAGGTAATAATAATTAAAGCATCACGGGTATATTCATTGAGCACAAACTCGTTCCTGAAATATGTCGTGAAGATAAACAAATAATAAAAAAGAAAAAAAAGCGAAATGGAAAGATACATGTTGAATTCGTTGTCAATAAAGTCGTCAAGGGTGTAGTACTTTCAAAAGCCAAAAACAAACAAAGTTTTGAAAAATACTTGTGCAAGAGTTTTTTCCTGGTTGGTTATTTTGAGGATAATTTGTGCATCTACATTCATATTGCTTGAACCCCTAACTCTTTCATTTCCGTAAAAAAAAGGGAGGAAGGTGAGGATTGTCATGTCGGGGAGGTTTTCATCATAGTGTCTCTGTCTGATGATACATTGATTGGGGAGCGTAAAATAAGAATGTCTGTTAGATTGAAAACCTGTAGTCTAAGCAAAACTAAAAAAAAAGAATAACATTTGGTTTTTCTCTTTCAAGCCATATTGGTTTCATGTCGATCAAGCCTTTTCTCTCATTATAGGGTCTTGACATCCCGATCCTGCATCAAGATGTTAATACTTTGTAATGAAAGGTTTCAACACCTTGATGTCTTTTCAAAAATAAAATTTATGTCGAAATTACAAAACATTTCACAAAATTACAAGTTTTTGAAAGCCAGTTTCTACATTGGCCCGCAAAGCCCAGTTTCCACACTGGCCCAAGCCAAGTTTCCACACTGGCCCCAAGCCTAGTTTCCATACTAGTCCCCAAGCCTAGTTTCCACACTTGCCCACAAAGCCTAGTTTGCCTGGCCCACAAAGCCCAGTTCGCCTGGCCCGCAAAGCCCAGTTTCCACACTGCCCCCAAGCCCAGTTTTCACACTGGCCCCAAGCCCAGTTTTCACACTCGCCCACAAAGCCTAGCTCGCTTGGCCCCAAGCCCAGTTTCCATACTGGCCGCAAGCCAGTTTCCATACTAGTCCCCAAGCCCAGTTTCCACACTGGCCTGTAAAGTCCAGTTTCCACACTGGCCTGTAAAGTCCAGTTTCCATACTGACCCGCAAAGTCCAGTTTCCACACTGGCCCCAAGCCAAGTTTCCACATTGGCCTGCAAAACCCAGTTTCCACGCTGGCCCCCAAAGCCCAATTTCCATACTGGCCCCCAAGCCTAGTTTTCACACTGGCCACCAAGCCCAGTTTCCATATTGGTCCACCAAGCCCAGTTTTCACACTGGCCACCAAAACCAATTTTCTCTAAAAAATAAAAAATAAAAAAAAATATTTCTTTCAGCTAGTATCATCATTTTCACTTCATATTACATTTCTTCATCATAAAATAAAAAAAATATGCATATCGTATCAAATGTTGAGTCAATTATTTTCGATGTAAATCATTCATTTTATGACATTTCATAAAAAATGTAATGGATGTCATAATCTCCTATAGTCAAATGATTAAATCACATATTCTTAAGAAATATTTGTGTATGCATTGCTTGAAAACATCATCCTTCAACCTTCACTAAACCAAAGTGACCTCAGTCATGTTCTTGAGTCCAAATAAACACAAAGTTTTACAATGGGACAAATTTTTCATGTTAAGATTACCTCCATTGGCTTTCATTTGGAAGATCCTTAAATCCGTTGGGACAAAAAAATAAAAAATAATAAAAAATAAAACAAAAGAAAAAGAAAAATGACTCTTGTTAGGATCATTTAGTTCTGCCTCCTAATTAATCTTGTGAAAATGGAACAATCAAAATTTGAAATGATGTGTGGCCATCTTTTTTCATCCAAAAAAAAGGATATATCCATTGATACTAAATTTGAGCCAGTAAGAAATTTGGAGGGCTCTGATGTCTATAATATTATAGACGTCGGAGACCCTCCCCAACGGACGTCTATATGCACACTTATTTACGAAAATATCACCGATCAATAATTTATGTTGGTTGTTTTGGGGTCCGACGTCTAACGGGTGACATTAAAAGCCAATTCTGCACTAGTGTTAGTTCCATGAGTTTTAGAGAGCATTTGCTTTTAGGTTTTTGGCTATCTTAGACTACAATGTTAGCAATGGAAATCAAGACTTCCCTGTATTTTGTAATTTTAAACTAGGTTTCATTTCCAGTTTTTAATGCAAATGAGTTTTCTAATAATTTTTCTTTAATTATTTTACTGTGTTCATTTACAATTTCTGCATTTTCATATAATATATTTGCGATTTCTGGGATTTTGAAAATTCTAAACACATTCCATGAATGTTAATACTCATTGAAATAGGTTCCATTCATTAGTTTTGAATAAATCACAATTTGTGTTCTTGGAATCATTTCATCAAACAATCAATCATTTTTTAGCATTTTTTCTTTCGCATTTTCACAAGCAATTCTATAAATTGCACTTCTGCATTGTTTTAGGTATATGTACCAATTAGATCATGTTCCATTTATATTTTCATGATGTTTTTCATATTCATTAATCATATTACATCATTATAATGTCATTTGCATATTCATTTGAGCATTTCATTCATCTTTTACACTATAATATTCTGTCACAGTTTCTACATTTTTTTTTGCCTTTATTTTCTTCTTTGCATGAGTTTCCTTCATCAATATAGACTAGTTTCTTTAATAAATATAGACTACTTACAGCCAGGCTTGTCTAATAGGGTTTTTAGCGTCTAATGCTAACATAAGATCTCTTATTTACAATATCAGCGCTCTATAACAACGGGATCCTATGATCATAATTTTCTCTTCATGTAGAAAGACAAGATGCTTGAAATAAATCCTTAAATTATAGGAGAAATTGATTAGCAACATTAGGTACATTATTTAGAGAAGCATGAGTTTTAAGTAACTGTAGTAGTAACCCCTCTTCCTTATCATACATTTGTAGAATAGACAAGTAAATCCCTTTAATTAAGGTTTTACCAAATTGTCTTCTCAATGTGCCAATGAAGAAGCTCCCTACAATACCAACCTTTTCCTATGCTCGTAGAATAGAATAAAGAGCTTTCCAAATCTCCAAGTAATGTCGCCTAGGGTAACAATCCATTCAATCCCTAAAACCACATCACAACAACTAAGAGGAATCAACATGTTAGAATTGAATTTATGTTTTTAAATAGTCCACTAGAATTGCCTCACAACAGAGGTGATCAATACTTTATTTCCATCAACTACTGCTACATCGATAGGTTTTTATTATCTCCACCTTACATCTAATTTTCTTAACCATATCCACATCTAAAAAGTTATAAGTGTTCCTACTATCAATGAAAATGTACAATGATGCTTTCTTCTAGTAGCCAATAACTCTCATAACCTTGAAAGATGCAATTTAGCGACAATTAATACAAGAATTATTGATTATACCGATGGATATTTATTAATAGATTATTTTCCATTGTTGTTACTGGTGGATTTACCAGCAGAATGTGGTAGATTTTTTTGATAATTACAACGATAAAATATATGTGTAACATATGCATTAGTAATATCATCGGTAACTACATACATGATTATCGATAGATTAAAGTAGTTGGTAAGTGCCTAAATAAATTCGATTAAAAATTTTGGAGCTTAGTTTTTCCCTTCTTATGAACGAAAGACCCTAGAGAAAACAATGAAAGTGCCTCCCGTCAGTAGATTGTGCAAATCAACCTTTGTTAAAAACAAAATAATCTGTGTCTAAAATCTCTCATATTTTGAAGTTTAATCAAATAATATTGAAATGGGATAATAATCAAAAAATAACCTATGGTGAAAACACAAGACTTAGAGCCTGAATCTCAAACTTAGAAAACTTAGATAAACACTCAGGTCTTAGTAAATAGAAAAACATCTAGGCTAAAACATCTAAATGCATGGCTAAACCATGGTATGCCTAAAAGCATCTAAGAGAGAATGAGTTAAACACTCAATGCTCAAAATACCTTGAATAGGTATTCTGCCTCTCTCGAAAACAAAAAAGGTCGAGACAATGTCTCTGACAAAACATATTAAAGGACTTAATTATTAAAATGTGTAAGAAAGCTTAAGTAAGTTGAACGCTATCTCTCTAAAAAGAGACAAGAACCAAAGAAGCGTTTACTTGACTAAACATGCCATGAGCTTAATGAATATTTCATCTTATGATGAAGTATATATTTATGCTTCATATCCTTAGAGAAAATCTTAATCGAAAAATGTTACCCAACATTATAAAATAAAAAAGCATTGTGTTGTTCTAAGTAAGTATTAAATGACATTAAATGTTCAACGTTCAAAACAACAAAAGTGATAAGAAAAGACATATATTGCATGCACAGTTTACTCAAATTTTACAGATAAGTTATACTACACGCATCCCTAGTGCTACAAATCAAATATCAAAAAGTGGATGTTAGAGACAAAGAAGATAATCACAAAATTTTCCTCATTTTGTATAGTTTATGTTTAATTTTGCATAACAATTGGATCAAGCCAAGTTATTTAGCATAAAAACTCAGGAAGGCCAAGCTTTGTAAGCATAACAGGCTGGTAGACCGACCTCAATAGGTTGACAGAATGAGCTCAGGTGATGAAATCCAATTTGGGAACTAAATGGAGATCCATCAAGTGAGCAATAACTTAAGGTAAGACTAGGAGATTGAGAGTAGAAGAAGGACTTTCAAGATTATTCTTGCTTTTCTTCAAGCCTTATAAGACATTGGATCTCTCATGGTCAAGAAGATGAGAGGGGAAGATGAAACTTCACTTGTGACTATTTTAGTTTTATGTATATGTATAAAATTATATATTTTAATACATAATATAATATGTTATAATTTTATTATATTTAAATCAATATTTTATATTCATATTTATTATTATGTTATTAAATAAAGTATTGATTATAATCTATGCATTAGCTTTACCAATTTCTTAAAAAATACTTATAGTATTTAATAAAACAATAGATATAGTCCTAATACGATAGAAGAAATATGGAATCAAACTAAAATATGAGAATATTAGATTAATTTTAATAAAATTCACATTAAAGTTTTTTTATAATTACTACATATATATATATATATATATTTTTTTTTTATTATATACAAAAATATATATTTATTTATTATTAAAAAGATAAATAATTGATAGAATTTAAGTATAAATTTAAGTCATACATTAAAAAAAAAAACTAAACAACATATAATAAAAAACATCCATAAACTTATTATTCATATATTCATAATTTAAACTTTCAAATTAAGATGTCTTATTTAGATTTGATTCAATCTAGATGAATTTTTCGCACAACAAAATTAAATAACTATTTTGTATACTTTAAAAATATATTTAGCCGGTGAAAAAATTAAATAAGTTTAACTAACTAAGAATTTCAACATCTTATATTATTAATTAATTTTCTTAAATAAACAAACAAGTTTATTAAAAAAAATTCAAAATTTATATTAGTCTCCTTAAAATGTTTATATATAATTAATTGCATTTTTTATGTTGGTTTAAACGCTGATTGGTCCTCAACTTTACTGGAAAATCTCAAATGGATCCTCGTATTTTAAACGGTCTCAATTGGATCATATTATTATTAAAATTGAGTCAATTTTACCATGTCCGTTAAGTTGTGACTGACGGAGTTAACGTGGTGCTATTGATGTAAAATTGTTATATTACGTGCAATTTTGTTTTCTTCAATTTTCCGATTCCATTCTTCATTTTTCCGATTCAATTCATTTTTCTCTTTTTATTTTTCTCAAAGCTTTCAAATTTTTCTAATGTTTTATTTTTCATTGTGTTAGGGTGCCACCTGCAACCCCACCGCCCCGTTCTTTTACGCCTTGGAGTTTTTGGTGCTACCAATTGTTGGGAACAAGGGCAATAAAGAGAGAAGAGAGAAATAAACAACACTAAGAAGTATTTGTTTTGGTGCATTTGTAAACCTTACATAAGCTTTCTTATATAGCAAAGGGGAGAACACCATCTCACAATACTAAGCAATGTGGGACTAAAAACACACTACAAAAACTTAATCAAACTACACAAAATACTAACAATTCTCCCACTTGGAGTTTGATTTCCACATAGTGTAATTGCCTTCATCATCAGTTATTCTTGAAGACCAATTGAGGTACTGCAAAGCCTCAATTTTTCTGTTGTGACAACCTTTGTCAACATATCCGCTGGGTTCTTACTTCCCAGTATCTTCCTCAACATTAGTACTTCATCCTCAAGCAGAGATCTGATGAAGTGATAACGGAGATCAATATGCTTCGTTCTGGAGTGAAAAGTTGAATTCTTAGCCAGATGTATTGCACTTTGACTATCACTATGCAAAACAGTCATTTCCTGGATGAATCCCAACTCTGTCAATAATCCTTGAAGCCATATCAATTCTTTGCTAGCTTCTGTTACTGCTACATATTCAGCCTCTGTAGTGGATAGAGCAACGATCTTTTGTATTTGTGACATCCAACTAACAGCTGTAGTTCCAACAGTAAATATGTAGCCAGTGGTGCTTCTTCGATAATCAATTTCTCCAGCAAAGTCTGCATCTACGTAACCTTGTACTTTTAGTTCACCTTTACTAAAGTACAAACACCTTTCCTTAGTTTTTCGTAGATATCGCAAAATCCATTTCACAGCTTCCCAGTGAGCTTTACCTGGATTTGACATAAACCTGCTTACAACTCCCACTGCATAGCCAATGTCTGGCCTTATGCATACCATCGCGTACATCAGACTTCCAATGGCTGAAGCATACGGAATCTTAGCCATAATCTCTTCTTCTTTTGTCTGAGGAGACTGATCCTTGGATAGACGAAAATGACTGGCCAAAGGAGTACTGACTGGTTTGGCCTTGTCCATGTTAAATCTCTGCAAAACACGGTTGATGTACTCTGCCTGAGATAACTGCAAAACTCCTTTTTTCTTATCTCTCGTGATTTGCATTCCAAGAATCTTCTTTGCTGGGCCTAAGTCCTTCATGTCAAATTCTTTTGACAATTGCATCTTCAAATTTCTGATATCTGTTATATCTGATCCTGCTACTAACATGTCATCAACATGAAGTAGCAAAATGACATAGCTGGACTTGTACCTTTTGAAGAAACAACAATGATCAGCATTGCACTTTTGGAAACCTTCCTTGTGCATGAAGCTTTCAAACTTTCTATACCACTGTCTTGGAGCTTGTTTCAGGCCATACAGGCTCTTCTTTAATTTGCACACCATGTTTTTCTTCTTTCCTTCTGAAAAGCCTTCAGGTTGGTGCATGTAAATCTCCTCATCTAGATCTCCATGAAGAAATGCAGTCTTCACATCTAATTGCTCTAGGTAGAGCTCCTCACTAGCCACAATACTTAGCACAGTCCTGATAGTATTGAGCTTGACAACTGGAGCAAAGATTTCAGTGTAGTCAACTCCTTCTTTTTGCTGAAATCCTTTGACAACCAGTCGGGCCTTGTATCGCTTGGAACCATCATGGTCTTCCTTTACTCGGTACACCCATTTGTTGTGAAGTGCTTTCTTTCCCATGGGTAACTCAACTAGTTCCCATGTCTGATTTGAGATCAAAGACTTGATCTCGTCTTTCATAGCAAGCTCCCACTTGTCGGCATCCGTGGTTTGACAAGCTTCCATATAATCTTCAGGCTCCCCTCCATCAGTGAGTAACATGTAGTCTATGTATCTCCTGTTAGGCACATGGGGCCGAGAGGATCTTCTCAATACAGGAGTTGGAGTAGGAGGTTCTAATTGCTCATTGTTTTCTTCATTTGATTCCTCTGGCTGAGGACTCCTCAATATAGGACTTTCTGGGATATCTTCCACCTCTGCATAAACTGGTTCACTCGTTTCTGAATTTCTGGTGTCAGTATTATGCATGTCCTTGTACATCACTTTTTCATTGAAGATTACATCTCTACTGCGGGTCATCTTTTTGTTTTCATCATCCCATATGCGGTAGCCAAATTCATCTTCACCATAACCAAGAAAAGTACACTTCTTTGATTTTGGATCAAGTTTGCTTCTAACTTGATCGCTAATATGCACATATGCTACACAGCCGAAAACTCTAAGATGTGAGAGTTTTACCTCTTTTCCGCTCCATACCTCTTCCGGTATCTTGTGCTCCAATGGTACCGATGGACTTCGGTTGATCAAGTAAGCTGCTGTGTTGACTGCTTCTGCCCAAAACTGTTTTGGTAAGCCTGACTGTACACGCATGCTTCTGGCTCTTTCAGTCAACGTTCGATTCATACGCTCAGCTACACCATTGTGTTGAGGCGTACCTGGCACGGTTCTTTCCATTCTGATTCCATGCTCATAGCAAAACTTCTTGAATTTGGTGTCTACATACTCACCACCATTGTCGGATCTGAGCTTCTTAATCTTCAATCCTGTCTCATTCTCCACCATAGCTTTCCAAATCTTGAAAACTTCAAATACTTCAGACTTGTGTTTCAGAAAGTAAACCCATACCTTTCTGGAGTGATCATCGATAAAAGTCACGAAATATTGCTTTCCACCAACGGATGGGATAGTCGTTGGTCCCCAAACATCAGAGTGAATGAGCTCAAGCCTTTCTTTCTTTGGGGTTCTTCTACTTGTCTGAAAGCTCACTCTCTTCTGCTTTCCAAGTATACAGTCTTCACACATGTCAATTTTTACTGACTGAAGACCTGGTAGTTTTCCTTTTGAGTGCATGACCTTCATCCCCTTCTCACTCATATGCCCAAGTCTTTGGTGCCATAGATTGGGACTTTCATTTGTTGCAACTGCAATCAAGTGACATGCTCCTGCTGTCTTGTAAAGAGTACCACTCTTTTTGCCTCGAGCAATTGTCATCGCACCTTTTGAAATCTTCCAATCATCACCATGGAAGATTGTTGTATAGCCTTCACTGGCTAGCTGGCCCACTGAGATTAAGTTCTTCGTGAGGTCGGGAATATGTCTGACATTTTTCAATTCCCATACAGACCCATTTAACTTAATCTTTACTACACCTTTACCTACAATCTCACATGATTGCTCATTACCAAGGTAAACCTTACCAAGGTTTCCAGGAACATAATTCTCGAATAGTTCCTTTTGTGAGGTTGCATGGAAGGATGCTCCAGAGTCTAACACCCAAGACTCTTCCTTGTTTTCCAACGAACATATCAGCGCATCACCTCCTCCTGAGGTCGTAGCAACATTTGCTTCATCTTTCACCTCCTGTTTCTTCGAGGCACTCTTGCATTGATTTTTGTAGTGACCAGCCTTCCCACAATTCCAACATTCGATAGTTTTCGATTTGTTAGAGCTTTGATGATTTCTGGATTTGGATTGCCTCTCCTTTGATTTGCCGCGTCCAGTTCCTCTGGTTGAACTTCTACCTCTTGACTCTGTATGCAATACTGAAGAGGTTGTTGATTCACCTGTCTCTGTCCGGCGGACTTCTTCACTGAGGACTAAGTCACGAACATCATCAAACTTTAACTTTTTACTTCCTGAGGAGCTACTCACAGCTGTGACAGTAGCATTCCAACTTTCTGGTAGGGAAGAAAGAAGTATTAGAGCTCGTACTTCTTCATCGAAATTGATTCCAACTGAACTCAACTGGATTGTAATTGTGTTGAGTTCGTTTATATGTTGTGCTGTTGATGCGCCTTCTGTCATCCGTAGGTTGAACAACCGCCTCATCAAGTGAACTTTGTTTGCGGCCGATGGCTTTTCGTACATGTTGGAAAGGGCCGCCATAAGACTAACTGTAGTCTTTTCATTTGCAATGTTGAAAGCAACATTACGAGATAACGTCAAACGGATGGCTCCGAGAGCTTTTCTGTCTAGAAAGCTCCACTCATCTTCCTTCATAGCTTCTGGTTTCCTGCCTGTGAGAGGTTCTTGCATGCCTTTCTGATACAGGTAGTCCTCTATTTGCATCTTCCAAAAGCCGAAGTCTGCACCATTGAACTTTTCAATCTTCATTTTGCCTTCGTCCATTGCCATTGCTCCTACTGCTGCTTTTGAAGAAAAGCTCCCACTAGTTCTCTAAACTGAGATCCCAAGAACAAGAGAAAAAATCTTTTCTGATGTGGAAGATCAGACACAGCTGCAGCCACAGAGCATACTAAGAAAATTTACTCTGACCAAATCTTTTCTGATGTGGAAGATCAAACGTTGTTGCAACCACAGAGCATACTAAGAAATGGGCTCTTGATACCAATTGTTGGGAACAAGGGCAATAAAGAGAGAAGAGAGAAATAAACAACACTAAGAAGTATTTGTTTTGGTGCATTTGTAAACCTTACATAAGCTTTCTTATATAGCAAAGGGGAGAACACCATCTCACAATACTAAGCAATGTGGGACTAAAAACACACTACAAAAACTTAATCAAACTACACAAAATACTAACACCAATGACCACAAAATATGCTCTGGCGTAGTTTCCTTCAACCGCAAAGGGTTTCAATTTTGGGGATCTTCCCTTCGACCACTACAACTTCCACTGTAGGCGCATACAAAAGGCCAAAACTGCTTGTTGGTGTAGATTTGATGGATTGGACGCCCTATAACAAGTAACGGATATTGGATCTTTGGAGTAGATCATTGCTCTGTCATTCTTCTGTTCAAAACAAACTTCTTCATCAAAATTCAATATAAGTTACACCACTTATAGCCACTTTCTAAGGGATTTATTTTTATAGAATATTCTTTCAGGGGAATATTTTGAATATAATGTCCAATTTACATTTTGCTGTTATCTGTTTAGTCTATACTTATGAATTTCTTGGTTAAAATTTAATGACAGTGTCTATAGTTTAGAAATTATTAAGCCATTTCATTCCACCCTACTAGGAACAAGCAAACAAATGAGAAGTTTGTTTCACATGCTCAAGACAACAAAAAATCTTGTTTCTGTGTTGTTGTTTCAGATACATGATTCATTTTTGGACAGGTAACCATCATTCATGAACTGATCATCATCGCTCACCACCGTCAACAATCGTCACTGGCGTCGTTGGCTGAGGAGTCCTTTCTGGCTATGACTGAGGAGTCCTTTTCAGCTATGACGCGCCATAGCTTCCGGCCTTGAGCTTTCGTCTTCTCTAAAATTACAATTCCTCTTCTCACACAAACCAAAATGAAATCCTTAATTCGCAAATGAAATCCCTACTTTCCTTAAGTAAAAATTTGGATTACTGTCACGTAAAAACTCTTTATTTAAATAACAAAGTCCATGTAATCAAACAATACACATCAACGTATTATCTGTGCACCACGTCAGCTCAAGTTAACTCCATTAGTTACAACTTAACGGACATGGTAAAATTGGCTCAATTTTACAAATAATATGACCCAATTGAACAATACACATCAACATATTATTTGTGCACCACGTCAGCTCAAGTTAACTCCATTAGTTACAACTTAACGGACATGGTAAAATTGGCTCAATTTTATAAATAATATGACCCAATTGAGACTGTTTAAAATATGAGGATCCACTTGAGATTTTTCAATAAACTTGAGGATCAACCGAGAGTTTAATCCTTTTATAATCAAAATAAATATTTTTTTAAAAACAGTTTTAGGTACTGATTCTAATCCACATAAATATATTTTAGTTCTATAAACTTTTTTATTGAGCAACTTTTTCATCCTATAAATGTTTGACATCAATAAGTCAGGATTAAATTATAGGAGGGAAACCAAAATGACAACATGAATTTTTCCTTAACTTTTTGTTTTAATGGGTCTCATAATTTCTTTATCAATTAGCCACTTTAAATTGTTATTAACACTCAAACCAAATGTTTTATGACTATCGCTGTAGAATGTTTGCCAACCAACAAAACTATAACTAAAGAATCGCTTCTCCGCTTTCACAAAAGCCATCCAAAGTGCTTTCGGTGCAGAATGTTTGTCTAACCAGAATGTTTTTAATTTATTTTTATTTTTCATTTTACCTATAGATTAAATAATGTTATCAATGGATTTTTGGTTTCTTTAAGGTTTAATAATTCCGGAGGTTCCTATTTTCGGGTAGAATCTCAATTTGGTCCTTTTCTTTCTCGGCGTCTCAATTGGGTTCTATTTTTGTAAAAATTGCAACAATTCAGTCCTTGCCGTTAAATTGAACCCAACGACGTCAGTGTCTTGTTGACGTGGCACACTGGAATGAGTTTTTAATTGACGTGTAGGGGCTACTCTGTCTGACGTGTATATTTATATTTTTCAAAAAAAAAACAAATGGAAAGTAGGGTTTTGGTGTTTTTGATGATGGTGCTAAAGACGGGAATGGTAGCCGCAGAGGTGACGGCTGGGGAGAAACTCACTGACCCTAGCGGTGGTTGTCGACGGAGTCTAGAGGAGGCAGAGCTCTTACCTTTTTCCATGGCAGCTTTAATGGCATCTGAGAGATCGGGCGGGACATTCAACATGTTAATTGGGGATTGGGATTGGGAGAAGTTTGTCTCAACATTGTGGGGTTCTTGTAGGGTTCGTGCACAGTTCAATCAATTTCACAAATTAGGGTATGAATTTGGGGATTTAGGTTTTAATTGAAGTTGATGTTGACAAAGAGCATGCAGTTGTCGTCTTCGTAGGAGTGGTGGGAAGAGTGCAGCGTCTCGATCTGTTATGTCATCACTAGCGGGCAAAAACCAGTCACTGTTCAAGGTAATTCCTAGTAAACCCTTTTGAGATTTCTGCATACGCAATTTTCAAATATTTTGGTTATTTAGTCTCATATGGCATTCAATATAATTTCACATGAAAATAAAGCATTGTCCGAATATTGACTAGTGGTTTAACCCTTTGCATTAGAAAAGTTCAATTCACATGTTCATGTACAAAGGTCAATATATAAATATTGATTTTTAGGTTTTATAAAGCATTTGGTGATATAAAACAGTTCAAGAGTGCAGAGAACCTGATGCTTGGCCTTGTACAAGTTGGCAGCAGCAGCATGAGAAAGAAGTAGATTGTGCGAAACCAAATAGGGCTCAGTTTCTGAATCACCACCTGTGCAATTCAGTTTTTGCCAACCAAAACACCGACCTGGTGCATGCTCTCCAAATGTATAACCATTCAAGGCCACAGTGCTGGGTTCATTCAGAGTAATCCAATATTTCACCCTATCACCAAATTCCTTGAAGCACAGTTCAGCAAAGTCCCTAAAATCATCTCTATGCATACTCACACGAATCATATAAGTTTATCAGTTTATAAGATTCACCAAACCCTTTCCCTCAATAGTAATACAATGTTCATGAGCCTGGTCACTTCTCCCGAGCCTAGGCTCCAGGAAGTCTCCCTCCTAATATTCGCCCAATTAGCGCACTACATCGGTCAAACCCTACTTCCTCAATTATCCACTCTCCACTCTGTCATTTAACTTTTCTCCTAATTTTACAAAGTTTTTAATTTTAAAACTATCTTAATACACATCATTTATCCATGTCAAGCAAAAAAAATTAGTAAAATCAGTATAGCATGCCACGTTTATAAGATACTGACGCCGTTTGGTTCAATTTAACGGCAAAGGCCGAATTGTTACAATTTTCACAAAAATAGAGTCTAATTAAGACGTCGAGAAAGAAAATGACCAAATTAAAATTCTGTCTCGAAAATAGAGACCTCCTAAATGATTAAACATTTCTTTAAATATAATATAGTCTATTATCTTTTCACCCACTATTCTTCGCTCTTAAATAACATTTCACGATATTTTTCTATAAAAAAAAAGTCTTTTGAATTGAATTTTAAAATCCAATTCATCAATGCACTCCTTAAAGTGTCGTTCTAAAGTCAAGGTCAAAGAAAAAATGTATGAACACCGAGCTGGGTTCACAGGAAAAATATAAAACATATATGGGTCTGTCTGTCATAACGGACTTCGAGATTACATATAAAACATACAAGTGTATATATTTTATCCTGAACTTTCTTGAGAATCTTCGATGAGATGATAAGTCTATAAAAAACTGTAATTTTATCATCTTTTTGTCATTATTGTTTTACCTTCGAAGACTTCATTTCAATTCCTTTGATGGAGTTGGCTTCTTCATCATCATCTTCATCCTTCTTAAAATCGGAACCTCATTTCATATACGATGTGTTCATCAACTCTGGGGGAGAAGACATGCGGAGAAAATTCGTTTCTCATCTCCATTCTGTCCTTTTACAAGCTCAAGTCAAAACATTTATTAGCATGGAGAATCTGGAGCAGGGAATGCAGCTGGAAGCGCACATGCGAGCAATAGCATGCTCTAAGATCGCAATAATCGTTTTCTCCAAAACATACACTGAATCTACCTGCTGTCTTCGTGAGCTTGAAAAAATCATTGAATGCCGTGAAACTTTTGGCCAAATAGTTCTGCCTGTATTTTACGAGATTGACCCATTCGATGTACTTCACCAGAAAGATGATTTTAGAAAAGCGTTAGAAGAATCTGCACACAAAAGCTATTCAGGTGAACACCTCGAACATGTGTTGTCCAGGTGGAGCCGAGCACTCACCATAGCTGCAGGTATCAATGGTTGGGATCTTACAGATTTTAGGTAAACAAATGAACTGCCTACTTTCTTATGTTTGTAATTGAATGATGCATATGTTAAGTTTGCGATTTATATTTCGAAATACATTACCATTTATCATGTAGGCATGATGCTAAACTTGTGGAGGTAGCTGTTAGTCGCGTTCAAACATTACTGGGTTATAAAGACTTGTCTCATGCCGAATTTCCTGTTGGATTAGAGTCCCAAATGGAAAAGGTGGTTGGAAGTATTGAAAATCATTCCGCCAAAGTCTGTATGGTAGGGATATGGGGAATGGGAGGATCAGGTAAAACTACCATAGCCAAAGCCATCTATAATCGAATATATCGACAATTCATTGGTAAGAGTTTTATTGAAAATGTTAGACAAGAAAATAGGCATGTTGATTTGAAAAAAAAAGTTATTTATCAGGCCCTTAAATTCAACAAGGTAAAGAGCGATTGGATGGGAAGAAGTATCATCGAGAATAAACTTTCTAGAAAGAAGTTGCTCATTGTGCTTGATGATGTGAATGAGTTTTGGCAATTAAAAACACTATGCGGGACTCGTGAATGGTTCGGTCAAGGGACTGTGATAATCATTACAACTAGAGATATTCAACTACTGAACAAACTCAAAGTTGATTTTGTTTATAAAATGGATTTAATGAACGAAAATGATTCCCTTGAGCTTTTATGTTGGCATGCCTTTAGAGATGCAAAACCAAGAGAAGACTCCAATGAACTTATAAGAGAGATAGTTACTTATTGTGGAGGACTACCACAAGCTCTTGTGGCCCATGGTTCCTATTTATATGGTAATAGATTTACAGTGGGTGAAAGTACAATTTTACGTCGACAAATACTTGATCCTTATCACGTTCTAGAAAATTTGGAAAAAAGTTTTCGTGATTTACGTGATGACATTGAAAAGGATATATTTCTTGATGTATGTTGTTTCTTTATTGGTAAAGACAGAGGCTATGTCACAGAGATACTAAATGGATGTGGACTACATGCTGATATTGGAATAACAGTTCTCATAGAACGTGACCTCGTAAAAGTTGAAAGGAACAATAAACTTGAAATGCATCCTTTGTTACGAGACATGGGAAGAGAAATTATTCGTCAAAGATGGCCCAAGGAACCAGAGAAAAGGAGTCGGTTATGGTTTCATGTGGATGTAAAACATGTACTGCGAAATAAAACTGTAAGAACATTCTTTACATGATTTTGAAACTTCTTTTGAAATTCTTTTCTTTTTTAGTGCAATGATTGTGTTGTTAACTTGTTAGACTCAGCACTAAGTATCATTTATCAACACATTGAGAGATTTCCCAATTGTATCTCTTTGTTATATACACCTCAGGGGACACAAGCTACTCAGGGATTGTCCCTGAAATTGCATTCAACCAGCAGAGATTGCTTTAAAGCTGATGCTTTCAAGGAAATGAAGAGATTGAGACTGCTAAAACTGGATAATGTACAACTTGTAGGAGATTATGGGTACCTTTCTAAAGAACTGAGATGGATTTGTTGGAAAGGGTTTCCTTCAAAATACATTCCAAACAACTTTGATATGAAAAATGTAATTGCAATGGATTTAAAGCATAGTCATCTTCAACTCGTCTGGAAACAAACCCCGGTATTTATTAAATGGCTTTTTCTTTGAAAACTCATGGGTTAATAAACATAGATATAGTGTAATTGTTTCTGATATATAACTAGTGTGAAAAAACCACCTTTGTAGGTTTTGAAGTGGTTAAAATTCCTTAATCTTAGTCACTCCAAGTACTTGAGAGAAACACCTGACTTTGGAGGACTACCAAGTCTCGAACAACTAATTCTAAAAGATTGTCCAAGTTTGTGTAAAGTACACCCATCTATTGGAGATCTCTGCAATTTACTACTGATAAATTTGAAGGACTGCACAAGTCTAAGCAGTCTCCCGAGAGAGGTATTTAAGTTGAAATCTTTGAAAACTTTCATCCTCTCTGGTTGTTTGAAGATTGACATATTGGAGGAAGATATAGTGCAGATGAAATCCTTGATAACACTAGTCTCTGAAAACACTGCTGTGAAACAAGTGCCATGTACAATTGTAAACTCAAAACACATGGGATATATATTCCTACGTAGATTTGAAGGATTGTCACATAATATTTTGTCTTCTATCATTCGGTCATGGATGTCACCACTAATGAATTCCCGATCTTACATTAGGCCATTGAGCATGGATATGGAGAATGATAATTGGCGAGACCTTGCACCATTGCATAGCGGCCTCGAAAATATTCGAAGTATTTTGGTTCAATGTGACACGGAGTTTCAACTATCTAAGCAGCTAAACACATTTTTTGTGGAAGACGGTGTAAATTTTACAGAATCAACAAATCATACTTTGAGGTTTTCTTTGATTGGTGTTGGAAGTTGCGATGAATTCTTGAACACCCTCAGAGATAGCGTTTCTAAGGTTCCTTCTCTATCTCTGACCTTTGTGTGCGTACAACATGAACTGATCCTAATACAGTATGTAAACAAATTAGAATAACCACCTTTTTTCACTTGTTGTTTCTATAGTCATAATGCTTCATTTAAAAGTACATAATTGTAATGATCGATCCAAACGATGATGTTGTACTTGGTTCATGTTTGTTAGATTCCCATTGATAGTAAAGATATAATTTGAAAGGCCCGTAAAACTTAAACAGAGAAAACCATTAACAATTTTTTATATATATGTATTTCATTATAATTTGAATTAAAAATGCCCATATTTGTAATTTTGAGTGATAAAGTAGTGATTGTAGGTGATTATTTGAATAGAAAAATTACATACATGACTAAGCCTTTGATCTGCTGGTACAGGGATTGGAAAATAGTGAGTGTTGTGATGTTGATCTCCCATGTGACAACCATCCTTATTGGTTGGGGCATACGGGTGAGGGACATTCTGTATCTTTCAGTGTGCCTAAGGATTGTGAAATGAAGGGAATGGCTTTGTGTGTCGTTTATTCATCAACCCCTGAAATAGTGGCAACTGAATGTCTTAGAAGTGTCTTAATAGTTAACTACACAAAGTGCACATGTCAAATACACAAGCATGGCACTGTAATGTCCTTTGACGATGAAGATTGGCATGGCATAATCTCAAATTTAGAATCTGAAGACAAGGTGGAGATTTTTGTGAGTTTTGGTCATGGATTGGTGGTCAAGAACACAACGGTCTATTTCATATACGGTGAATCAAAATGACTGGAAAGAGAAACTTGGCGAAAACACTGACTCATTAGATTCATATATAAAATTGTAACGTGACTTTCTGCTAAGTTATTATTGTAATAAAATCCTATGTACAAGAACTACTTACTAAACAAGATTATATCCATGTAAAAGAAATTGGAGTTTGTGATGAATAATTTACTTTTAAATTTGTTTTTGTTGTAACATCTTAATATTATTAAACTTTTAAAACAAAATATTTCATATATGATAATAAAACAATTATATGAAAACAAACCACCTTTCATCACTGCACTATACCATTGTAGTCGCTGCTACCACGGTAGTTGCCCATCATCACCGTTGCTGCAAAGAAAGAAGAGCTGAAGAGCACTAAAAAAGGAAGAAAAGAGAAAATGCTAAAAAAGACCTCCCGGAACGTATTTCATGCAAGGGCATGTTGGGTATCAGTCATACAGCACAAGCACACATAACTAAAATAGAGAAGAGAAAATACTGATAATAGACAAAAAGGAAATTTTATACTGAAAGAAATTTACAGCACCTCTCTCTTTCACTAAAGAACTTCTCAAAATTATGAGAATACAAGAAAGGAGAGAATGGGATGTATTACAAAGGAGGCAAGGGGTTTCTTTTATAACTACCTTGCCATACCACTTTAGAAGTTCCCACCAATGTGGGACTTCATTCTTCACAATCTCCCACTTGAAGATTTTGATGAAACTAATCAAATCTTCACACCATTTTTGCCTTCATGTTGCTCGTTAAACTTTCAGTAGAATCGAATCTCCGAAACGCAATGCAACACCCGATCAATATTTCACTGCTCTCCACCAAAACCTGCTACGAACCTACTAACCACTCCCACTGCTTGTGCAATGTCTGGGTCTTGTACACATCATAGCAATTACAAGGCTGTCCACCACTGATGCATACGGTACTCGAGACTTCTCCATCCTCTCCGCTTCATTGCTAGGACTCATACTTGAGGATGATTGATAGGAGATGGGGTAAAACTGGCTTGCACTCTTGCATGTTGAAGCGCCGCAAGACTTTCAGTAAGTTTTACTTCTGAGAAAGCCAAATCTTCCTATCTTTTTCTGTCTCGGTTGATTTTGCATCCCTAAAATCTTGTTCGTCGGTTCCAAGTCCTTCATATCAAACTCCCTAACCATTGTTCAACCTACAAACCAAGTTTTCTTGTTCTTCAAAGCCTTCTGGTTGGAGCATCATTTTATTCCTGCTTAACAATAACCTTGTGAACGGTGAAACTCACAGGCAATACCCCTTCACATTGTTAGCATATCCAAGCACTTAATTCTTTCCCCAATTTCAAGCTTGTGCTTTAGTTTCCTTGAACTGGTAACAACACATTTGACTTCCTCTTGATGTAATACACTCAAACTCCTGGAATAAACTTTGCTTCTCCTAGGAATAACTCCGGTGATTCCCTTACATCAGAATGAACCAAGTCTTCTTGTGTTTTCTTTTCTGGTAGTCAAACTAGCAAACCTTGATCTATGTTTAAGCCCGGGTACAGATTACGTTCTGCCTTGCAAACTTCACTTTGACATTTCTCCAAGTACGATGTCACGTCAACACCGCTTCTTCTTGACTTGTCGATGTAACCATTGCATTAGCCTTTTGCAACGTATCTCCCATAAGCATATGACATGATCTTCTGAGCTTTTATGACTTACCAGATCTCCCTTCTTTCTCACAGAATATCTTCATCCTCTGAGGTATTTGCCATACAACCTTGTGAGGTTGATGCCTCAGAGTTCTTTCTTCCACTCTTCCCGTGCCAACATTCTTTCTTGACATGCCCCCTCTTACCACAATTGTAGCATTTGAGATGCTTCTTACTTTGAGATATATCATGGGACTGACTCCCACTAGACCCATATTTCGTTGATTTTCCTCTCATCATCACCAAAGCTTGTGTTTGCTTTGAACTTTCCAGCATGTCTTCTTTGTTCCTTCGCCTGGATTCTTCTTCAAGAATTGCTCCGGCAACATCCTCAAAGTGTAGACTACCTTCAATATTATTATTCGTAATATTCATGATGAGTTGATCATACGAGTCGGGTAAACTCTGCAGTAGAAGCTCCGCGCGTTCATTTTCAACTATGTTGAAATCAGCCGCTGATAGTTGGGCAAACAAAGTGTTCAGATGGTTGATGTGGTCCGTCACCGTTGTGGACTCACTCATCCGGAGAGTGTAGAGTTTCCTCTTCACGAATATTCTTGTGTGGAGAGACTTCACCTCATATAATTTTATGAGGGCATCCCAAATCTCCCTTGCTGTTTCTTTTTCCGCCACACTGGATAACACTGAATCTGCCATTGATAGGTGCAAATTCGCGATGGCGTTATTGTCAATTTCTTTCCACTTCTGCTCCGTCATTTCTGCGGGTTTTTCTTCAATTGCAGCTATGCAATTGTCCTTTCTCAAAATTGCCTTCATCTTCAATTTCCACAACGCGAAATTGTTGCCGTTGAACCTCTCTATCTCGTATTTTGTTGTCATGGTTTTTAAGAACCGGCTTATGCACTTCTCACTATGAATAGTATTGTCTACTGGAACAACACAGGTAGACCGTGAAGTAAAGCACCAAGAAGTTCCCAGGAAAGAGAGGTGGGTCACAAACGGACACTCTTAAGTACCAAGTCTTTTCTAGCCAGAACTTTCCCAGACAGCACTTTCACACTACCAAACGTTTCCAGTAATAACTTTTTTCTGATGCGGAAGATCGGATTAAACCGCAACCACAGAGCATACTCAGAATTTTACCAACACTATTCTAATGACAATAGCAGCGGAATACGAACCAATAGCTCTGATACCACTGTTGGGTATCAGTCATACAGCACAAGCACACACAACTAAAATAGAGAAGAGAAAATACTGATAATAGACAAAAAGGAAATTTTATACTATTGAAAGAAATTTACAACACCTCTCTCTTTCACTAAAGAACTTCTCAAAATTATGAGAATACAAGAAAGGAGAGAACAAAGAAGAGAATGGGATGTATTACAAAGGAGGCAAGGGATTTCTTTTATAACCACCTTGTCATACCACTTTAGAAGTTCCGACCAATGTGGGACTTCATTCTTGAGAGGGCAAACCTCATTCCAAAACTCATTATGTGTTCTAAAAAGTGTGTTCCAAAAATCCTATTTTAGAAAGTTTACTCCAAAATGCATTTCATATGTTAATAAAAAAAATTTCGGAAATTTCATTTCTGAAATTTGTTTCGAAAATCCCAATCCTAGAAGTTATTCCAGAAATTTTATCTTAAAAATCTTATTGCGAAATACAAAAAATTGGAAGTCGCGTTTTAGAAAGATAATAAATGATCATTTGAAAATTTGGAAGTGGGTGAAGAAATTGTTAGAGCCTCATAACTTCCTACATGGAAGGAAGATAGTATTGGGTGAAACGAATAGAAAGAATGAAAAGGAAACCAAGACAGAAATATTAAATACACTCATTGAGCAATTTTATCTCTAATGAGGAAGATGACGCAACAATCTACTGTGACGTGGGGTGTAAAAGGAATAGGTGTCAGATGAGGAATGCAACGATAGACTTCGCTGCAGATGTTTCGGAGTCACGAATTGAAGCCCATAAAACAAAGGATATTTCTTGCACCCCACTTCTTTTTTTCTAACACATGATAAAAAAGGAAATAACCCACTAACTACATTTCAATAAAAATTCATAAATCTCTTTATTTTTAATTTTTTTTCATATTCTGGAAGCTAATTTTTGCATTGAATTATAAAAGGAAAAAACTTCCATATTAATAATTTCAAAAGTATTTTTGTATTAAAACCACCTTTACAAACACACTTGTTTTGATTTTTTTTATTTATGTTTCAAAATTATTATTATAATAGGTAAATTTAGATTCGAAAATATTTTAAAAACAGTCATTCCAAAATATAAAAAATTTCCAAAATATTTAAATTGACATTTCTCTTATACTTCCTAAATAAGTGTTCTAAAGTTATTTTTTAATCTAAAAATAAATTTTAATTTGAAATATAAAAGACTTACCTCGTAGCTAGATGACAAAAAGGGCCTTCGACGGGCTAGCCTAACCAAAAGAAAGTGGATCGAAATAAAATTTTCAGAAAGTTGCTCCCTCTATAACCATTGTCTTCTTCCTATGTCTCCCCAATTTACTTTTTATTTTCAAAAATATCATTTAAGTTAAAATTTCCATTACTTTTACCATTAACTTTTTATATTTTTAATTAAAAATCTTAATTTTATACCTTCATTCCAGCGCACACCACACCACGTCCCCTCTTTCTTCTCATTCTCTTTTTTTTCAAAAAAATAAAAAGATTCATTAACTACTAAAACCTTATTAAGAAAAGTTGTGTGTGTTTTACTGTATACTGTCTCATGAAAAACATTGGGAAAAACTCAATTGAAAAATTTATGGCGAGGAAAATATACAAGTAGATGATGGATATGGAGGCCTAAACGGATATCTCATAGTTTGACCTTCAAATGATGTTGATGTAAGGCTCAACGGATCTTCCATTTCCGTTTATTTTTTTTTAGCGTTTTAATCACAGTAATGTAATTTTCACTGAAGGGAAATTGTGGAATGAGGTGGTGTAGAAAGGAATTTGTGGTGGTGTAGAAAGGAATTTGTGGTGGTGTAGAAAGGAATTTGTGGTGGTGTAGGGAGCAAATTTCAAATTTTCAATGCAAGAGCTCAAACCAATCTGATTCGCAAAGCTCGACAGTCCATCAAGTTAGTCTCATGAGTTGTCAACTCGCTAGCTCAACTTCATTAAAATATTTAAACTCGTCTCGCAACAATTCATATTAATGCACTCCGATAAAGGTTTAGTTACAGCTTGATCAAGGTTTGATACAGTTCAACCGAGATCTAATACAACTTAGTCAAGATCTAAAATAGTCTAGATGACAACCCTTTCAACCAAGAATCAAGTAGCCCATCATCAGTTTTAACGTAAAATCTAAAAAAAAATTAGCCCATTTTCAATGTGAAATTACATTTTCGATGATAGATAAAAAAATTGATGGGCCAAATTGTAAAAGTTAACCCATTTTTAAGTGGCGGACAGCCTAGCCTACTCGTTTTTTACGAGTCAAAGTCAAGTTGGGCTTAAAGGTACAAAGTTGACTTGTTTTACCTCCTTTGTATGTTTTCGTGGATTTGGATCAAAGGAGTTAGTTGTTGTGTGAGTTTACTCATGGTGGATGAGATGCTTTAGTGGTGGCTGACAGCATTGAGTAGGTCTGGTTCTGATTTGGGATAAGATGATGGTGTATCATGTTTTCATTGGTCACTATTTTAGTATTAGGATTGATGTCATATGTCAAGTTTTGATTAGACACCTTTATGAATGGAAGATTGTTAAAAGTGAGTGTATAAGTAAATAAGAAGATGTATGACAGAATTTTTTGAAATTTATTGATTTTGACCTTATTATGGAGATAGAGGTGTTTGTAACTTTAATAAATTTATTTTCACCCCGTTAAATGAACTTAATCTTAATTTCAATTACATTAACCAACTTTAAAATATCCAAAAATACTTTATACAATACAAAATTCAATAAGTCTAATTATCACAATCTTAATTAAACTAATTTTTAAACACAAAAATTCAATTAAAAGTTTTGAAAATAAACATCATTTGACATGGATATACCTTCAATTTCCATTGTTTCCTACCACAATGTGTGTAGATTTTATTGCTCTCTATATTCTAGTTGTCTTGATTAGATGAAAAATTATGTTTTCTTATAAGATAAGGTATACACAACTCTGACATAGAATTTGGAGTTGTTGTTATTCATGAATGATGTTATTATAACCTTAGAATTTGTTTGCATATTATTACAGAAGACGTGGTCTGTTGAAAAACATGTGAAAAAGATCTTTGAGATATAGGAGGAATGTCATCCATTCACAAAACATGCCGATTAATACTGGAGTTCATTACTGCTATTCAATAATTGCATAGCTTGATGTTCCCATTTTCTTTGAGATATAATAAAATGAACACAACAAGAGCATTTTGTTTGGCAAACACAAACAATATCAAGCCTAAAATTATATAGCTCATCCACATAAGTTTAAGTTTAGTAAAAAAATTAGTGATACAAAGATCTCCCTGTTTGAGAAGTGAATATAACTTTGAAATGCAAAAGAGACGTCCCTGAAAATATCGAGACACAAATCATTGAAATTGCCTTTAGCCTTGTCCATCCACAAAATATCCTACTAAATTGGTATTGAAACTCAGTATAGCTAAAAAAAACTTTAAATCTCACACTAAACACTGTATTGAACACAGAAATCAGCCCAGATTCTTTCCAAATGATATAAGAAATTACTGCACCATCCATTCACAAAAATTAAATTTTAGCCTGTGGTAGTCTCAGACACACGGCTATTAAAATTTTGGATAACAAATTAATATAATTTTTTTATAATATTTTAATACAATATGTCATTTTTTTATTAAATTTAAAATACATCAACATAATAATAAATAAATAATAAATTAGTAAAATATATATATATATATATATATTATATTAAAATATTATAAAAAAAATATGTGTCAAACAATATTTTTCTATTAAAATTAAGAACAAACTGAGCATGTTGATAGTCCAACTTAATAGATTAATTTTGGCAGCAACCAGATGTAAAATTTACACCGCATCCACAACTTGCAGAATTCAATTCATACTTCTTTTATTGCTCCTTAACACTATACGAACCATACCGGAGGCAGAGTACACAACCAATTACATATCAAACAGAATCTCATAAAGCATAAGAACATAACAACAGAGTCAATAGATGCATACAAAAACTGATAGTAAGCACACCTTTGTAGAAGCATATTCATATGGCCTTCCTACCCTCTATTAGGGGAGACAACATTTGAATGTCAATAAATATTTGAGTCTGTTAGGAGTATTAAGGGAGAGTCCATGAACAATGAGATGTGAGTCCAATCTTATAAGAGATTGACACCACTCTTTATCCAAAACCTTAAGGCAATAGATTAATAGGTCTTCCCACTTATAAACCACTCTACTTTCTCATTTATATCCAATGTGGGACTTAGACTCACGCTTGGATTCCCAACAATCTCCCCCTCAAGGGTGAGTCATTGATACACTCCCTTACAGCTCCTCCTTCAGCGGAAGCATGCACATTCAACCACGAGTAGCCCTCTATACCGCCGTTCATCTTAACGGGTCATGCTTTCCTGGAACCCTTTGTTAGGAAGACTTTCGATATAGGGATCATTACCCTCGTCTCAGCCTTGGTCACCAACACCAACCATCGGCTCTGATACCACTGTTAGGAGTATCAAGGGGGGGATTTTTGACCGGGGAGTCAATGAGCAATGAGATGTGAGTCCAAGCTTATAAGAGATTGACACCACTCTTTAACCAAAAGTGTGTCTTTCAAGTCACCCCCATTTTGGCATTGAGAGAGGAAGATCTAGACAGTAAGACCGGAACAAGGAGGACCAATCGGCGAAGGCGGAGCATTCCCGAACAAAAACAACATGAGTTTTTTTTGTCCTATTCCAATAGAAACACCCTCTAAATTCCTTTGTCCTCTCAGAAAACCCTTTATATTACCTCATAGATTTTATGGATTATTGGATTAAGACAACAATCTAAGTATAGGAAAAATGTCCTTTAGGGAGTTTTTAAATTGCAATATATTGACATATATTGAAATTATATTAATAACTTAAAATTTTTACCTTTTCATAATATAAAAAATAAAACTAGTACCCAAATAAAATAATTAAAATAAAAAGTAGTGTACTAGTATAAAAATACCTATAAACTTTAATTTCAAATTATGATATTGTAAGCTAGCTAGGATGAAAGCTAAAGAGACAAATATAAAAAATAAATTATAAATTTAGTAAAAATTATATTAATTTGTAACATAAATTACTACTTAGTGTTATTTAATTTAATTAATATTTAGATTGACGAAGCGAGACATATGAAGTAGAAAGAGTAAAAATATCAATTTAAACTTAGTCCACTTGATCACTTCTACCCACATGATCATGTTCGAATGGTCATTTGTGCCCCGCACTTGTAGAATATAACTAATACTCTTCATTTAATTTTTTTTTGTCCAAAAACACATTGAATATTAAACAAATATCAACAAGGTATATCCTCAAATACAAAACCACGTCATTATCACCAATTATTTTTCTCATAGTATACTATCACTTCAAATCTTTAATATAAGCAACTTTCGGAAGACCTAAAACAAAGTTTTTAAAAGATTGAACGAAACTTTGGACAAAGAAATGGACGTAGAATCATTCGCTGAACATGAATTTGGTAGTTGGCTGCACTGTCACGTGCTTAAACCTTTAGAACTCTGTCTTTTTTGACGATAAAAAGAAAGACTTATCAGATAACTCTCGCACATCACATTTGACCATTCTACTTTCTCATTTTATTTATTAATTATTAATATTTTCTAGTAGTATCTATTTACGAACACAACAATAAATTAAAAAGAAGTAATTTATTTTGGTCCTTAAAGTTTATTTTATTTTCATATTAGTTTTTAATATTAAAAATATCAAATAAATCTCTAAAGAGTTGTTAAATTAACAACAACTCATAAAATACAATTTCATTCAAATTTTTGGATAATAAATAAACTTTCAACACAAATTACTCATATAGCACTTCAAATCAACTACTTAAAATAAAACCACCACGTATTCAAGTAAATTCTTATTCATGAATGTAAATACAATCTCATATTTTCCTTTAACTTGTATCGAATTAATGCATTCTCTCACAACAACATCAAAACACTCTAAAACTCCTTCCAGATCCAATCATCGTATCTAGTAACAGAACATAAACAGAAGTTTGACAGCTACAAAACATTATAAGCACATTTCCTACGAATTCATCAGTAATGCGAAACATAGATGTTGTACTCAATTGTAGACCTATCTGCATCAAGGTACAGAGTGCTGGTTTCTGCATAACCTCTGGCAAATTTGAAAACCCCACTTCCTCCGATCACAGGTAGCTCCCTCACCTTAAGGGAGATACGGTTCCTCCCCAACACAGCAATGCTGCTGCCATTGTACTTTCCTTCGGTCAGCACAAAGTTCACAACCAGCAACAGATTGAACTCAGTCTGCGATGTGCCGGCGTACAACCCCTCAATTCTTCCGACCACCTTGGTGTTTGGGTCGGATCCCACGGTGAGCGCGTTGTCTGTGATACCCACCAGGCCGAAAGAAGTGGCGTTGTATTTGGGAATTGGAGGAACAATGGCCACTGAGGTGGCGTTGCTGCCGGTAAACCTTTCATGGAAGAAGAACTTGAAATGGCTAAACTTACGGGTTTTATGTAAACCTAATTCCTTAGGGTTTACGGTACCCACAAAACCAGTTTCATCTGCTAAAGTGGAAGTAAGAACTTGAAAAGACACAAGTAGGGAGAAGATGAGAAATTTGGAAGCCATTTTTGCTGGAGAGAGAGAAGTTGATGATGTGTTGTGTAAGAAGTTGGAATGAAGAGAAAGAGGGTGTGGATGGGAGAATTTATAAGAGTGTGGAGTGAGAAAACATGGGCCATTTTTGAAACAGTGTGAAGTAGGTTTCAATTCTATACTTGTTTTTTTCATAGGGAGTGAGTAAAATGAATAAAGATTATTGCTTTAACGAATTATAAGCAAATAAACACTTCCAATAGAAACCAGTATTGAACATAGTGTAAAAGATGTAAGTTCAATCATTATTCTCTTATTTGGGAAATAAAGTTTACTTATAATTTTTATTTATTCATTAACTTTTAATGGTTTTTAATTGAACCTTATATATTTAACTTAGTAAGAAATTGAGTTAATTGATTAAAATGTAAAAAATATAAGAAATAAATATGAACAGATTAATAAAAATTACGGATTTAATAAAAATATAAGGAACACAATTATATTTATAACGTGGAGTGTTCAGCGAGGAAAAAAATTAAATTAATGGTCAAACATCACATTCAATGTGAGGTAAGCAATCACATTTTGGCTTTGACAACTTTTTATGTTTCTTAGTAGCTCCTTTCTGGGGAAATAACACCTTCAAATTTGTTATTGTTTCTAGATCAAATTAAAAAGTGGTTCACAAAAATAAAATGTACAATAAAAAAAATAGGCTTAAAACTATTTAAACCTATTGTTAAATGGAGATCGTTATAAATAGTCTATAAACATGTTTATTAAATATTTTAATCTAGTTGTGTCTTTTAAGCTCAGAGTTTGATGAAGTGCAAACTACGTATTGATACCGATAATATAAGTATGAAAGTAGAATTTTAATTTTGAGTGGATTCCAACACTGAAATAATTAACTAATGAGTTGTGTTTCCGATTTATATTTGAGCCATTTAAGTAATGTTTTGAGTTTGTGTATTGTAAATTAATAATCGTAATTAAAAAGGGAAATATAATTTAGGGTGATTGATTAGATTTCATAATACAAATTATTCATTAATAAAATGGATGAATATTTTATATAAAAAAAAAATTAAAATTATTAAATGTATGATTGTTGATTTGATTCACTCATACTAGTCTCTACAAAATTATCAACAATCGTATTTTAATTAGAAGAGGTATTTGTGCTATAATGAGGCTAATGAATTTAACTATGTTATCTATTTTAAAATATCTGTATGAATTGAAAATATATAGAAGTATTATAACCCGTATTTTCACTGCAACAATTTACAAAATGTTCATTTTGAAAATTTCAAATAAATAACTATTTTAAACTTTTTTTTATGCTAAAATGTTCTTTTGTATTTCTAAGCTACATTCATCGTCTTCATTTATGTATATTTGAAATGCATTAAAACAATGAAAAGTGACAAGAAGAATATTGGACTTATTAGGATGAAAATCTATTAAAAAAAATAGAACCCACAGTTCGGAGTTTCATTTCCAAACCCAAGGGGAAAGAAAAAGAAAAATTATTATTCATTAACATTCTTGGTTGATGTCGTATAGGATCTTACAAAACTTTGTGAATGAGTAAATTAATTATATTGTAAATACAATCTATTATATAAAATTAACTGTGAAAAAATTAATTACAAAATAATTATCACAATCAATTATATAAAAGTGTGAATGCATGTCAAATACACAATAAAAAAGAACTTAAATTGTATATTAAAAGATTTTGCAATATTTAACGAGAACAAATACCCTAAATTAATTACAAATCAAAAAGAAAAATTTAACGAAACAACATTAGATATGATAAAAATGAGATTTTAAGTCCAACGTTTATCAGAAGTTGATTTCATTGACAGACCTACTGTCAAAAAAATTTCCATACAGCTATAAAAAGAATTTCTTTCTTTCTTTGACAGGTTAAGCAACTAGTCAATAATATACAAATTGAAAGAGTTAAAGCATGGAAAAGATTGACGTTTTTTCCTTTTTTATACGGATTTGTTCGTAAACGTGACTAAGTCTAGTTTTATACCAACTTTATTAATCAATTTTTATTGAGCAAACTATATACATACATATTTAGTAGTTTTTTAATTCCAACCATTTTTTTACTAATAATGGAGTATTATTTCAAATAATAACCACTCCTAACTAAAATATTGGATATTATTTTAAATAAATACCACTTGTTGATCAAAACAAGTTTACCAAAAAAATTAATCAAAAAATCACTAAAACGCCAACCGAAGAAGATTTTGCCCTTAACCGAATGCAAGATTACATTCACTTTTCTTACTAAAAGATTATTATATGTGGCAACTATATTGAGAAAAAGAGAGTGTTACAAATCCTTTACTTTTGTTGAGTAATCTTGAATGATTTTTCCTTCTTCATGTTTTAATATTTAATAAATATTATGCATCCGACGTTAAATATAAATATAATGTGAAAAGTTTCACATCGATTAAAGATAAGGATTTTATATTATACAAGTGGATACAAATATCATTTTATAAATTGATTTTGTGAAGTTGAATTAACTTTAAAGTTCACTTCTTAACATGATATTAGATATGCGTTAAAGTTTATTTTAGTAAAAAGTTTAGTTTATTTGATCTATTGTATCATTTACTATTAAGATATTTGTTGTTTGTTGAATATATTCTTCCACTTGCTATTGGATTGTGAAAAAGATGTGTTGAAAGTTCCACGTCAACTAAATATAAAACAATTTCATATATAATCAGTATAAACTACACTTTACAAATTCGTCTTGTGTGATTGAATTAGGTTTAAAATTCACTTCTTAAAATAATAAATTTCTTCTTAAAAGTATATTTAATACTGTACATTATTGGAATTAAATCACATAAATTTTGATTTTGTGAGTAAAGTTCAGGACCGTACATATAATACTCTATATACACATGTGTGAGATCGTATTTTCACAGGAGTTGTTTACAAAATATAATGTACTTACCTATTTAGCTATGATCTACATATAAATCAATTAGCTACAAGAAATCAAAGAGTTTACCTTAAATTTGTTACGTTTTTTCATAATGGATTAAAATGGTTATTAATGAATTATGAAGAAGCATTATTGATTACAGTAACAACAGTTTCAAGACTACTTTGTTAATTTTATTTCTCTTTCATTCTTCACAATCAAATAAATTTTAGTTCTATCTTTCTAATATTTTTTAAATAATTTTTCTTTCACGCATATTTTTAATTCCATTTCCACATAGATACTTTCTTCCCCTCTATTTCATTTTCTTCGTTCCAAGCATATTGTTATACTTTTCCTCTGTCCGTGGTCGGACAGAAACAAATTCCTACCTCAGGATGAAGAATTTTCAAAATTATAGTACAAAGTCCCTGCTGACGAATGAACCTAACAAGTTTGACTTTTAAGATGATCAGGATTCTACGCAACGCCAAGTGGCTAAAATCAAAAGCTTACTAACAAAGTAAAACTAATTATTCTTAGCAATTTCTTGCTCTTTCTCTTTTTCTTTTTTTTTCTGGGTATTATTAAATTGTAAGTACTTAACTTGTGTAGTTAAGATGATTCGCTGTAAGCTTAATAGAATGGGTTGAAAATCAAACTAGTAATATGTTCAAATAGAGTTGACATGTGTTTTATGCAACCATTAAGGCAAAAACACCACGCAAACAATATCATTTTAAAAATAATTCTCATAGCAAAAAATAATGGCCAGATTAAACATTTGACGTAAAAAGTATATTCGATGTATATAATATTAGTTATCTATACAATCCACGTAACATATATTATCTATATATGCGATATTTCAGCAATGTAGCAAGATTCCAATGAACAAATGTTTAAATCTCTCTCCTATATAAATTAAAACATAATCAAATTCAACACAAGTTCAACTATATTTTAAAAAATAAACATAACTTACAGACAATAAATATAAAAATTAAATACAATTTAATATGATATATTTAGTATGACGTCCGTTAGTTTAGGTTGCATATTCGAGTTTAATGAAATACGTTTAATGACTTTGATTAACGTTTAAGTATATATCGGATGACTTAGATGCAAGCTTTAATGGAATACGTTGAATGATTTTAATTTAATGTATAAGTAAATATAAGATGACTTTAGTCACTACAAAAACAATATATTATAATAGGGGTTTATTTTCTGACAGTTTTAAAAACCGCTTTAGAAATTTATGATGGTTTTATTAAAAACGTAGATAAATTAGAAATATTTTTTTATTAAAAAAATTCCCAGCGGTTCAAATAGGAAATCGTCTCGTGAAAAAACTTCCTCATTTTTGCAGCTTATGTTTTCGATCTGACCTAAAAATAGTTTCTCTTTTCTTTCTAGTATTTGTTGTTTTTCGGACTAATCATCTCCTCTTCTTCTCTAGAAAAGAGTTGTTTCATCTTCTTCTTCTTCATGACCCTGTAACCAACAAAGAAGGTCAACCATCACATCTCCTCCAATAAGAATCACTATCAGCAAGCATGGTGTCTAACGATGTTACTAGTGTGGCCAACTCCACTCTTATTTTCTTTTTATTCGCTCATGAAACAGAGAGTCAGGGTCTTGCTTCACCTCCATCAGTGACAACTCTTTTCTTCATCATGCCCAACATCATCGCACATGTTCATGTCGGCCGCCACATCTCCTTCATCCAAGGATGCACCTTTGTCAACGGTTGAAGTCGTCGCTGCACATATCTTGCTAATTCGAAACCACGTCATCGATGGAACTAGGTTCTTATGAACTCATCGACACCGTTGTGAGTTCCCTCCATTTCTTCCTTCGATTTTTGCATTTGGTGAGAAAGGTTTTGCTCCTCCTTCTTCATTCTTCCCAAATATGGTTCCCATGGAGGATCTAGTGAGACTATGTGTCACTCTCATTCGATACCGATTAGAGTAGTCGTCGTGCAAACCAAATAATGGAAAATAAAAAATAATGGAAGAAAGAGAAGTAGTCATGTTACTTCGCACAATGACTACTCTGACTGGTATCGAATGGGAGTGACACAGAGTCTCGCTAGATCATCCATGGGGAACCAGATTTGGGAAGAACGAAGAAGGAGGAGAAAAACTCCTCTCAGCAGATGGAAAAATCGAAGAAAGAAAGGGAAGGAACTCACAACGGTGTCAGTGATGTCATAAGAACCTAGTTCCATCGTTGACATGGTTTCAAATTAACGAGATCTGGGCAGCGGCGACTTCAACCGTTGACGAAGGTACATTCATGGATGAAGGAGATGTGGTGGCCCACCATGAACAAGTGCGATGGTGTTGGGCATGATTAAGAAAAGCGTTTTCGCGAATGAAGGTGAAACAAAGCTAGGACTCTCTATTTCACGAGTGAAGAAGAAGGAGATAGGAATGGAGCTAGCCGACCATGGACGTCGTTAGACACCATGCTCGTCGACAATGATTCTTAGTGGAGGAGATGTGATGGCTGACCTCCTTTGTTGGTTACAGGGTCGTGAAGGAGAAGATGAAGTGACTATATTTTGGAGAAGACGAAGAAATGGTTAGTCTGAAACACAGTGTAGCAAATACTAGAAAGAGGGGATAAACCATTTTTAGGTCAGATCGAAATTATAAGCGGCAAATGAGGGGAAAAAAGTTTTTTCACCTTACCGACGATTTCCTATTTGAACTATCGGAAACTTTTTTAATAAAAAAAATTCTAATTTATCTGCGATTTTTAATAAAACTGTTGGAAATTTCTAGATGTTTTTAGTACCGTCAGGAATAAACTCGTACTATAATACATTATTTTTGTAGTGGCTTTAATCGATTTTATAATATAAGTAGCTTGCAAATATTCGGTGACCTAAGCTTTGCTGAGTAGCTTGTGGATGTCTAGGGATCCAAGATTAAATGGAATAGCGTAATAATAATCATCATATATCTTACATCCATTTTAAAAAAAGAGGAATTTTATTTAATGTACGAACCTTATTAAAACCTTATCCTACAAACTTAACTTTGGAAAAAGAATCTAAGTTAAGGAAATTGAGTACACATTTTCTCATAATGTTTTAGCTTGTTCCTTTTTAACAAAGTGCACTGGGGTGCTGAAACAGGTTAGCCCTTCGATAAGGTCCTTCCTCTTATAACATTCCTAGTTTTGATGGTAACTACATTGCTTGTTGGGATAAGCAAAAGTGGAGTGTTTGTTTATGATGAGGATGTCATATAAGCTTAATAAGGTTGCTAGCTTTTTGAAAGATGACATCTCAGCTAGCATTCAAGAATTATTAATGTCATATTTGCTTACATGTCCTCGTTTCAAAGCATTAGTCACTAGTGCAGTCAAGGGAAACGACAATGGTTATTTTCGCCCATAGACAACGGTTCTGCAACCGAGGTACATACTGACGAGGTAAAAAGTCTACCCCTTTTTGTCTCGGTTCTGAACCGAGGCCAAAAGGTGTATGTTTTGCCTCGGTTCGAATACAACCAAGACAGTAGAGGGTGTTCCTTTTTTGCAGTAGAGGGGTCTTATGCCCCGGTTTGTAGTTGAACCGAGGTAGTAGAAGGGTTTATTTTTTTTCCTCAACCTTTCTCCAACAGAGGTTGTAATAAAGGGGGTTTAAGACCTAATTAATCACAAAAATTATAATATGATGTGTTTCCATTACCTCATTACAAAGTTCTTCTGCAAAATACGAATATGACAGTGTTTATACATTAAGAACCCAAAATCACTAATAACAAGCCATGTTATATTAGTAACTGTATAATTCACACGTTCGTCACTTAGCAAAAAACCAATACTGAAGCTTATACTGCAAGCAGATCCTTACCACTTATCGGTGCTTGCGTGTTTGAAAAAGAAAAACTCTTAAACGTGGTTTCTACCTTCTAACATCTTTCCAAACACACTTCAAATATTCACACCTAAGAACCATGATGAACAGACAAGATTAGTTCCCAGAATTGGCGCGAGGCTTCCCCGTGACGTTGTCAGCGAGGTGGCTCATGAGGTCAAGCGCGTTGCTAGTGAACATGGAAACGTCGGTGACTCTTTGCTTGAGCTCCAACTTGATATTCCCGGCAGCGGTGGCGACAACATTAAAGCCAGAGATGCAAGTATCGTTGTTGGTGAGGGCGACTCTGGTCTAGACCTGGACGTTGCTCATCTGCCACTAGAAGGTTTCGTCGCGGAGGTGCCACAACTCGTTCAGCATCTTGCTCAACTCTCTCACCGAGTCGGATATTTGCTATACGCAGTCACTCACCGCAACTTGTTGCCTTAGTCCGAAGCCCTGCGATGCAGCCTTTAGCGCCCCAAGGTAGGTGAAGAGATCGCACGTATGGGCCATACTAGCTTTGACGGAGGCCTGAGCCAGGTTGAAGGGCTTGGCAGCGATGTTGGAAAGGTTGGAGAGGGTTTGCACGCATAGAGCGGGGTACCTGGCCTGCACGCATGATGTACAAAGTGGATCTGGTGGCAGCCTTGCGACCAACGTTGAGTCTGTTGCAGTGAAGAAAAAGTGCAGAAGCCTTAGGCTTCTGGATTTCGCATGATGAAGAGAAAAAAAATGGATGTTACCCAAGGGTCGCGAGAAAGGATACCTAAGGCCAAGTGTTTTCAAAATGAAATCTTATTAGGGAAACCTTTCTGCCTTAGTTGGTCAGAGAACTGAGGCAGTAGGGTAATTTCAAAAAACTATCGGAAAGAGGCAGAACATTACGCCTCAGTTTAGCTTTTAACCGAGGTAATTTGGCTTTTATGCTTCGGTTCCCCTGCAACCGAGGTGTATAAGTTCATTAAAATTGCAGAAATGCCACCGCCTTTACATATGCTTCGGTTTTCTAGAAACCTAGACGTATGACCCACGTTCTTAACCCCGTTTTGCACTAATGAGTATCAATGAAGGGGGACAAAACTTTCCTTGCTTGCATTCTTCTACTAGACTTCTCCTCGATACTAATGTATAAGTAGTTCATCCATATTTTCAAGATCATCAATAAAGTACCTGAAAAACACTAGAAGAGGGATTGAATAGTGTTTTTGGAAAACGTTTTTCACAACCCTTCTAATATAGCACTTTATCAAGCGTGTGAAATATTCTTTTGAAATCTTAGACGCTCAACTTGAGATATATATATATATATATATATATATATATATATATATATGTATATGCATGGATAAGATCGCCGTGATATTCATAATGTTTCTACTGCAGTGTTTATAAGAACTTCCTTAAAAAGAAATGATAGTTTAGTTTGGAATTTCTTGTATTTGGAAATATAAAACTCAATTGTAGGTTTTTTGAGAGGATCGTTTATTAAAGAAAGGAGAGAATAACACAAGAGATTTTATTCGTTCGCTCCAACTGAGCTACGTCCAGTCTCCTCCACGAAGGGTTGTACTATAATCTTCACACGATTACAAATGAGTATTAGCAGCACTGCTTGTACTCAGCTACCTCGCCGAGATTTCCTTTAAGTATTCGCACCACTCCTGATACTCAGCATCCCGCTAAGATTAGAGTTCAATTGAAAGTATTTTTAATTCTCTTCAGAATTGCAATCAAAGATTGCTTACAAGCAGTTTAGACTAAATCTCTCCAAAAGAGGGTATGAATACAATACAATACAGTCTAAACACTCGCAGACGTTTCTCTCTATGATCTTACAAAAGTAAGAGATTTGACGCTTAAGCTCGAGAGTATCTCTTTCTCTTTTCTTTTCTCTTCTCTTTTCTTCAGCTCAGATATATTCTTTTCTTTGAGCTCTTTTCTCTCTTCTTCTCTTTTGATATCCTCTACTCTATCCTCTTGATTTTCTTCATGATAGATCTTCTATTTACAGGCTTATGAATATTTGTCCGTTAGACAACGTTTGAAGTTCATAGCCTTGATGCTTGTATTTTCTCTTTCTTCTTTTTATAGTAGTCGTTGTGTAAGTCAACTTTGTCACAACAAACATGCTTTTTCAGTCCTTTGCTTGAAGTAGGTTATACGATCTTTTTAGACTTTGCTTCAAGAGAGGAACATTGCATGATTATCTCTTTTGTCTCTAACATCCACATTTGATTTTTGATCTATAACATTGTGGATGCGTGTAGAATAACTTATCTGCAAAATTAAATTAAACTGTGCATGCAAAAAATATGACTTTTCTTATCACTTTTGTTGTTTTTGAACGTTGGCATGTAATGTCATTGCTTGCTTAGAACAACAAAGTGCTTTTTGATTCCCTATAGTTAGGTACCATTTTGAAATTAAGCTCTTTTTATTTGAAGATACCAAACGTATAGATACTTCATCATAAGATGACATGTCTGTTTCGCTTGTGGTATTATATGGATTCAAGTAAATGCTTCTTTTATATATGTGTCTTTGTAGACAGATAACGTTTAGCTTTCTCCGGCTTTCTCTGACCTATTTTCGTTTTTGAGAGAAGCCAAATACCTAATTCATGTATTTTGATCATTGAGTGTTTAGCTTAATTCTGTCTCAGACACTTTTAGACAAGACACCATTTAGTCAAGCGTCTGGTTGTTCTAGCCTAAATGTTTTTCTATTTCCTAGGACCTAAGTGTTTTCCTATGTCTTCTATGTTTGGGTTTTGGTTCTAGTTTTGTTTGTTTTGGGTTTTTGGCTATACTTTTTTATCCTAAGTTGCTTTCTAATCTTTTAACTCGTTTTAATGTTATTTGATTAAAGTTCAAAACATGATATCGTTTTTCCATATAGACGATTTTGTCTTTAACATGATACTTGTGTTTTGAGAGACTGGACTTGTGTGGCCTAAAGAGATACTTGTAATACCTAAAGAGATTGATACTTGTAACACCCAAACAATTTTAAAGGGTATTACTGATAGTAGAGACTAAATTAATTTGATACCTCATATAAACAATCAAACTTTATTTCAATTACTCGAAAGTACAATACCAAACTTACAAACTTTAAACAATATAGTCTTCACCGTTGACATTTCAACTTTTAAATTTTACACAACATAATCTTCCCAATACAAATTTATTCTTTTTACAAAAATCCCTGAAAGGTTTTCCCCGCATCTCTCTCATCTCTAAGCTTTATCAACCACATCTGCAACATTATCTAATCACATATAACATGAGTTATATGATCATAGCACAAACAAATAAGGGTAAGCCAACCATATCATAAAATCATTAAACTTGTAATAAAAATATTATAATCATGTATTTCTGCAATTGATAAAATATCATTATTCCGATGTCATTAATTCATCATTATCAAAATCATCTTTCTCATTTCCATAAATCTTACAAGTGTTCCATGCTTACTCATGAAGCCTTATGGTCAGACCGCTCTCTGCCTGCTTCCTTAAGCCTCACTTATATACTATATCTTACTTTCTGAAGCCTTATGGTCAGACCCCTCTCTGCCTGCTTCTATAAAACTTACGAATCATATGTTTATGTCAAAGCCTTATGGTCATACCACTTTCTGCCTGCTTTCATAAACCTCAAGTGTTACTTTGCTCATACCAAACTCTCATGGTATAACTCGAACAAACTACACCCGGTAGTAAACATCATTTCATAAGTAATGATTTCTCATATCCACCCCAACATTTCATAAAACCAACAATTCATACCCTCTTATCCACCTAACTCAATCATGTTCATTCTTTAATCATGAATTCATAATCACCCGTTTTGGTATCAATAAATCAAACATATTGCCAGATATCATGCTTCATATTATAAACTCATTTTGCCCATAACGAGTATAACTCAACATATTTTCACCAAACAAAGATCATGGATCAACCAAAATATATCAATATATCTTAAGAACTACATATTAAAGTCTGGGCTCAATGTAATGATAAATAAAATATATATGAAATTTTTACCATGATAATATTATGCATCTACAATCAACTTGTTTTATTTTATTTTCATCCTATTATAGATTTTTCTTTACCCCAATTGGTCACCGGAGAGGACCCAGATGTCTGAACGCATCAAACTCACCTTCGACGCCAGCACATATGACTAGTCACAACTGACTGGACCAGGCCAGGGCTGCTCTATGATCAGAGATGTGCCAACTCAGGTTTTTAAGGTTCCTCTATCCTACCAACAAAGGGAGGTCCTCAATAATTAACAATTTATTTATTTAATTTATCTACCTTATTTTCTTATGCTCTAAATCTTAAAATGCTTAATTTTACTTCTTCTCACAACAACCTCAACCAGTATCTGTATATCTATTTAATACCCATATACAAGTTATTACAGAACCCTTATTCCAAACCTCCCAACAAGATCAATTTCAGCCAACAAACTCATTCAATAAATTCATCACAATAAACATCCATACACTACTACAAAATTGATGATAGATAGCGCTTAATAGATAGCGCTTTTTTAAATAAGCGCTATCTATGAATATGCAAAATGATAGATAGCACTTATTTAAGTAAGCGCTATCTATACCTCTGACAATAGATAGCGTTTTTTTAAAAAAATGTTGTCTATAAATAATTAATATTATTTTTTTAATTTATAATTTAAAAGAAATGAATAGACAACACGTTTTTAGAAAAACGCTATCTTTTATAACACAAATATACATCACTTAGAGAGCGCTTTTTGTAAGAAAACGCTGATTATTCATCCAACCTCAGTTCATTTTCTCTATTTTTTATCTTATGATTTCTTAATAAGAACTTTAGCAAAGTGGGATTCATGAATTTAGGGAATTTGAGAAGATTAATACCTCAACTGCTCGCGCCTCCTCTACTTTGGTCCGCTCATTGACGAACTCGATGTAGGTTGCTCGTGAAAGTTCGTACTGCTGCCGCTGCGTGACAGATCTCTCATTAGATGGGTATCGTGGAAACCCTAACTAATTTCACGAGGGGTATCACGAAAACCGCTGCATAGGGCTCCAAATCTGGACACTTACGGCGAGGAGCACATCGACGATGGCAAAGATATGGTAGGAGCCTTTCTCGAAGAGGCTTAGCTTCTCCATTATCTCAAGGTAATGATTCGATTTGGTGTTGCGTTGTTCTCCTCTAACGCTCTCTATTACTAACTCGGAGTTGGAATCTTTATTTAACAGCACCCTAATGAGTTTGATAGTTTTGAAGATGTATTCAAACTTTATGAAGGAGGAATTGCGGTGCCGAGGGTATACTTACTAAAGTTAGGGATAACATCCCGATAGAGATTCTTAAGTTCATTTCACAGAAGGTAAGCTAGTCAAATAAAATCCATCTAATTAGTTAAAATTGAATGAGATAAGATTAATCTTAACAACTTTTTATGGTATATATTGCAACTATCCCAATTAACAAGAAACTCTACAACTTCATCAATGTTGGTTTCATAGTTGAGGCAGTTGGAATTATTTAATCTGTGTTTGAATCCAATTTTTCCTCTTTCATTTCCCGTGACTAATTGCTATATATAATGTGGTTCTGATTTTGGACATTTATTGTTGTCTAAAGATGTTCTATACCACCCCATGTTCCCATTTATGAACATCTTTAAGTCACGACTAAGCTTCATTTCTTCCTGATATATTACTAAAGCCAATTCTAGTGAAATGGATAAAGTTATAATAAAGCGTGTATGGTTTAAAATCCCAAGTCCAATTTCAGCTTCTTATACACTTTGTGTTACAGGTCTTGAACCTAGTAATCGATGCCTTAATATCATTGTAGAAGATATTAATTTGTTATTTATTTGTTAGATGGAATTCTTTTAGAGCATAAATACTTTTATGTTAGAGTAACTAAAATATTTGTTTCATGCTTATTTTATCATTTGTATGTATTATTCACCAAGACATGGACACTCTGATTATACTGTCCAAAATTGTAACAGATGACAGTTAATTACATGAGTTCGCAGAAGAAAGACGTGTACATGCAAAGATATGGATTTTCATCACTTGTAGTAATTTTATTTTATCTCAATTAAATCTTGACGAATGAGATTTCTATATCTTTTTTGTTCTTTATCTTGAATATTTGTGGATAGAGACCCATGAAAGTGTACATTAAATAGAGCCCATTATAGAGCTCATGGTCAACATGTAGAGTATATCTTTGTTTTTGAACCACCATGTCAGATTTCTTTAATACTACCTTTAATCAATATAAAGAAAATGTATCCTCTCCTTGATCATGTTTTTTTAACTCCTCTCACCTTGGTTATGTTGCCACACTTTATTCATTCAATAACCTCAACAGCATCTTTCACTAACCTTAGTCTCAATGTTAAAAGAGTTAGTTTTCCATGTAACTATCTCCAGGAAAATCCAATTAAATAATCTTAGTTTGATTTAAGTTTATATAACCATTCTGATATGCACTTTCAATGGTCACTTTGAAGTATGACACATGAAACTGCTTCTTTGAATTAATTATGTTATGATTTTGTTGTTGATTTTTGCTTGTAATGAACAATTCATGCAGACTTCTACTTTTTCGGTAATCCTCTTGGTTAGATAAACTACCACTAAGAATGCTTCATTCACCCTTGTTTAATATTTTAAATCATAGTTATTGTCTTCTTTTATATCAAGTTAAATGTTATTGGTTTTTACCTTGTTAATTTGAATTTAGGTAATTCTCTCTGATGCTAATGTTTACAGGGAAGATACATACACAAACAATGTACACTGGAGGCGTATAATCCAAATACCTCTATTTATATGGCTTGGTAAGTAAATCATAGTAAAAGTTGTCGTGATTGTTTCTTCTGATATTCAGTATAAAATGTAAATGGTGGAGTTCTTATCTGATTCACTTTAAATGCTTGAATAAAAGTGAAATACCATGTAAATGAAAATAGGCCGTGTAAGGTTCTGATCTAGAGGTCCTACACTCAAATTACACTTACATAATTCAAATTCAACTTACATAATTCATAAAGAACTTGTAAAGGATGCTAAATGGGCCATTGTAACTATTGTTTACATGGACACGTAATTCATAAGGAACTCTGTAAAGCATTCTTTTTATGCAGACAACCTTCTTATTTGACTTACAAAGCCAAAAGAAGCCTTCTATCCTCGTATCCTTTTACTTGTAAATTATTATAAATTTACTAAGAAAATAATGCAACAAATCATAAAAAGACATTTTTCATTATAGCAATTATAATAATCTTATTTTACTTATGTTATTATTTGTTAATAATTATTTGTTTCTCTGCTTATTGATATAGATGCACTTTGGCGAAGGATTGTCTGAAAGGCATAAAGGTGTGGAATCTACAAAGTTTGTAACAAAAAGTGTTCGAGGAAAAAGGTCATCTGAAAAGCTTACAGAAGGTCTTGTGAAATTTTCTGCCTGAATATCAATCCAGGTAATCAAATATGCCCAAATCCAGTATTGAATTTTAAGTGGTTTAACTATCAACTTCTAAGAGTAAATTTGGCTATACGGTAATGGACATCCAAATATATGTGCTGATTTTTCTTTTATTAAAGTTTAGTTTTAATTAAATATATTAATACTAATCTATTTACACTATTAGATTTCAGAGAGAATTTAAAAGCAATATTTTATTTTCAGATAGTTTTATGATAATTTTTATTTTTTATGTTGTTATGCCAGTTGGTATTTTAATAAATATATTAACTCTTGAAATTAATATTGTCAATAGTTATGTTTTTAATGTTTACTTTGCCTTTTGTGATCAATGATACTAGACACTCCGAATATAGCAGTCAATTTCTAAGGAATTAAATCCATAAGGAATTAAATCCATTTACAATATTGAGACAAACATATTATGCTTTCTTGCAGCTTTGTTGGGAATCGTGGTCTGTGCGGAGTAAAAACCAATTCAACATGTAAAGATGATGGTTCACCGGGGACCAATACTCAATCTACTTTCTCAGGTAAAGAAATGGGAATTTGTGACCCCAAAGCCTACCAATCTTAAATGGAGGTTTTATTGTACTATTATATGACCAACTATATTCTATAGTAGTAAACGACAAGCTTTAAAAGGGTAACAAGAAATGAGAATGATAGTGTTAGAGATATGATTTGAAAGCATGACTTACTTAGTATTTCGGAATTTAAAGTTTAAACTTGTAATTAGTATACAATTGTTTGGAGTTTACTAGAGTTCTAGTTTGTTGTTATGTTTAAATTATAAAGATATTTTTTAATTTTGGTTTTACAGTGTCGAAGACAATCCAATGACAATGATGGTAGGTATTACGTGTGTCAATATATGAAGGAAATTATCACATACTGTAATGGAAGAACAATTTCAATTGATGTAAGTCATCTTCATTGTCATAATTCATTTGTAGTAAAATTTAATTAACTAATTTATATTATTTTTCTTTTTTGCAGTATTTTTCTAGTTGCAGATGTCAATAATATCGTGAAAGTCAAATCATTGAAGTTAGGAAACATAATACATGCTTATAAGTTATGTTATGGTGATGTATATGCTTATAAGTACTCATAGGATGTATGTGTTATGGTTGTATATATTATCTTATAAAGAATGTCGTGTCATGAAATGTACTATACGACTTAACGATTAAATTTTGAAATATTATTCTACCAATAGTTTTTATTCATTACAATGAGCATTCTTTTTGAGACATTTGTGATATTTTTCTCAATATTTTATATTTTTTTGTATATAATAAAATCAATAGATAATGTTGGTTTGTAAATAATAGAACAATATTTTATATTTTATAATAAAATTAATTATTTTTTTTTTAAAAATTTATACCAATAGATAGCGCTTATTTAAAAAAGCGTTATCTATAGGTAGCTGATAATAGATAGCGCGTTTCTAGACAAGCGTTATCTATTGTCATCTCCAATAGATAGCGCTTTTTTAAAGATGCGCTATCTATTGGTGACTGACAATAGATAGCGCTTTTTTTAGAAGCGCTATCTATTAATAGATAGCGCACGCATAGATAGCGCTTTTTAAGCGCTATCTATGATAAAAAAAAAGCGCTATCTATGCACTTTTTTGTAGTAGTGATAATAGAATTCATACAAGATAATTATAAACAATTAACAATAATAAAACATTACAATAAATGGTCATAGAAGAATACAATATTTGACAATCATAAAAATAATCTTAATATAAAAATTCATGGGGAAACAAGAAGTTGAATCTGGCAGAGCCGATTAGACAATTTCTAATCCTTCCAAAAGTGCAATAAAATAAATAACTGAAGCAATAGAAAGTTTGGGGAAACAAGAAATTGAATCTGGCAGAGCCGGTTAGACAATTTCTAATCCTTCCAAAATACAATAAAAATAAATAAGGAAAACAATAGAATGTTTGGGGAAATAAGAAATTGAATCTGGCAGAGCCGGTTAGACAATTTCTAATCCTTCCAAAATACAATAAAAATAAATAAGGAAAACAATAGAATGTTTGGGGAAACAAGAAATTGAATCTGGCAGAGCCAGTTAGACAATTTCTAATCCTTCCAAAAGTGCAATAAAATAAATAACTGAAGCAATAGAAAGTTTGGGGAAACAAGAAATTGAATCTGGCAGAGCCGGTTAGACAATTTCTAATCCTTCCAAAATACAATAAAAATAAATAAGGAAAACAATAGAATGTTTGGGGAAACAAGAAATTGAATCTGGCAGAGCCGGTTAGACAATTTCTAATCCTTCCAAAATACAATAAAAATAAATAAGGAAAACAATAGAATGTTTGGGGAAACAAGAAATTGAATCTGGCAGAGCCGGTTAGACAATTTCTAATCCTTCCAAAATACAAAAATAAACAACTAATAACATACAAATGACATAACATAATCAATATCACGTTTTACAACTATCACACTCGGATATCAACACAAAAGCATACTCTCATTTAAATTCAAAATCATACAAAAACAAAATACTCCATAAACAAGATTTAAGATCAGACAAAAGCAACATATAGCATATTCAAGGCTTAAGATAATACAAAAGGAGATACTCAAGGTTAGCTTCCCTTACCTCTATTACAGACTTAATCCCCTCGCCCTCTAAAAACTTCCAAAATATCCCCTTTGCAAAATTTGAAATTCTTCCAACTCTCTTCTCTCAAAAATTTTCTAAGTTCTTTGGTGTAAATTTTCAGCCTCCCCCCTTGGTTATTTATAGCAAAAAAATTTACTATTCATTTTTACTATTCATTTTAACTATTCATTTTTTTATTCATTTTACTATTACAAAAATAATTTTTTTATTTGCAATTTGATAAATTCTGATCTCAAAGCTACGTGGAACACTTATCCTTTCCAAAAATATTTTTTTTTTTACTATTCACTTTTGACTATTCACTTTTTACTATTCACTTTTTACTATTCACAATTTACTATTCATTTTTTTTTATCTAGTATTTTAACTTACAAATATTTTCAAGGATCTTACAATACTCATGTGATATATGTAGAGATTGTACTTGTTGTAATCAAATTAACATATTTGATATTTGATTAGTGAAGCATCTTAAGTTTGGTGAATGTAACCTAGGGTGAATAAATTTTGTTCTTTAAAATCTTTTTTCTGATTGCGTAATTTCTTGTTGAGTATTTTTGATTAATTTTTTTAAAATAATTTTATACTATAATCATTCTCCCTTATAGCGTCACTTGCACCTTCATAAATATCTTAGAGATATTTTCTAATACTTAAAAGTTAGTACATTAAGTCTGATAATTTTTTAAAGTTTAACAAGTATTTTATACCTTAATTTTGTGAATGAGTGAATAAAAACTATAATATGAGAACATTTTATTTGGGATGAATTTTTGAAGAATTATATCACATAGACATAACATAGTTAAATGATTGATTTAGAATGTACTTTTCACTCATTATAAATCTTGAGTTGTAACTAAACATATTTTTTAAAATCTTTTAAAAATAAAAATAGTTTATTATGACTAAGTATAATCTATTGTCACAAGTTCTATAATCAACTATCTTCAATATTAATCTATTATCTTTCATGTTTATAAAACACTAATGCATATTTAACAGATTATCCTTAAAATAATTGATTAAGTTGTTATTGTTGAATTATCAAAATTAACTACAAGAAAAACAATCGATTAAATGAAAAAAAAATTTGATTGTCTCAAAAGTACTTTTCTCGTTTAATAAATTACATTTTAGAAAAATGAATTAAGTTGTTTGTGTTAAAATACAATGAGAAATAATATAATTATTATCATTAATGAACAAGTCTTCTTAAAAATATGTTTCTATAAATTGTTTTTTATTCTTCCTTGATTTTAACAATCACACTTGCTATCAACCGTTGTATTTATCAAGAAATCTATGAGAACCTTAAAGTCATGTATTACTAAATCTTTTGTGAAAGGTCTCATCTCAAAGCACTTTTGGAAACTTAGTTGCATTTTTTGTATAATTTTTTTAGGATATTAGTCATATTAGGGGATTTCTTTCCAAACACTATATATTGTGATTCTTTCTACACCCAAGTTTGTTTTTCTTGTTCAATAAGTTTATTCATTGGGTTATATCTCTACAAAGATTTTCAACAAGTTTAAGTAATTAAATGTTTTTAATGTGAAGTATGGTTGTAATATAATTTATAAAGATATTGAAAACAATCTCACTTAAATTTAGATGATTCTAACTAGATATATAAGAAAATTCAAACCAAAATATCTTGTGTAATCTTTCTACCTATTAATTATAGCTAATTTTTACATTCTTGCTATATTAACTCATGAATGCTTATTTTATTTCATTTCAGTAGTGCAAAAACAGCGTATAACGTCACGCGTTCAACGTCGAACCACTCAATAGCCAACGTTAAAAATGACCGGTAACATTTTTGTAAATAAATACAATTATTAAACGTCGTTTAGAATTGTAATTCGACGTAAAATGATATAAAACGTCGAATGCCCCAGCGTTAGACGTCAAAATTAGTGAATTCAATAAAAATTTGAGCGGGAGATTGAAAATTCAATCATTTTATCTTAGCACGCGAGACCCTCTTCTCTGCTCAAACTTTTCTCGAACGAAGTTTGACGACCATCACATGTAATATTTCTTTCATTTGATACAAATGCATGTTAATTTACTACTTTAGGTATGATTTTTGTTTGTTTTGACCGATTATTTTCGTGTTGTTGTCCTTCATAGGCACATTCTGCTTTCTCTCTCATGTGTGGCAACACTTTATTCCGATGAACCAAGGTTAGTTTTCGTTTTCGTTTTGAAGAACTTATTTGTTGAACTTGTTTTTTGTTATTTTTTGTTGAACTTATTTGTTGTTATTGTTTGGGTGAACTTGTTTGTTATTGTTTGATTGAACTTGTTTGTTGTTTGATTGGACTTGTTTGTTGTTTGTCATTGTTGTTTGTTGTTGATACTATATTACACGTTCATAGTTCATGCTTTACAAAATACCAAAAACTGAAATTTGTTAAGATCTCGTAGAGTTGTAAACAAATATTACAATTAATTTAAAAAAATAAAAAAATTGATTACCGTAGTTTATTAATAAAATTTGATGTTAAATTTAATGTCGAATTTTTTAAATTCGATATCAATTTAACGTCTATCGATATGGCGTCGTTTTCGAATTCGACGTGAAAGACCCAAAATATTCGACATTGTATGCTGTTTTTGTACTAGTGTTTGTTAGTTTAAAAAAAAAATCTATTGTTGAAAATATTATTAGACGTAGAAATAAGGAATTGCAAATGTTATATTCTCCCGTAGAAAAAGAAAAAAAAAGATAAAAAGAAGAAGACTAAATCGATATCATCCAGTCAACTTAATAACCTTATATACTTCAAATTAACTCATTTAGTCTTTAAAGTCCATCTTTCGACAATATATCTACCAATTAATTAATATTATTTGTATGAAACTAAAAAGATTCGTTTATTCTAGAAACATTGCTTTCAACATGGACCCAAATGAATCCATAATTCAACGAATAAATTCTTAAACTAATCCTGAAAAATAAATATATAAATTTTTATTAATATTTATAACCACCGATGTTAAAATAAGCGTTTCGTGTACGTATTTTTTTAGGTTTTTTAACCTTCCGGTCCTTATCTTTACTGAGTAACCTATTAATTTACATTATTTACTAGAAACTATTTATAATTAAAAAATCATGATAAAATATTGAAAGTATTAAAACCCAGTTGTAAAATATTGTAATTAAAAATGAGCATATTCATCTTTGAAAGATGGATTTAATATTTGTTCAACAAAAGAAGACACTAAGACTGAAAAGTGAAAGCAACTTGCCCCAAACAGTAATGCTAAATAAATTTAAAAGTCAATCCTGTACTGCCAATAACAGCACAGCCATCAGCACGTCGTTGCCTTTCAGAAATCTAAAAGTCTAAATTAATATTTATTATCAATAACTTAGTTTTCAAATTATAACCAATATTGTTCTCTTCACGTTTCAGAGTTCCCACTAATTCACGGCCATTAGTAAGTTAATAAAACGAAACCAATAATGAAATTACCCTTTTATTTGAAACAACTTACAAAAATTAAAATTAATTTATTCATATAAAATTAAATAGTTTATATATAATTTAATATATTGAAACTTTGTTATTAAATTTCTATATATTTTACATTTTTAGTTTACATTTCAACTGACTTTTACTAATCAAATGTGGAGTAAATAAATCTAACAAGAAACTTTGGCTAGTTAGGTGGCAAGTTTGTTAGCTTTTGCTAGTTAGGTGGCAATTTGCTTATCTAGACCACGAGTTTGATAGCATTGTTAATACTTCTTCATGCTCAAATAGAGTTCTATTTTTATTAATATTGATATTGATATATAATACAATAAAATTATTATTACAAAAAAAATTGATTCAATACTACAATATAAAACTGAAAAGAATAATTATTTTATATTGCTTTGACTGAATTTTAGTGAAGAAAGCTCAAATGTGTATATCTATCTAGTGGTCGAAAAAATAAAATTAGTTGTGCAATTTTCTAAACTCTAATTTCTTTTAATTTTCTTCTTATTTTTTGAATAAATTGAGTCGTAGTGATAAAGTCTGATTGCAATTTGCTACTTGGCATTAATATAGAGTGTACTCCAATAATTGTTAATTCATATCACTTCGTTACATCATTGAGAGACATTTTGCATCAGTTTGTGTCAATAGCTTCAAAGGAAGTTTCGTACAAAGACCAATTGGGAAGTGAGAATCAAAGTATTTGAACTAGTTTTCAAATCACTTTAGTAAATAAACTTTATTATATATATAATAATAATAATAATAATAATAATAATAATAATAATAATAATAATAATATTTTTATATCCAAATAAAAAGGGGAAGTGAAAGTAAAACTTGCGAGCAAGTGAATGACGAATACATGACAAAATAATCATTGTTGCCCAAATACTATAGCATCCTCGAATTTTTGGTCACTGAATTCGATAAAATTCATATTACCCACCAATCATGAGAACAAAATAGTAGACAATACAAGAGATTCAAAGAACAATTAATTGGGATTACTATGACGTCATACAGATAAATTTGGGGAGATCTACTTGGATGATATTTATTTTACAATAGAAAATAACTTTCAAAACCTATTATACCATTTACCGACACAAACGAGTAATAAACGACAAAAAAAATGCAAGAAAGACGTTAAATAAGAAACAGTAGCAAAGAAAACAAATAGGGAAATTTAATTTTGTTCAGTTAACTATGATTTAATCTACATTCACATTTATAAATTTATTAATTACTAATATTACAACTCAATATTTATAAATTCTCGTACTCATGTTAAAGAAATTATAATTTGTTGAGACCTGAATTGTCTTTATAGATTCTCGTACAATATCCTCTCTTAAAAAAATACATTTTGACATTATTGTATTTAGTTCTTTTATGGTAGACTTTGTTTATAGTAATTATATAACGTTGTTGTTGTCATATTAAACAATGACAACTTGATATTGCACTTTTGTTGCAAAAGGAGTGTATGGCTTTGTTAAGCCAAGAATGGGCGCTAATTTGTTTTAAAAATCTTTCTAAAGAAAATTCCTTTCTTTAAATCTTTGTTAAAATAATTTCAGATTAAAATCAAGAGTGCAATTAATTTTTGAATACAATTGATATACAAAAATTAAAAAGCAATACAAAAGGAAAGATAAATTAAGAGCAAAATCAGACAATAAATTAAACTAGTTTAGATCTAACTAATCCTATCCCATTCTCAATTTTTCTCCCTGAAAAAGTTGTTAAATAAAGTTTGTACAATGCCAATAACAATTACAAACACAAACAACAATTTAACTCTTGAAGTACTCAAAAGATATCAAATTTCACCTTTATCCACTCTTCATCACACAATAAGACACGTGCTTTATGAAATCTTAATCAGACAGAGTAAGACAACACTAAAACATTTTAGTAGAAAAATAACATGTTTGAAAAGAGTTTATTAAAAAATAGCAAAGGCAACCTCAAGCTTTTAAGAACTCAATATAGCCTTTGGTTCCTAAAAGCTTGAAAGCACTTTAGAAAGGTTTTTTTTTTTTAATATATAACAACTCTTTTGATCTCAATCTAAATTGCTCACAACGATTTGCAAAAAGCTATTTGAAATATTTAGATTTATTTTTTATTTATCGAATTTTGAAAATAATGATTTAAATAAAACTATTGCGTTTAATCGATTATCTCAAATACCCTATTTGGTTATCCTAACATAATTTAAAAAAGTAACTACAATTTTTATTTTCAATAATCAAATAAGGAATGTATTTAATTAAATCCACTTTCTATTTAATACATTAAGTTCATTTAATTAATTATGAAAGATAATAATTGCTTATAATTTGAGAACTCGAAAATATTTAAACTATTATCTAATTTAATCAAATAACAAAAACAAATAGTTAATTATCCTGATATGAAACTTCTAAAGAGCAATTTCATTGACTACATGTAAACTCAAGTTAAAAACGTTAAATGAACTTTTAAACTTAATTTTAGCTTTATAAACTTGTTTATTTCAGTTTCTTTTCTTTTCTTTTTTTATGTTCTATGTTTATAAAAAAAAGGATGCCTTGTATCTTAAGACAAGAGGGGTGAATTAAATTTTGCTTAAAAAATTGTTCTTTCAAAAATCTTTACAAAATCTTTAAATTTTCTTGAAATCAATGTGACAAATATATGAATCAATAATAAAAGAGGAGAGAAAGATCAACATAAAGATTTATACTGGTTCGACCAAGCCTATATCTTGTCTTCCTTCAACAACCTTAGTTGAAGGGAATCACTATAATGATAGAGTATACAAGCAAGAATACAGAGATATCCCCTCTCAATGCACTCTCCTTTCCCTCTCAATATCACTTATAGTACAAGATGTGAACACCTCACAATCTTACAACCAAAAAAGCAATCACAACTTTCCGTACACCTTGAGAGCAATCCCAATTCTCAATGCAGAACACTGCGGTTCTCCTCTTGGCTAACAACAACAGGAACACAATCCTCTTGATTGTAATGTAGACATTGATCCTCAAAGAATACACCAGAAATACAAATATGATCAGTAATGTATCAACTCAACTATCTTGCAAGAATCTTGATTCTCCAAGAAGTCTTAGGACACTTCTGCCATCAATACTCAACAAACAAGTTAGTTATGAAAGTGTAAGTTCATGTAATTGTATTGAAACAAAGCGCAACACGTCTATTTATAGGATTTTCAAATCCTGATGCAATTTGATACATTACGCATATTGGCATAATAACGTATTTTAATTGATTATACAACTAATATAATCGGTTAAGACATAATTGTTTTGCCCCTGTTAAGCATGTACTGAAATCCGAATAAATTTAATAGATTATGTAAACAGTTTAATCGATTATTTCTTCCAGATATACAATGTGCAATATTTTTAAACTAATGATTTCTTTCCATACAATGAATACATATAACAATAATTTCAAGCACAAACACACTAATGATGAAGCAATTGTTATGTCATTTGCTGTGCAAGAAACTATAAAACATTTCTTTTGTTCATCATCAAAAACACATATGTGAGATGCGTTTTGCTAGATATAGTTCCCCCTATCAACAGTGTTGAATTAGAAAGACCTTATAAATTCTTTGTGTAAAGGGCATAATCAATCTTCAAAGAAAGTTAAACACTAAGATGTCAGGAGCGGCTGCATCGGATGGGTTAGCGTGGAACAACAAACCAAGAGGGGGGGGGGGGTGAATTGGTTCTTACTAAAAACGTGTGCCTTAAAAATTTCTACTCAATTAAACTTACTTATCAATTAATAATAACAATAAAATAGAGTAAGGTTGAGAGAAATTTGCACAGATGATTTTATCCTGGTTCGGATCTTACCAATCCTACGTCCAGTCGCTTATCTCAAAACAAGATAAACAATTCACTAATCACAAAACAATTACAAACTACAATCATAAAGATACAATTTGTAAAAGTTTAGAAAACACCTCTCTTGATGCCACAAGAGATGAGCTTACACTTCCTTTGAATCTTCACAAAGGATGACCACCTCCTTCGAATGTTTCACGAAGGATGATTCAACTTACACCTCCTTTGAATCTTCACAAAGGATGACCACCTCCTTCGAATGCTTCACGGAGGATGAACTTCCTCTTCCGAACACCTCCTTAGACATACCAAGGATGAATCGGCTATTTCCTCTGTCACCGTAGCAGTACTTCACTAGCTCCACAGACACGAGTTTCACAAGCCGAACAAGCACACACAAGTCTCAATGATTTCTGAGTACTAGAGCACAAGGGAAGAGTTTCTCATATGTTGTATCAAAATGAAGCCCTCCATTATACTTATAGGCTTCCATTCACTAAAAGACAAACATAACGGCTAGTTTCTCCAACGGCCATAAACGACTAGTTTGTCCAACGGTCATAAACGGCTAGTTTCTTCAATGGTCATAAACGGCTAGTTTCTTCAACGACTAGTTTCTCCAACGTCCAAGTTAAGTGCGATACTCTTACCGTTAACCGTCACTATTCACGTGAATAGTGTTACTATTCATGTGAATAGTACTATAGTGTTTTGTTGCAATGATTTACTATAGTAATTTTACAAAACACTTTTATTTTTCTGATCTAAGTCCTATACATATTTCTAAGAGTATTACAAAAGCTTTCCATCACACTACAAGTCTTCAATTCATTTTGATTCTTGATTGGTCTTGACTTGATTTGGACATCATCAAAACTTCATCTTCATCATTTTGCTAACAATCTCCCCCTTTTTGATGATGATAAAAAACTTCTTGATTTAAAGCTTTTGGTAATAATCTGTATTTAAAACACAACTTAAGGCTTTAAATATTTCTCCCCCTTTTTCATCATTATTAAAAAGTTGTGTTTAATTTCTCCCCCTAAGATAATACTCCCCCTTAATAAAAGCATGTATGCATATGAGCTAAAAATATTTCAAATTTAAAGATTCATTCAAACATACACAATAGGATATTTAAAGCAAAAACATTTTTTAAAAAAAATATTCTTAAATATGAAACATTTGGTACCCAACTATTTTGTATGGGTCCTTTGGGTTAGTTTGAAAATTTGAAATCATTTTACAACCCAAATATATCTACCACTTGGAACACCATAATGCTTAATTTTACATTTGTTAGATGTATGACCCTTTTTCATACAATAAAAGCATGATACAACATTTGTGTTCCTATAAGTTGTTCCTTTTTCTACCCAAGTTCTACGGGTTCTATGATTGTGTTTATTTTTAATTCTAGGAACATACTTATTTTTAACAACCTTATTTTCATTATTTTTACTACATTCTCCTAAGGTTGTTTCATCTAGTAGTTTCTTATAATTAACACAAGATGCACATTCATCACTACTAGTATATTTACCTTTTTCATAAAATAAAATTTTATTTTTCAAAATTTTATTTTCTTCAAAAATATTTTTAAAACTTGATTTTAATTCTTTATTTTCATATGCTATTGATTTTTCAACGTTATCAACTTTCAATTTATGTTCATCACAAAATTTACACTCAGCAGATATATTTGTATCATTTTCTACATTTGAAATTTTACTATTTAAAGTTTCTATTTCTTCTAAGGATTTTTCATATTTCTTTTGTAATTCTTTAAAATCCTTTTTCAATTTCTTATGAGCAAGATCTAGTTTTTCTGATTCTATCAATAATTCTCTATAAGTTTCATGTAATTCATCTTCATCAATATCATCAGAATCATCAGAATCGCTAGAGGTACTTACTTGACTTCCAGCTATATCGTCATTTACCACTAAACAAATATATTCTTGCTCATCAGAATCACCCATACTTGATGAAGAGCTTGAATTATTCTCTTCCATGATTAAAGTATTCGTTTTAGCACACCCAATTTCATCTCCGCCTTCATGAGTTACTCTTAAAGTTTCCCACATTTCTTTAGCGCTTTTACAGACAGAAATCCTGTAAAACTCATTAATAATTAAAGCAGATGAAATAATGTTACGAGCTCTTACATCATTACCAAAGTTTTTCTTATCTTCAGCAGTCCATTGGTCACGGGGCTTTGGTTCCTGCATATTGTTAGTTGGAACAAAAGGACCAAATGCAACAGCATCCCAAATATCTATATCAATAGATTCCATAAAAATTTGCATTCTGACCTTCCAAAATGCGTAATTTTCACCTGTGAATAGTGGTGGTCTATTGATAGAAGCACCCTCTGCGAATGTTTGATACGATCCCGCCATTTGAATGACCATCAAAGCAAGCTCTGATACCAATTGTCAGGAGCGGCTGCAGCGGAATTGTTAGCGTGGAATAACAAACCAAGAGGGTTTTTAATACGAACGTGTGCCTTTTAATTTCTACTCAATTAAACTTACCAAGCAAATAATAAAGACAATTAAAGAGAGTAAGGTTGAGAGAAATTTGCACATATGATTTTATCCTGGTTCGGATCTTACCAATCCTACGTCCAGTCGCTTATCTCAAACAAGATAAATCTTTTTCACTAACACAAAACAATTACAAATTACAATCACAAAGAAATAATTTGTAAAAGTTTAGAAACCACCTCTCTTGATACCACAAGAGATGAACCTACACCTCCTTTGAGTCTTCACAAAGGATGAACACCTCCTTTGAATGTTTCACGAAGGATGATTCAACTTACACCTCCTTTGAATCTTCACAAAGGATGACCACCTCCTTCGAATGCTTCACGAAGGATGAACTTCCTCTTCCGAACACCTCCTTGGACACACCAAGGATGAATCGACTATTTCCTCTGTCACCGTAGCAGCACTTCACTAGCTCCACAGACACGAGTTTCACAAGCCGAACAAGCACACACAAGTCTCAATGATTTCTGAGTACTAGAGCATAAGGGAAGAGTTTCTCATATGTTGTATCAAAATGAAGCCTTCCATTATACTTATAGGCTTCCATTCACTAAAAGACAAACTTAATGGCTAGTTTCTCCAACGGCCATAAACGGCTAGTTTGTCCAACGGTCATAAACGGCTAGTTTCTTCAATGGTCATAAACGGCTAGTTTCTTCAACGACTAGTTTCTCCAACGTCCGAGTTAAGTGCGATACTCTTACCGTTAACCGTCACTATTCACGTGAATAGTGTTACTATTCATGTGAATAGTACTATAGTGTTTTGTTGTAATGATTTACTATAGTAATTTTACAAAACACTTTTATTTTTCTGATCTAAGTCCTATACATATTTCTAAGAGTATTACAAAAGCTTTCCATCACACTACAAGTCTTCAATTCATTTTGATTCTTGATTGGTCTTGACTTGATTTGGACATCATCAAAACTTCATCTTCATCATTTTGCTAACATAAGACACATCATCATCTATAATAACCATCAAAACATCTCTATTTTCATCATCACTTGAGTATTAGAGTTCATCATCAAGTCAACAATTATCTTTTTGGCTAGACTATTCAATCATAAATGTTCTTTAACTATCTTTTTCATGACAGTATACTTTACGTCAACAATTGACATAGACCTTTTATAAATTACCCTTTCAACTAATAACAATATGATAAGCATTAAAAACATAGTTCATGAGAGTACAAGTGTCCAAATATCCAACAAAGTTTGAGTCAACAAATCCTTCTATTGAAATATCTTTGGTAGACTATTTGACTCTATCATAAACTAAAGCTCTTTCAAAAAACCCATTTAAATAATAAAAAATTCACTTAAGAGATTGTCAATGTACTCGTTGTGGATTAGACACGAACCTACTAACAACACTCACAACATAAGTTATGTCAAAGCGAGTGTACATCATTAAGTACATGATAGAACTAACTATATTAGATTGTGGAACACCATTTATATGGTTCTGCTTTGATCATACTTTCATTAACTTTTAGATCATTTAATCTTAACTTTTCGAGATTATGATTGAGACTAAATTTATTATTTAACTAGAATTTTCACAATTGGAGTTAACTAAGTTTCAACTAATATCACTAATAAAAATAAGTTTTTAAGCCCTGATAGACGATAGATAGTCTAGTGGACCTTTAGATGCACCAATAGTTTATTTGATTTGTTTATTTAAATTGAAAAAAATTATTTAGGAAGTGTGCACAATCCAATTAAGGGAAAAAACGATTATGATCAACTAAAACTTGTAATTTATATATGCAATATTGCTTGTTTTTTTTTCTCAAAGTAAGAAAAGAAGGAAGAACATTTTTAAAGATTATATATAAAAAAATTAATATAAAGTGTCTTATGCCAAAAAGAAGACACACACCTAAATATGAATCATGCAAAATCAATTGTTAGCTGGTTTAGAGCTCCAAAGATTTTATTCAAAGGGCTACATAAAAAAAGATCAACACACTAAACACACTGGACTTTACACTCTACACAACTACTTTTCTATTTTTTTTATTGGTAATTCTTTTCTTGTTCGAAGACTAAACCTTTTTGGTTGAGTTTCTTGTGAGTTCACAGTGAATACAAAGATTATTTACAAATCAAGTTCATTCGTTTGTTTTTGTAATAGGATGTGCTTAAGTCGTATGTTAGTTCTAAATTTTTCTATTAAAATTGTTTTTCAACTTTTGTTAATAATTCAATTATATGCTTTTATTATAATTCTCTTGTTTGCTTAATTATAACAATCTCTTGTTTGCTTAATTATAAGTTTGGACACAAGTGGAGCATTTAACATATTGATTTTTGTTTGGTTAATTTGATTCCATTTTGAAATTGGATGAATGATAAATATATAACTACTTATGAAAGATTTAACTGTGAATAATATAGAGAATCAATTTGCTTCATTAATGCTTTTATTCTAATTGTTTTTTCATTAATGCTTTTATTCTAATTGTTTTAGCATGGTCTATGTAAGACCCATGAAAAATATTTACCTTAATTGTAACAATTTTATTAGTAGTAGTAATAAATTTCTTTGTGAATGGAAAATATAATTAATAAGTTAAATATAGAAATTTTGGTAGCTTAAATGGTAGAAAATTGTGGTGATTTCAAGAACATGGGTTCAAGCTCTTTTCTACCTTTTTGTTTAAAAAAAATTAAAAAATTTATAGTGGATGAACACTCCACGTTTGAAGGCATTATTGAGGGATCAAATAGGCCAAGTGGTGATTAAAATATTAATATAATAAGATAATATTAAAATAATAAATAATATTAAAAAATTGTTAAATAGTAAAATTTTTGGACTATAATATAGTCATGAGAGGCAAGGTTATTCTGCACAAAGAGAGGAAGAATCAAGTGAGAGCTTGAGAAATAGAGAAGAAAGAGTTAGGAAGAAATTTTTAGTTGCAAGAAGAGTAGAGGTTCTAGAGGGTTTTCGGGGAAACAAATTCGGAGCAAGAGAAGTCTAGAATAGAGGTAGGGGAGCTAACCTTTCTAAGCTTTTATATTATGATTTAGTATTGTTTTATTACTATTTATGTCTTAAAATTCTGTGTGAATACTGTTAATGCTTACTGTATATCTATCTATATTGAATTTCTATGTTAATATTATATGTTGTTGTTTTGAATATGTAAATAAGAAATTTGTTAAAACTAGTTGAGGAACACTTTGGCTAAGGAAAGACTTGGTACTTAAGTTGTCCATTGTGACGCACCTCTTTTTCCTGGAAGTCTACTCGACAAGTTTTTAACTTAAATCTTGTTGAACAGATTATGTACTGTTAAACTATTGTGCAATATATCTCGTTGGAATGAAAATGTCTGATAAATTCATGTTATTGTGGTAGATATGGAATTATGAATTATAATTGTGACGGTAGGATAGAGGAATCTTAAAAACCGGAGTTGGTACATCCCTGATCATAGAGCAGCCCTGGTCAAATCCAGTAAGTTGTGACTAGTCATATGTACTAGCGTTTATGGTGAGTTGGATTCGTCAAACATTTGATTCTTCTCTGGTGACCATTTATGGGATGTTACATTAATGGTATCAGAGCGGTTCATCCTTATGACGACCTAAGAGTTGTGGATTTATCCTACGAACTCATATTATGAATCATAATGACAATTATAATACACCCAACCAGCAAATGAAGAATGAAGGTGTAGGAAATTTAAAAATTGATTGAGAGCGGCCATACAACTAGCCGTGAACCCTTTAGCTATTAAAGATTTTTCTGCTTTAGTGGAACATGCCAAAGTTGCGGAAAGGTTAACAAGTGAGATTGAAGTTTAGCAGAAGTCACAAAGGGTGGGAGGACCATCTGGGTCACGAGTTGGACAACATGTAAGGATTCGACCTTATGAAAGACCGTAGCCTCAGAGGAATTCTCATCAACAACACCAACAGAGAATAATCCGATGTTTCTTCTGTGTAGGACCTCATCTGAAGAGCGTCTATCCACAAGTCACTGTGCGCAACAAATGTTTTCTTTGCGGAGTAGAAGAACATTTTGCTAGAGATTGTCCCTCTAACAGAAGAGAAACAACTCAACCTCAACAACCGCCTCAACAGGGAAGGACTGACAATAGGCCACAAGCGACTAAAAGAGTCTATGCTTTAACGGGAGCAGAAGCTGCCAAATCAGGTACCCTCATCATTGGATGTTGTATTATAGCTGGTAGAGACTTGAATGTGTTGTTTGATTCTGGAGCGACACACTCCTTTTTGTTTGAAACTCTTATTCAAGAGTTGAACCTACCCGTGAAAGAGCTGCAGTATGATCTTATAGTGTCTACACCGGCCTCTAAATTGATAAAAGCATCGAGGATGTGTCCTCAATGTCCAATCGTTGTAGAAGGACGTATGTTCAAAGTACATCTTATATCTTTACCTCTACAAGGTTTAGATGTAATCTTAGGAATGGATTGGTTATCTACCAATCATATCCTTATAGACTGTAACAAGAAGGAGTTGATTTTCCCTGATCCTGAAGAATCAGAGTTGTTGTCATTACAATAAGTGTTAAAAGAAGTAAAAGAAGGATCTTCGTGTTTCATTATCTTGACTCATGTGGAAGTTGAGAAAAATGAACAAAATCTTGATATTCCCATAGTTAATGAGTTTAGTGATGTGTTCCCAGAAGAAGTACCAGGATTGCCACCTCAACGAGAAGTCAAATTTTCCATCGATTTAATACCTGGAGCTGGACCAGTATCGATAGCTCCATATCGAATGGCTCCAGCAGAGTTGGCAAAGCTGAAGAAGCAAATTGAAGAACTGTTAGAAAAACAATTCATCCGACCAAGCATATCACCATGGGGGGCACCAGTACTGTTGGGTAAGAAGAAAGATGGTAGTTCTAGATTGTGTGTCGACTACAGGCAGTTGAATAAGCTAACCATCAAGAACAAGTACCCTTTGCCTAGGATTGACGATTTGATGGATCAGTTGCATGAAGCTCAAGTATTTTCAAAGATAGATCTAAGGTATGAATATCATCAAATTTTGGTTAAAGCTGAAGATGTACAGAAGACTGCTTTTAGATCGAGATACAGGCATTACGAGTATGTAGTTATGTCGTTCGGGGTAACTAATGCTCCAGTCTTGTTCATGGATTACATGAACAAAATCTTTCAACCCTTCTTAGATAAGTTTTTCGTAGTCTTTATAGATGACATACTCATTTATTTCAAAAGTCGAGAAGAACATGATGGGCATTTAAGAATTGTGCTTGGGATCTTGAGAGAAAAGAAACTATATGCAAAGTTGTCAAAGTGTGAGTTCTGGATACAGAAGGTGCAATTCTTGGGACATGTTATATCTTTTCAAGGCATAGTGGTGGATCCAACCAAGGTGGAAGTAGTGCTACGGTGGGAGAGACCAAAGACTACAACAAAAATACGGAGCTTTGTGGGCTTAGCTAGATACTATAGAAAATTTATAGAATGTTTTTCTAAAATAGTAGCACCTTTAACACTGCTAACTCGCAAAGATCAACCGTTTGTTTGGACGGATAAGTGTGAGAAAAGCTTCCTAGATGTTCTATACTTTTGTTTATGTTCCTTCATGAAAATTATGTAATCATTTTATGATATCTGTAAAGAAAAATTTTATTCTAAATATTTCTAAGAAGTAATATAAGTATGACCTAAGTATTTGTTTAACTTGTTCTAATTAGTAATAATGTAACTCTTAATAGGAAGTTACGAATATTAATTTGTATTTTTAGTAGTTATTAAATTCAATGAAATTTTATGAGAGATTATATATAAGATTTTTTTATCAGTTTAGTTATTTTAATATGATATATTAAGAATGAATATTCTGGTATATTTGCATTGCTCACTTTGTACTATACTATTTTTTCCCCTCTGCCAGAGCAGAGGTTCCTCTGTTTGTGATAGTTAAGGTTAACCGATCTTGGCCAAAGAATGACTATCCGAAGCCGTGATAGTTGACCAGGCGTGTCGCATGTTTAAGTCAATACGAATATTTAAATTGCCACATGAGTAGGGTGTAATTAATTAGTCTATTATCAACAGGGTCTCTAAGTTTACTTATTTTGACGTTTTCTCTTTTAAGAAAATGGTCAAAGGGGAAAAACACTTAATTAAACACTTTTAAGTTATCATTGATAAAATTATAAAAGGTGGTTGATAAATTAAACTATTGCATATTTCTTACGAAATAATTTTTATTGTTTAAGTGTGTAAAGTATTTGATTGGAGCTTATTAAAGGTGATCAATAAAATTGTCAATTTGAATTATATCCAAGAGGATGAACTTGGACCCATTCCTAAAATAAGGGTTATTTTATTTTTATATTAAAAAGTGGGTTGAAAAAGTTTATTTCAAAACTTCACATAAAATAAGTTGGTATCGAAGTTTTAGTGAATTTGGGAAACAAATATTTTCCAAATATATATATATATATATATATATCTAAAATTTCTTAAATTATAAATTAATTCTTAAATATGTTATATTAATTATAAATTAGTCATTAATTAATTTCTGTTAATTGAAATTTAGACTCCAAAGCTTTTAATTGTAACATCCTATAATCTCACACTTGATAATTCATAATTTATATATTGTAACATTGTATTTAAGGTAACATCCCGTAATCTCACACTTGAAAATTCATAGTTGATATTTATCTATACATGTTTTAAACTCAGATTTCAACTACAAAATCATAAATATAACTTGAATTCTTCTACTTTATTCTTCTATCTCTCTCTTCATTAGCACTCGGTCAGACAACATTCCTTCATCTGCTCCCGTATAACGAATTATACGATCATCGCACATACACAAACACAAACAAGTAGGGTGAGCTAACATGCAACCAATCATTTATAAAACATGCATAATTACTTTGCTACACTCAACAAACCTCATATAATTATGTCAGACACCCTCATACCATCATACAACAATCGCATCTTAGATACTTATCCCACAATACTACAATAGACACTCATCCCAATAATATGTTGATTGTAACATCCCCAAATTCTCACACTTGAAAATTCATAATTTATGTATTGTAGCATTACATTTACGGTAACATCCCGTAATCTCACACTTAAAAATTCCTAGTTGATATATGTCTATACATGTTTTAGGCTCAGATTTCAACTATAAAACTATAGCTTGAGTTCTTCTATCCCTCCCTTCCTTGGCACTGAGTCAGACGACATTCCTTCATCTGCTCCCGTATAACGAATTATACGAGCATCGCACATACCCAAACATAAACACAAACAAGTAGGGTGAGCTAACATGCAACTAATCATTTCTGAAACATGCATATTTACTTTAATGCACTCAACAAACCTCATATAGTAATTATGTCAGACACACTGATACCATCATACAACAATCACCTCATAGATACTCATCCATTACTTTGATACACTCGATATACACTCATACCATAATACCCAATAGACACTCATTCCACAATACCCAATAGACACTAATTTCGACAATATGTTAATAAGCGATTCAACGGGAGGTTCCCCACTTGTGATTCCATTCTTAGTCCCCTCACTATGTCCAAAACCGGCACATAGACCAGGACCTTCTGCCCCTCTCACCACATAATTCATCATTCTCTACTTGAGACTGAATGATTATTATGGTATCAGTATAACCTCCAACTTCATGACCCTCAACATCAACATATACGCACATACCATGTCATCACAAAATCTCTCCATGAAACTCATACCAAGCTCACATTCCTCAACTCATATTATACCATTATGAAATCTCCCCATAATTCTCATACACATACCATGACATTACAGAATCTCTCCGCGAGACTCATACCATACTCACTTTCCTCGACTCATATTATACCCTTACGAAATCTCCCCGTAATTCTCATACATGTTCAGATCCATAAATTCAAATCCAATATAATCCAATCATTTCAAAAATCATACAAACTAAATATATTCCAATAAGATATATTACACAATAATTTAACAGTACATAATCCGTACAACAAGATTTAAGTTAAAAACTTGTCGAGTAGACTTCCAGAAAAGAGAGGTGCGTCACAATGGACAACTTAAGTACCAAGTCTTTCCTTAGACAAAGTGTTCCTCAACTAGTTTTTAACAAATTTCTTATTTACAGATTCAAAACAGCAACATATAATATTAACACCGAAATTCAACATAGGTAGGCATACAGTAAGCATTAACAGTATTCACACATAATTTCAAGACATGCATACTAATAAACAGTACTAAATCATGATATAAAAGCATAGAAAGGTTAGTTCCCCTACCTCTATTCCAGACTTCCCTTGCTCCGAATTTTTTTCCCCGAAAAATCTTCCAGAGCTTCTACTCTTCTTGCAACTAAAAATTTCTTCCTAACTCTTTCTTCTCCATTTCTCAAGGTTTCTCACTTGATTCTTCCTCTCTTTGTGCAAAATAGCCTCCCTTCTCATGGCTATTTATACTCCAAAATTTTTACTATTCATCAATTTTTTTAATATTATTTATTTTTATTTTTATTTTATTATTTTATTATATTAATTTCTTAATCACCACTTACATAATGGATTTATAATGGATTCTCCAATATTGACTTCAAATCTGAATGTTTTCTCCATTATCAATATTTTAAATTTTATTTTACTTTTCTGTTTTTTTTTAGAAAAAGGGTAGAAAAGAGTTTGAACCCATCACCAAAATTTTCTATAAATTAAGCTACCAAAATTTCTTATTTAATTTTCAACATTTTATAAACTTATTATATTTTCCATTCACAAAGAAATTTATTACTACTAGTAATAAAATTGTTACTATTAAGGTGAATATTTTTCATGGGTCTTACATTGATGAGCGATCACTGGAGGTTATGCACTTGTGATGACTTCTACTTCTTCTTACAAATACACTTCCAAAATACTACATATCATCCACAAGGTTAGTCCTCAACACTATGTTCAAAACCGGTACATAGACTAGGACCTCCTACTCCTCTCACCACATAATTCATCCTTCTCTACTTGAGACTGGATGATTATTAGAGTATCAGGATAACCTCCAACTACGGGACCCTCAACATCAATATATACATAAATATCATATCATTACTGAATCTCTCCACGAGACTCGTACCATGCTCATATTCCTCAACTCACATTATACCATTACAAAATCTCCCCATAATACTCATATCAAGTTCGGATGCATAAATTCAAATCCAATATAATAAAGTACAATCATCACAGAAATCATACAAAATGAATGTATAAATAAATTAACAATAATAAAATATCACTATAAATTGTCACCGGATAAGAATCAAATGTTTGATGAATCAAACTCACCATAAACGCCAGTACATATGACTAGTCACAACTCACTGGATTGGACCAGGGCTGCTCTATGATCAGGGATGTACCAACTCCGGTTTTTACGATTCCTCTATCCTACCATCACAATTATAATTCATAATTCCGTATCTACCACAATAACATGAATTCATCAGACATTTTCATTCCAAAGAGATATATTGCACAATAGTTTAATAATACATAATCTGTTCAACAAGATTTAAGTTAAAAACTTGTCGAGTAGACTTCTAGGAAAGAGAGGTGCGTCACAATGGACAACTTAAGTACCAAGTCTTTCCTTAGCGAAAGTGTTCCTCAACTAGTTTTAACAAATTTCTTATTTACAGATTCAAAACAACAGCATATAATATTAACACGTAAATTCAATATAGATAGATATATAGTAAGCATTAACAGTATTCATCCAGAATTTCAAGACATGAATAGTAATAAAACAGTACTAAATCATAATATAAAAGCTTAGAAAGGTTAGCTCCCCTACCTCTATTCCAGACTTCTCTTGCTCCGAATTTTTTTTTCCGAAAACTCTCCAGAACCTCTACTCTTTTTGCAACTAAAAATTTCTTCCTAACTCTTTCTTCTCTATTTCTCAAGCTCTCACTTGATTCTTCCTCTCTTTGTGCAGAATAACCTCCTCTCTGATGGCTATTTATAGTCCAAAAATTTTACTAATTAACAATTTTTTAATATTATTTATTATTTTAATATTATTTATTATATTAATCACCACTTGACCTATTTGATCCCTCAATAATGTCTTCAAATCTGAGTGCTTTATCCACTATCAATATTTAAATTTTATTTTATTTTATTTTATTATTATTTTTTTTACAAAAAAATGTAGAAGAGAATTTGAATCCATGTTCTTAAAATTACCACAATTTTCTACCATTTAAGCTACCAAAATTTCTATATTTAACTTATTAATTATATTTTCCATTCACAAAGAAATTTATTACTACTAATAATAAAATTGTTACAATTAAGGTAAATATTTTTCATGGGTCTTACATTAATAATTATAACTTAGTTTTTATATAAATTCTAGAATTTTAAGTTTAATTTTTAACATGTTAGAGAATTTGTAAGAGGTGCTTATTTACAATTTTAGGTGTTGTTATATGTCTGTGCATCTCATTTGAGAAAATAAATCTAATCTAGAAGAATTTGGTGTTGTTAAAGTGTATGCAATGAAACATTCGGTCCCTTTATAAAACTTTCTAAAGGAAGGTTGCTTAAAAAGCCTTATAAAACTTTCTAAAGGAAGGTTGCTTAAAAAGCCTTGAATAAGAATAATTGCACTTAAACGTGCCTCACATTGGTAACTTGTAAGTGAAGCTAGACTAAGTTGAAAATTTAACCTCGTATAAGTTGTTGACTTTGTAATTTGGAATAGAAAGTGAAGAATTTCACTAAACAATTTTGAGAGTTTATGCTTACACAACTGGTGAAGAGAATTTGAATTGGCTTAAATAAATGGCTACCTAAAGATGCTAAAGACATTGTTGCACAAGCTAGGATGTATTACACATGAATCTAACTAGTAATTGATCGTTACCATGACTTGCTTTAGGAGGTTTTATAGGTTTTACCAGTTTCAATTTGCATAAACCTATAAGGTTTAGTCTAGATAGAATTTGGGTGCATTAGAGAAACAAGCTCAAAAAATTTAGAGTTTTTTTTTTGTTTTCAATAAAGTTGAAAATGGGAACCTCTAACATGAAGTTTTACATTTTAGATCCAAAAGAGTGGAAAAATGACAAGAGGATGTGACCATGGAAGAGAAGTGAAGAGAGTGAGAGAAATTTTCTTTCAAATGAAAGCAAGGAACTCTCTCATGCTTTTCCCCAAATACACATGTCTCAACAAAGAAAAAAAAAACACTTGGTGGATTAAATTGAGATAAGACAAATTGTAAGTCAAAATATCATTTATGATAAAACATCTCTCACAACTGTTGGCAAAAATCAACTATGAAGTTTTGATGATGAACAGAGTTGCACAAGTCAAGACAAATTAAAGATTTATGTATTTTTATAAAGCTTTTGTAATAATCTAAGTTGATGAAGTAGTGCTCACAAATGTATTAGGACTGATTATTGTAATTTACATTTAAATGCTGTTGAGATTCGTCAACATTCTGTTTTAATCGATTAAACCTAGTTTTAATCGATTAAAACCGAGGCTGGCCCTGAAAACCCAAGTGCCACTGGAATAATCGATTAAAGTGTATAATAATCGATTAGCTAATCGATTAATCCTGAGAATAATCGATTAACACTGACCGTTGGGGATTTCAGATTTGAAAAACTAGCCGTTGTACTCATTTTAATCGATTAATACTTGTGTTAATCGATTAAATGCGTTAGATGGCCAGTTTTCGGAGAATGGAAGGGTATTAGGTTGAGTCTATAAATTGGCTCACTATTTCTCTTAAAAATAACTCTTCCCTTGTGCTCAAGTACTCTGAACTCTTTTGAGAACTCTGTGAAATTGCTGAAGCTAAGGAAACTCTTGTCTGCAAAGTCCTGAAGTGGTACTGTGGTGACAGAGGAATAGCTTGATCATCCTTGGTGTGTCTGAGGAAGTGTCTGGAAGAGAATCATCCTTCGTGAAGTATTCGAAGGAGGTGATCATCCTTTGTGAAGATTCAAAGGAGGTGTAAGTTCATCTCTTGTGGTTTCAAGAGAGGTGGTAATTTCTAAACTGTTACAAATTGTTTTTCTGTGTGACTAATATTTGTAATTGTTTTGTGATAGTGAAAAAGGTTTATCTTGTTTGAGATAAGCGACTGGACGTAGGATCCTAGTGATCTGAACCAGGATAAAATACCTGTGCAATTTTTCTCTTTCCCTTACTCTGTTATTTACGTTTAATTATCTGCTTAGTAAGAAATTAAGAGAAAAATATTAAAAAGGCATAATAAAAGAATATAACCAATTCACCCCCCTCTTGGTTTGTTACCACGCTAATAATTCCGCTGCAGCGATTTTAACAACAACAACTAAAAGATCTAGTACGATAGTTAATAGTTTGATCCTTCAAACACATTAATGACTTATTTGTAGTTATTTTTATAAAACCAAAAAGATCTTCCATAATTGAGATAAACATATATTTTTTATTGATCTATTTTATTTATTATAAAAATAAACATTTTTTTTAGTATACTTCAATATAAGTAAATTTTGACCTCTTTTAAAATAAGTTATTTCTTTCCAAAATTAATAAAAAAATTAGTTCTAAAAATAATTAATAATGAAACTAAATAAAATTCAAGTGTGAAACTACCTCGAAGAAGAAAAGTAGAGTAAGACCACAAGAGAAACACTATGGCACATAATGTGGGGTTTGTGCGAAAAGGATGGAGAGGGGGAATGTTTGCAGAGACAAACGTGTTGGAGAAGCACATGAAGAAGAAAAGAAGAGGAACGAACGTCGACGACAGAGGCAAGCGAATGTGGTCTCGAGCGAACACAACAAAGAAATGTAGTGAACCAGTTGGTGGAGGAGAGCCCAATTGTGCACTTGAATAGTTCCTCACAGTGGAGGGACAACCTCTCAAAGGATGTGGCTTGCACTCAAAATGACAGGGACAATGACTTATGGAAGAGAGAACGCAAGCAACGAAGAACAACGACAGCCTCTTCAACGGTCAACTAAGTAGTAGTGAGAGAGAGAGAGAGAGTAAGTGAGGAGTAGCTACAGATAAATATAGTGGAAAACTAGAGGACAAAATGCGAAACCTAAGTAAAAGTGACCCACTTAGAACCTGACTCACCTGGGTTGAACCTGTGGTGAGTTGGGTTGACTCACCAAACCAACTAATTTAATTTAATTATTTATTACTTTCTATTTCAATATTATTAGTTAACACTTTTTTAATTGTATTGTAGATTATAATAAAGAAGAAGATATTTCAATACAACAAAATCTTATAGATTTATCCATTCAAGACTCTAATCTTATAAATGGATAAGTGACACAAAAATGATCAATATTAGAAACTTATTTGTTCGCTTTATGCTTGTTTTTGGATTACATTTAGATTGTATGATATATTTTTTTTTTATTTTGAATTGTCTTTGGGGTTTAACATCATTTTAGAGTGAAATTTATTTAGATTTGAATCACAAGATTTGTAAGTTTTTATGGATTGGGAAAAACAATTTGTAATTAAGTGACCAATGAGCCAACCTGTTTAACCCACCAACCCGTGGTGGGCCAGACCGTGTTTAAATTTTTCTGGCCGTTAATAAATTAGTCAGGTTGAGTTGGCTCACTAAGTGACCAACTCGTGGTAGGTCGAGCCGGGTCAAGTCAGATATTGAAAACGAGATCTGGACGAGAAATTTTTTACTCTTTTTATCAACAAATTTGTTCGTTAGTTCCATGGGTATAAATTACGTAAATATCGACAGATTTTAGGTTTAAACCCTCGGATCGTCTTCATATTTGTAGTTGAATCTCAAGTGGGTCATCGTTTTTTAAACTGTCAAAATTTGGTTCATATACTTGAACATTGAGTCAATTAAGCCCATATATTTAAAAAACTGAGCCAATTAAGCCATGTCCGTTAAGTGTTGACAGACGACATTAAAATTTGTTGATGTGGTGCACACTTTATCTTCTGATGTAGCAGTATTATATTACGTGGAATTTTTTTTAGGTGAACAATTTATGACATGGTTTAAAATTTAATTGGAAATGTTAGAAATTCAAAGTATTCATCATCCTACACTGTTTCTATGAGGTTGCCGACTGTGTGTCATTAGCACCTGCATGGGTGATAGGCTTCTCGACACGGCTACCTTCAGCAGCATCTTGGGCGACTGTCTCGGAGGATAATTCAGTGTCGATCCGAGGATGGTCGTAAGGGACTAGAGGTCGGAAACCGTACTCCGACAGCGGAGCTGAATGATGGACACAGAGGCCTGGTCATGGAAGGAGGTTGTCCTTCTCCGCTGGTGACTCTCGGACTGGCCTTTGTTGCTGCTATTGGGGTCTCTGATGGACCTAACCTCATGAGACCCATGTGTCAAACCCTCCTTCCACTGATGATTTTTGTGAATTTTGATTATGTTTTCCTATCATTGATTTATGTTTTTCGTTTACATTGTTTTTAATTTTGTTTTTCTTCTAGTTTGGGGCCTTGCTATTTGAATTTTTCGATAGTATGTTTCGCATCTGAATGCATATTTTATCGAAGGAAATGGGTTTTAGTTTTAATCATGCAAAGAAATTTGGGGGAAACTGTTTATCTGGGTTTACAAATCGAATCAGATTCCAAGTCTAGTGGTTTGATATTTATCACAAAGGATACACAAATCCAACAGTTAAAATTAGGTCTCCGATGCAGACACATAAATATCAATATCATCTGCGAAATTGTTCAAGCCATAACCAGCTACTCTTCCCCTGGTAGAGTTTAAAGTTTCATTTTAATTTTTGTGACAAATATAATTCAACTTTAACTATTTTTATTCTAATTAATACATCATTAAAGAAATCATTTTTCTCCATATTCCTCTGCCCAAGTCCAGGTCTCTTCTCTCTTTCCATTTGCATTTCTGCTTTATGGATCCATGCCCATGCCCTTTACTCACTCACTCTATGTAGGTCTTAAACATCAACTGGTTTGTTAGACGATTTCGGCAAGCGCACCGAATCGTTCAAGTAATAAACCGGTAAGACCAGGTATCGTTTTCCCAAGAGACTCATAATACTAGAGAATTGTGCGATTAACAACTCATATAGACTCAAGAAAATAACATCAATTTACAAACAAGTGCAGAAAGATAAATTAACAAGTAATTACAAGGTTGAAGTTTGGTATTGAAGGCACTTGGAAATGGAAAAGACTAGAAATGGTACGAAATGACATTGTTAAGGTTAGTTTTCACCAAAGCACTCTTGTGTAAAACCAATTTCATCTCCTCTCTATCAATTTACTAAAGTCAATCCACTAAAACACTCTAGCCCTAATCCCTTAGGTGAAAGAGCCTAGGTTTTCCTTATCAAACTCCAATCCCTTGGACAATCTAACAAGCAAACCCGCATTAAAGAGCTAGGATCTTAAGACAACATGTGAATCATCTTCCATCCCTAGAATCAATGACCACAAGGACTCTTATTTCAATTCAAGATTTCATCTTATGTCCCCATAATCCATGAAACCCCAAAATCAAGTCATGAACGTCCTGATTACATGCAAGCTTTAAGATCGAAAACAAGAATACTAGCAATTGATAGAAAAGGCATATATATAATCAAATCATTCAACAATTACACAAGAATTCAGAGGCTACAACTAATCCCAACAAGATGGGTTTGGCTCTCCATTTCCATGGAGAGCCTTTAAGCTTACAAAATGGCCATGGAAGAAGATGAAGAACCCAAGAGGAAGAAGGGAGTGTTCCCACGAACCCTAGCTGCCCTCTAAGCTCTCCTCTAAGTGAAATCGTGCCTCCAAAGAACCAAAGACCCTTTTCCCTTCGCGTTTTAGGGTTAAATAAGCTGGATCTGACACATCAGCAAAAGTCGCGCCCGGGTGCGGACCATCTGGAGAAACAGCGTCCACTAAAAATGAACGAGCGTCCACTTTTTGATGTCGAGCGTCAACTGATCGTCCTCTCTGGACGAGCGTCCTCTTCTGCCTGGCTGGACAAGCGTCCACTTCTGTCTGGCCGAGCGTCCACTGCGCGTCTTCTCTGTACGAGCGTCCTCTTCTCCTGGGCGAGCGTCCTCTTCTCCTGGGCGAGCGTCCTCTCGTTAGTACACACTGGACGAACGTCCATTTCTCTCTGAGCGAGCGTTCGGTCGCTGGCGATGAGCGTCCGTTAGCTGTTGACGAGCGTTTCTACGTGCTTACTTCTTGTGGTTGGCTCTATACATTGTTGGAGACTCTTCCAAGCTCATTTTTAGCTACAAAATAAGGGATTATCGATGAAAGTACATCAAGGTAGCCAAAAACATAATTATTTAGAAAACAAGACAAAAGAAGAGGATTTAACAAGTTATAAGTTAGAAAGGAGTTGATTTTGCTACTAAAATGATGCTTAAATAATGGTAAAATTTAGCATTATCATGGTTTCAGAAGCAACCCAACGCCAATGACGAGGTAACTTATTCATTCTTCTAAAAGCCAAATATTGAAATAATGACTTCATAAAGTCAATGTTGCTTAGGAATGACAAATATTAAGCTATATATCCCTCAATTTGCAGGTTAATGGAACACGAGTTGTTGTCTCCTGAAAAAGCTAAGAAAACACTTGAGAGAAAACAGAGGAAGGAAAAGGACCTCCGAGACGGCTGTCGACGATGTTGCTGAAGGTCGCTGAGGTAGCCGTGCCAAGAAGCCTCTCGCCCGTGCAGGTGCTGATGATGTCGAAAACCGTCGGCGACCTCATAGAGACGACACTGCGACAGTACGTGAAAGAAAGATTAAGACAGTGTAGGATGACGAAGACTATGAATCCTTAACATTTTCACGTAATATAACACTACTACATCAGCAGATTAAGTGTTTACCACGTCAGCAAATTTTAACGCTGTTTGTCAACATTTAACGGACATGGCTTAATTGGCTCAATTTTTCACATATATGAGCTTAATTGACTTAATTTTTAAGTATATGGACTAAATTTTGACAATTTAAAAAACGATGATCTAGTTAAGATTCTCCTACAAATATGAGAATGATCGGAGGGTTTAAATCTAAATTTTATTGACATATTATTTCGTCGATAGTATATATTTCATTTATTTATGAATTTTACCCAAAACATTCACCAATAAATAAAATATATATTACTGTGTAAATTTTTTCATTATTGTTATAATTAAAATTTAAAATTCGTCAGTAAAATTTATTAATAATTCAAATTTATTAATTTATTAATAAATTTATTTTTGTCAATACATTTTTTTCAGTAATTATAATAAAAATATAATAGAACAAAACTTTAATTTGTGATTTATTAATTGAAAATCGATCCGTTAGACGAGTCGACCTTTGTATCCGAAATCATAATGAATGAAAAATTGATAGTGTTTGGAGAAGGCATCCAATGAAAGAAAAAGAAAAATCAGAAAATGCGAAAGGTGCAGAGAGAATATCCTGATCATATAAACATCCTTCAATGGTAAAGAAAGAGACATAAAATAATAGAGAAAGAAGGAACCAAGACAATGAGAAATATTGCGAAAATAATATTTTTTATAAAGAAAGTGAAATACAAAAAATACTCCTTAAATTATATTACATAGAAACAGGGAGAAATATTCACAATCCTATAAAAAGAGTGAGTTAATAATAGACTGAGGAGATAAAAAAGAATAGATGGTTTATATTTTTGTTTGTGTTCCTTTCATGAAAATTGTGTAAATATTTTATGATTTTCGACACAGAATAAAATTATTAAGAAAAACTTTAAAGAATAATATAAATATTAATTAGGAATAACATAGGAAGTTACATATATTAATTTGTATTGTTAGTAGTTGTGACATCCCAAAAATACAGCCATAAACTATAATTTTAGAAAGATCACATTTAATAATAATCTCAACCAGTTTTCCACTAAAAAAATTAAAATTTTAGAAACGAACGAACGCTCAAGGACGAACGTCCTTGAGCACTGTTTCAATATTACAGAACGGACGAACAAAGCCGCACGTCCCACAAGAATTACAAAATGAAAGCCGAACGTAGCAGAAACTAACCGAACGGTTTACACATGAAAGCATCGAACGGTCGAACATAACGAAAACATGAAGTGGTCGAACGACCAACCAAACCAACAATTCAAAGTCGAGCGTCTCATTGCTCGGTCTTCACTTCAACTTCTACCAGATTCTCTTCGTTCAGGACCTCTTCCAAACGCTCGTCTCCATCTGCTCACATCCACACGGATGATCATTGCAATGACAAGACGGACGTACAAAACGAGACAACACAAGGAAACACAGGGTAAGCTTAAGTAATTTAACTCATGCAATCAACATACAATTCAAGTAAACAGTTCATCACACATCAACACAATTTAACGTACGTTCAAGATAAAACTCAACATTAGACTGACTGTCCGGACTGTATGAATTCTGCGTAGTTACAGGCGTTCGCGCACCCGGGTGGTGTGGTAACTGGCATCCTCATCAGCTGCCACCCGAGATTAGTACGTCCGTCCAAAGTACCTCTAAGGACGACGACCTCCTGCCGTTTCCACGCATGACGTGCGCCCTCTACTTGAGGACGAGCACTCACGGAACATCAGGATGGAACAACCAACATTAACTTCCCACATTCATACTTTACAAGAGTCGTTCCTACCTGTAACGCTCGTTCAAAAGTCACAACTTGTTTTCCATCTCATATATTCCTCAACATTTATAATTTTGTCATCTTATATTCATTTTCATCATTTCTTTGAAGACCATCAAAAATCGAACGTTCTGTCCCCAAAAAGGCCGAGGACGAATGCTGGAAACGAGACCAAAAGACGCTCGTTCGAATCAGAGTATGAACGGCAGAGTTTACAGTTATGTTCGGGAATGGCTGAATAATATACTGTTCATAGGACGAACGTTATTTACCTTGAGAATCAGTTTAAGGAACTGACGCTCGTGAATATTCCAGGAATAATTTAAGTGTAGAGGCCCTAGGCCGAACACATCAAACGCGAACATTTCAAGACTTCGAGGAAACGTTTTTATAAAACTTCTCATATTGAAAATCCACTTCCAGTCAATGACCGAACGTAACAAATCTGAAGTTGGACGTACGTTAATTTTTGAGACTAATTTACGAGAAAGAGTTCGAACACTCAGTATAAGACCAAGCACCGTTTTAAGCGAGCGCTCAGTATAAGACCGAGTACCATTAGGACGAGCGCTCATTATAAAACCGAGCACCCTTAAGGACGAGCGTTCATTATAAAACCGAACACTCTTTAGGACGAACATTCAGTATAAAATTGAACACCCTTTAGGGCGAGTGCTCAGTATAAGACCGAGCACCAACTAGAGCGTACGTTCAGTTTAAGACCGAACGCTGATGTGAGACCAGACGCTGTTCTGAACGAACGTTAGGTTGTAGACCGAACGTTACTCAACTTATAACAGTAAATTTGATAAATATACTTAGAGATTGTTAAAGTAGTATTTACGAACGGGAAACATACTATTTCATATACATATACACAGAAGGAAAATTTATCAAAGAATACTGGATATAACAGTGCTTGGCCGAACGCTCAAGCATAATAATTTGACACGAGGACGCTCGTCCTCAACAAAGGATTTATCCAAATGAAAGAATTAATCATTTTAACTGTTACTAAGGAAAAACCGAACGGTCAATGACCGTTCAGTACGAACGTACAATTTCATGGGGAGTTCATTTTCAGTTCCAGTTCATTTCTCATCACAGACTTTCATAGTTTCATTCGTTCACACCAAAACCATCTCATTCATATATCTCATTTCATCCAATATCTCATACATCATAAGTAACTTAATCATGTTTCATTTCCATTCAATAAATAATGGACGTCCACATAAATAAATCATAGCAACATCATAGAGTCAAAATAACGAACGTTCATACCATTCATTCCATCATGCATTATTTCCATTCAATAACGAACGTTCATACACAGCATGCATAAAACAAAACAGTTAAATTAAGTAAGCTTCCCTTACCTGGAAATGACCGAACGTTCACAGACGCACACAGACGCTTACATACTCAGACTCTACTGGCCAACGCTCGTTAATCCACTATACGAACGAACCCCAACACCAAACTCAGAATTACCCCACTCTAAGAAAGATTACGAACGTACAACTCAGAATTGAGTTTACATGCATAGAAAACGAACGTCAGAGAGGAAGGAAGAACTTACCGGCTCAGTTTTCACGAACCGAACGTTCTTCTCTGGAAGCTCTTGTCGCCGAGCGTCCTTCAACAGTGCTGGAATGTGGAACGGAGGAGGATGAAACGACGGCTCTTAGAGAGAAGGTGCAGAGAGTGTAGAGAGAAGGAGGAGAGAATTGAGTTTCTCAAAAATGAAACAAAGAGATGCGTGAAAGGGGGGGTGAAGAATAAGTTCAAAAATCTCAGATTTGCTTTTCACTCCGCCAGCGCACGTCCGCCCCCGCCAGCGCACTCCACTACGCCTCTGACAGCCCATGCCGGACGGTCGTCCACTCTCGGGCGGACACGTGTACTCCACTATCAGTTTCCACTACCGGTTCTGACTGACCAGGACGAACGTCTACTCTACTGTCGCCACGTGTCTTCCACTTCCTAGTCCAGACTACCCATGATGAACACTCAGCGGTCGCCACGTTTTTTCCACCACCGTCGAGCGCACGTTCACAGTCTGGCAGCCGGCTCTCCACTAGCGTCGCTGACTCACCTCCGCGTGCGACACCTGGCGTTCGTTAGTGGATGTCAGGCGCTGCTGTCCTCCATGTGTGCTGCTGAGGTGGCGCGCTCTCCTGCCGCCACGTGGACGCACGTTTTTTGAGGCCTGACATTCCCCCCAACTACAAAATTTTCGTCCTCGAAAATTAAGACTGAGTCTCGAATAGATGGGGATACAAATCCTTCATGGCATTTTCCACTTCCCAGGTAGAGTCGCCTGGCTTCTCGTCCCAGACGACTTTCACCAATCTGACTGCTTTCCTCTTTTAGTACTTGGTGTTGCTATCTTCAATGCGTACCGGCTGCATCTCCAGTGTACGGTGTTGACGAAGACGAATATCTTCTAACTCCAATATGTGAGAAGGGTCGGCTACGTACTTCCGGAGTTGAGAAACGTGAAAGACTGGATGTAAGTTTGCTAACTGAGGCGACAAAGACAACTCGTACGCAACTGGCCCGATCTTCCTCAAGATTTGATAAGGTCCGATAAACTTGGGAGACAACTTCTTGGGTCGAATGGCTCTCCCAACTCCAGTGGTCGAATGCAATCTAAGGAAAACATGATCTCCTGCATCGAACTCCAAGGGTCTTCTCCTCTTGTCAGCGTAGGACTTCTATCGACTCCTGGACGTCTTCAACCTTTCTTGAATCAACTTCACCTTCTCAGTCGTCTGCTGAATGAGTTCTGGTCCTGTTAACACTTTTTTCCCTTCTTGAAACCAACACAAGGGTGTTCGGCACTTTCTCCCGTACAAAGCTTCAAAAGGAGCCATTCCTATGCTGGCTTGAAAGCTGCTGTTGTAAGTGAACTCCACTAAAGGCAAAACTTCATCCCAGACGCCCATGTGATCTAGGACACAATTCCTCAGTAAGTCTTCAAGCGTCTGAATGGTCCTCTCGGACTGACCGTCCGTCTGAGGATGATAGGCCGAACTCATTTGAAGTTTGCTACCGAGCTCGCTTTGTAACGATTGCCAAAACCGAGAAGTAAACCTTGTGTCTCGGTCTGAAACTATGATGGATGGAACTCCATGTAGACGAACAATTTCCTTGATGTAAAGCTTAGCTAGGTTCGTCATAGACATCTTCAGATTGACCGCTAGGAAATGAGCAATCTTCGTCAGTCGATCCACTATTATCCATACGGAACCGTGATTCCTGACTGTTCGAGGTAAGTGAGTCATGAAGTCCATTGAAATGTCGTCCCACTTCCATTCTGGAATCTCCAACTGCTGAAGCAGACCGCCAGGCCTCTGATGTTCAGCCTTCGCTCTTTGACACGTTAAACATGATGCTACAAAAAGTGCGACATCACTCTTCATTCCCGGCCACCAGAACGATCTCCTGAGGTCTTGATACATCTTAGTCATACCAGGGTGTATGCTAAGACGACTGTGATGTCCTTCCTCAAGGATAATTCTTTTCAACTCGCCATCATTCGGAACGCACGCCCTATCCATGTAGCGTAGAAGACCGTCCGTTCCAGTGTTGAACTCCTTGGCTTGATCTGTACCGAGTACATTCAAGATCTTCACTAGTTCTTCATCCTCTCGCTGCTTCACTCTGATCCGGTCGAATACGTCACTGGAGATTTTAAGATTACAGCATCTTATAACGTTCGGTTCCAAGTCGAACTGTAACCTTAGGTCTCTAAAGTTCTCTACCAAACTCAACTCTCGGACCATCATAGATGAGACATGAACTACTTTTCTGCTTAAAGCGTTCGCTACAACATTCGCTTTTCCCGGATGGTAAAGTAGTTCAAAGTCATAATCCTTCAAGAATTCCAGCCAATGCCTCTGCCTCATATTTAACTCCTTCTGATCAAAAAGGTATCTGAGGCTCTTGTGATCACTGAACACTTGGAATGTCGATCCATACAAGTAGTGCCTCCAAATCTTCAATGCAAAGACGACTGCTGCTAATTCCAGGTCGTGCGTCGGATAGTTCTTCTCGTAAACCTTCAACTGCCGAGAAGCATACGCAACTGCCTGCTTCTCCTGCATGAGTACACAACCCAAACCCTGATGAGAAGCGTCACAATACACCTCAAACGGTTTGGACGTGTCAGGAATGACCAATACTGGGGCGCTTGTTAACTTCTCCTTCAATTCCTGGAAACCCGCTTCACACCGATCGGTCCAAGCGAAGGATTGATCCTTTCTGGTCAGCTGAGTCAACGGAGCCACTATCTTGGAAAATCCTTCAATGAATCGTCTATAGTAGCCCACGAGTCCCACAAACCTGCGAACCTCAGTAACCGAGCGTGGACTCTCCCATTCCAGTACCGCTCGTACTTTGGCCGGATCTACTGAGATTCCTCCAGTTGAAACCACGTGCCCCAAGAATTGCACTTCCTTCATCCAAAATTCACATTTAGAGAATTTGGCGTACAACTCCTTTTCTCTTAATATGCCTAGAACGATCCTCAAGTGATCCTCATGCTCTTCATAGCTCTTGGAGTAGACAAGAATATCATCAATGAAGACTACCACGAATTTGTCTAGATACGGCCTGAAGATACGATTCATGTAGTCCATGAATATTGTCGGTACATTCGTCACACCGAACGGCATCACTACATACTCGTAGTGTCCATAACGAGACCTAAAAGCAGTCTTCTGGATGTCTTCTTCCTCCACCCGAATTTGATGGTATCCCGACCGTAAATCAATCTTTGAAAATACGGTCGCGCCGTGTAGTTGATCCAGTAGGTCGTCTATCCGAGGTAAGGGATACTTGTTCTTGATAGTCAGCTTGTTTAACTGCCTGTAATCAATGCAGAGACGAGAGCTGCCATCCTTCTTCTTCACTAAGAGTACAGGCGCTCCCCAAGGTGATGCGCTTGGTCTGATAAACTGCTTATCCATTAACTCTTCAATATGCTCCTTGAGTTCAGCTAACTCTGCTGGCGACATCCGATAGGGTGCAATAGAGATGGGTCCAGCGTTCGACACTAAGTCGATAGTAAATTCCACCTCGCGTGGAGGAGGTAGTCCGGGTACTTCATCTGGAAATACGTTAGGGAATTCATCCACGACCGATCGTCCTCCATTCAGTTTACTGGACGATCGCTCATGATTCAAACCTCCAAATCGTTCGTCCGAATGCGTCATGATCAGAAAACAACTGGCGCCATCCACAATGTCTTCTTTTAGCTGACCGAGTGTCACAGATAGCTCCACTTCATACTCGTCCGGAAACACCAATTCCTTTGCTCCACAGTCAATGAGAATGCGATTGGCGGTCAGCCAATCCATTCCTAAGATCACTTCTAAATCCTTTAAGGGTAGACAGATGAGATTTACCTTATAACTACGCCCATCAATCTCAATAGGACATTTAACACACACTGTAGACGTCCTAACCTCACCAGCCGCTGGGGTTGACACTACCAAGTCGAACTGCATCTCGCGTTCGGCTATACCCAATTTCTCAACGCACGCCTTCGAAATGAAGGAGTGTGTCGCCCCCGAATCATACAATACACAACATGGCTTTCCAAACAATAAGCAAGTACTAGTGACGAGCGTACCTGAACTGGCAGCTTTGGCGCCCGTTATCGCATAGACTCGACCAACAGCTTGCGCCCATCCACCCCTACCCTGTTGCATTCTCCCAGCATTTGGCGGCCTCATTGCCGCTCGTCCGCCCATATTACAATCGCGCTCTAGATGACCATTCCTTCCACAACGCGTGCAGGACTTCACTCCTAGCAATTGAGGACACGACGATCGATAGTGTGGTCCTCCACATTGAAAACACCTAACCGTTCCTTGTTGTCCAGACTGTCCGGCAACAACCATAGCTTGAGACCCATTTGAATTAGATGGCTGTACTGAACGAGCGTACGGCATCTTGCCCCAATTCAGATTAGTTTTGGACATGATCGGTCCCCTAGTTGCTTGTTGCTGCTTCTTCTGTTGCTCAGCTTCGGCCACATTCTTTTCCAATACCTTGGCCCTCTCAACCATTGCAGGAAATGACTTAATGCATAGGCTGGATAACAGCACTTTCAGATTACTCCTCAGCCCATTCTCAAATTTCCTACACTGCCATTCTTCACTGGTAGCCATAGTATTAAAACGAATCAGATGCTTGAACTTGTTGGTGTACTCAGAAACGGACATACCACCTTGCACCAACTGAAGAAACTGCACTTCCTTGGCGAAACGAACGCTGTCAGGGAAATACTCCTCATAAAACTTAGCCCTGAAGACTTCCCAGGAAATGGGACTATGAGCGTCCATCAGTAACATCTTCGCGCTCGACCACCAATGGTTGGCCTCCCCAGTCAACAAATACTTAGTGAATGCCAACCTACGGTCGTCCGGACATCCCTTGGCGTCGTAGATCCGTTCCATGTCACGTAGCCACTGGTCTGCCTCGTCAGGAAGGCACTTCCCATCAAACTTGGCCGGACGATGCTGCAGAAAATTCTCCAAACTCCACTCAGCCTGATGAGTAGGGTTTGAAGCAGATGCTCCAGGCGTACCCCTAGTGGTCGCAATGATTTCCATCAATTGCCTCTGGGTCGCTTCAGAATTTGCACGAGCTTCTTCCAAACTCCGCAAAGCAGCCGCGTTCTGCTGCATTAAAACAGTGTTCTGCTGCTGCAGTCCTTCAATCACTGCTTCCAACAGCCTAGTGTTATCAGGCACCTCACGCTCGACTGGTGGAGGAGGAGGAAGTCTTGGTGCCATTAGTTCTCTCTGAGAAACAGAGAAAACGATCATTAGTTAAGTTCAAAGAGCTTAAAATACTCCATAAACGAACGTCGAGTACACAGCAAAACAAGCATAGTGCACTCACAACCTACAATGTCCTTAAAAGAACAAAACGGCTCTGATACCACTAATGTGACATCCCAAAAATACAGCCATAAACTATAATTTTAGAAAGATCACATTTAATAACAATCTCAACCAGTTTTCCACTAAAAAAATTAAACTTTTAGAAACAAACGAACGCTCAAGGACGAACGTCCTTGAGCACTGTTTCATTATTACAGAACGGACGCACAAAGTCGCACGTCCCACAAGAATTACAAAATGAAAGCCGAACGTAGCGGAAACTAACCGAACGGTTTACACATGAAAGCACCGAACGGTCGAACATAACGAAAACATGAAGTGGTCGAACGACCAACCAAACCAACAATTCAAAGTCGAGCGTCTCATTGCTCGGTCTTCACTTCAACTTCTACCAGATTCTCTTCGTTCAGGACCTCTTCCAAACGCTCGTCTCCATCTGCTCACATCCACACGGATGATCATTGCAATGACAAGACGGACGTACAAAACGAGACAACACAAGGAAACGCAGGGTAAGCTTAAGTAATTTAACTCATGCAATCAACATACAATTCAAGTAAACAGTTCATCACACATCAACATAATTTAACGTACGTTCAAGATAAAACTCAACACTAGACTGACTGTCCGGACTGTATGAATTCTGCGTAGTTACAGGCGTTCGCGCACCCGGGTGGTGTGGTAACTGGCATCCTCATCAGCTGTCACCCGAGGTTAGTACGTCCGTCCAAAGTACCTCTAAGGACGACGACCTCCTGCCGTTCCCACGCATGACGTGTGCCCTCTACTTGAGGACGAGCACTCACGGAACATTAGGATGGAACAGCCAACATTAACTTCCCACAGTCATACTTTACAAGAGTCGTTCCTACCTGGAACGCTCGTTCAAAAGTCACAACTTGTTTTCCATCTCATATATTCCTCAACATTTATAATTTTGTCATCTTATATTCATTTTCATCATTTCTTTGAAGACCATCAAAAACCGAACGTTCTGTCCCCAAAAAGGCCGAGGACGAACGCTGGAAACGAGACCAAAAGACGCTCGTTCGAATCAGAGTACGAACGGCAAAGTTTACAGTTACGTTCGGGAATGGCTGAATAATATACTGTTCATAGGACGAACGTTATTTACCTTGAGAATCAGTTTAAGGGACTGACGCTCGTGAATATTCCAGGAATAATTTAAGTGTAGAGGCCCTAGGCCGAACACATCAAACACGAACATTTCAAGACTTCGAGGAAACGTTTTTATAAAACTTCTCATATTGAAAATCCACTTCCAGTCAATGACCGAACGTAGCAAATCTGAAGTTGGACGTACGTTAATTTTTGAGACTAATTTACGAGAAAGAGTTCGAACACTCAGTATAAGACCGAGCACCGTTTTGAGCGAGCGCTCAGTATAAGACCGAGTACCATTAGGACGAGCGCTCATTATAAAACCGAGCACCCTTAAGGACGAGCGTTCATTATAAAACCGAACACTCTTTAGGACGAACATTCAGTATAAAATTGAACACCCTTTAGGGCGAGCGCTCAGTATAAGACCGAGCACCAACTAGAGCGTACGTTCAGTTTAAGACCGAACGCTTCCCAGTACAAACGCTGATGTGAGACCAGACGCTGTTCTGAACGAATGTTAGGTTGTAGACCGAACGTTACTCAACTTATAACAGTAAATTTGATAATTATACTTAGAGATTGTTAAAGTAGTATTTACGGACGGGAAACATACTATTTCATATACATATACACAGAAGGAAAATTTATCAAAGAATACTGGATATAACAGTGCTTGGCCGAACGCTCAAGCATAATAATTTGACACGAGGACGCTCGTCCTCAACAAAGGATTTATCCAAATGAAAGAATTAATCATTTTAACTGTTACTAAGGAAAACCCGAACGGTCAATGACCGTTCAGTACGAACGTACAATTTCATGGGAGTTCATTTTCAGTTCCAGTTCATTTCTCATCACAGACTTTCATAGTTTCATTCGTTCACACCAAAACCATCTCATTCATATATCTCATTTCATCCAATATCTCATACATCATAAGTAACTTAATCATGTTTCATTTCCATTCAATAAATAACGGACGTCCACATAAATCAATCATAGCAACATCATAGAGTCAAAATAACGAACGTTCATACCATTCATTCCATCATGCATTATTTCCATTCAGTAACGAACGTTCACACACATCATGCATAAAAAAAAATAGTTAAATTAAGTAAGCTTCCCTTACCTGGAAATGACCGAACGTTCACAGACGCACACAGACGCTTCCCTACTCAGATTCTACTGGCCAACGCTCGTTAATCCACTATACGAACGAACCCCAACACCAAACTCAGAATTACCCCACTCTAAGAAAGATTACGAACGTACAACTCAGAATTGAGTTTACATGCATAGAAAACGAACGTCAAAGAGTAAGGAAGAACTTACCGGCTCAGTTTTCACGAACCGAACGTTCTTCTCTAGAAGCTCTTGTCGCCGAGCGTCCTTCAACAGTGCTGGAATGTGGAACGGAGGAGGATGAAACGACAACTCTTAGAGAGAAGGTGCAGAGAGTGTAGAGAGAAGGAGGAGAGAATTAAGTTTCTCAGAAATGAAACAAAGAGATGTGTGAAGGAGGAGTAGAGAATAAGTTCAAAAATCTCAGATTTGCTTTCCACTCTGCCAGCGCACGTCCGCACTCGCCAGCACACGTCCGCACCCGTCAGCGCACTCCACTACGCCTCTGACAGCCCATGCCGGACGGTCGTCCACTCCCGGGCGGACACGTGTACTCAACTATCAGTTTCCACTACCGGTTCTGACTGACCAGGCCGAACGTCCACTCTGCTGTCGCCACGTGTCTTCCACTTCCTATTCCAGACTGCCCATGATGAACGAACGTCCACTCAGCGGTCGCCACGTGTTTTACACCACCGTCGAGTGCACGTTCACAGTCTGGCAGCCGGCTCTCCACTAGCGTCGCTGACTCACCTCCACGTGCGGCACCTGGCGTTCGTAAGTGGATGTCAGGCGCTACTGTCCTCCATGTGTGCTGCTGAGGTGGCGTAAATAAAATAACATTACGAGAGATTACATATAAGATTTTTTATGAGTTTAGTTATTTTAATATGATATATTAAGAATGAATATTCTGGCATATTTACATGCTCACTTTGTCTGGACTAATTTTATTTATTTTTTTCTTTTTCTCTGCAAGTGCAGAGGTTCTCTGAAGGCCTGACATAGTTGACCAGGCGTGTCGCAAACGAACATTTGAATTGCCACATGAGTGGGGAGCAATTAATTAGTCTATTATCAACAGGGTGTCTGTCTAACTTCACTTCTTTTGACGTTTTCTCTCCTTCAAGAAAATGGTAAAAGGGGAACAAAACTTAATTAAAGGTAATTAAGACATTACATTAATTTCTCAGTGATAAAACTATAGAAGGTGATTGATAAATTAAACTATTGCATATTGATTATGAAATAAATTGTTTTTGCTTGTTTTAAGTCTTTAAATTGTTTGATGCAGAGCTTATTAAAGGTGATCACTAAAATTGTCAATTTCACTTATTATCCAAGGATGAACTTAAATCCATTCCTAGAATAATAAGTGCTATTTTATTTATATATTTAAATATTAAAAAGTGGGTTGAAAGAGTTTTATTCTCAAAAACTTCACATAAAAAAAGTTAGCAACGAAGTTTAAGTGAGTTTGGAAAAAAATATTTTTTTTATAAATTTATTAATTTATAAAAACTAAGAAATATTTTATATAAAAAGTTGTAAAATTTATTAATTTATAAATTAATTCTTAAATATTTTATATTAATAATAAATTAGTCATTAATTAATTTCTATTATTTGCAATTTAGTCTCTTAAGCTTTTAATAATTATAATTTAGTTTTTATATAATTCTTAATATTTTCAATTTAAAACAAATTTACCTTTTCTTGATATGCATAACTTTTTAAAGTAAATATTCTTTTGAAATTATATTTTAAAAGGAATTTGTTTTTTTGAAATATATTTCCATAGAGGGTTGTAATCTATAGGAAATTTATATATGGACATTTTGGCTAAGGTTTTTTTTATGTGGTTATTTTATTCTGACTCTGTGAGCTAGGCCGAATTAAAAGGAATAGTTATCAGTTTGACAAGTCAGTTCACTGTTCGATGAAAATATATGTTTAATTTGTTCCGTTTATTTGATTTGAATTTATGTAATATTTATGTAATGTTCAAGGAGTCAATTTGTATATATTTAGGTTAGTGTTTTTCTTTCAAATTTCATAAAAATTAAGAAAATTGTTGTGAAAAAACCAACTCCAGAGTCAGATAACATTTCAAAATTTAAAACCACTTTATCATTATTTATTATAAAACATCGCAAATAAAAAAACCGTAGTCAAAGTGTTTCATTACCCCCCTTCCTTAATGAGACAAAACTCCTGTCAATACTAGAAAAATAATCCAAAATTAGATATCATAATAATTTTTATAATTTTAAAAAATATATTACTTCCTTTATTCTTTTAGTAATAGCAGTTTCTTAAAAGTAATTAAATTTTCTATTTTTAAATAAAATTTCAAGTGGATTACTTGTTAAACTATTTTAGTTTATTATTTTAAGGTGGTCATTACATTGTTTTTTCTGTTATTATAGTTAAATTTTCTCTTTCTATATTAATTAAATTTAAACATAATACAAAACTATATTTTCTTATGATAAATATAAGGAAATATTTTATGCATTAAAAATCTGATATATTAGAAAAAGAAAAAGGAATCGAGTATTTCAAATAGTGAATATTTATATAACCAACCACTCTAATAATTAACTATACTTAAAATATCTATTACAGCAACCAAAAGATCTGGTCCAGCCAGTCATAAATAGTTTGATTCTTTAAACACATTGACAACTTATTTGTAGTTATTTTTAGGCTTAATATCCTATTTTGTCTCCAGTTTCGCTCGAAAATATCAAATTAGTCCATCTTTTAAAAAATGCGTCAATTACGTGCTCACTTAATAAAATTTGCATCAAATCTCTTCCGTTAAATTCGTACAAACGGCGTTAATTATTTTTCTCTTTCTTCTACTTAGATAATTAAAGCCGTTTGTACGGATTTAACGGAAGGGATTTCATTGATGCAAATTTTATTAAATAAGGACGTAATTGACGCATTTTTGAAAGGATAGACTAATTTGACATTTTCGAGCGAAACTGTGGATAAAATAGGATATTAAGCCTTATTTTTATAAAGACATAGGATCTTTTACAACTAAGATAAGCATATATTTTATTTATTATAAAAATAAACATTTTTCGCATACTTCAATATAAGTAAATTTTGTCTTATTCTAAAACAAGCTATTTCTTTCCAAAATTACTTCTTATTAAAAGCACTCATTTTAAGTTTAAATAAACTTCATGCAGAATTATATATAAATTAAAAAAAAATGACACCAGATGAAAAATAAAAAGCTCAATTATTCTCATTATTATTCTTATTGGAATAGCAAGTACCAACCATATCAGTAGTACCAGCTAGAAAATCAAAAACAGAGAACTAAAATCTAATAAAAAAAAGAAAAAGAAAATTAAAATAAAATTCTGATAATAGAAAGCAAAGCGTTGAACATTCAATAATGGAAGACGTAGATGTTGTACTCAGTGGTAGCATCACCGGTGGTAGGGTCAAAGTGGTAGGTCTTAGCATGAGCGTAACCTGTAGCAAACTTGAAAACTCCACTTCCTCCAACCACAGGCAACTCTTTTTCTTCATCATAAGCCACGTTCCTCCCCACGATAGTTATGCTGCTCCCGTTGTACTTTCCTTCCGTCAAGACAAAGTTCATCACCATGAGGAGAGTAACCTGCGACTGCGATGTCAGGGCGTAGATTCCTTCAGATCTTCCCACAACCTTTGAGCTGAGTTCGGGTCCCAGGGTCAAGGCGTTGTCCGTCACGGTGACGGAGCCGAAGGAGGTGGTGGTGTTGTACTTGGGGATAGCCGGGATGATGTTTATGGCGGTGGCGTTGGAGCCGCTTATGACGTCCTGCCAGTATAATCTAAAGTGGCTTAGGGTTTTTCTCTTGTTGAGGCCGAGGGATTTGGGATCCACTGTGCCCACATAGCCAGTGTCTTCTGCTATGGTGGCGACGGTGAAAGAGAGAAGGAACAGTGTGAGGAGCAGTTGGGTGGCCATGCTGGTGGTGGTGGTGGTTTGTTTAAGGTTGTTTAGTTTTGTAATGGAAGTGTAAGTGAATGATGAGAATTGGGAGAGAAGGAACGTATATATATATATATATAAATTGAGAGGAAGTGGAAGGTGGTAGAGAAGGGAGATGAAGTAGGTGTACATTCTGGACTTTTTCATAGTTCTTCGTAAGAATTAATTTTATTAAAGGAGACAGGATTACTGGACTTTTTCTTAATTCTTCATAAGAATTTATTTTATTAAAGTCTTGTTTTACGCGGATTGTTAAAATACAATTTTATAACTTTTATTGAAAAAATATCTAAAGGAGTAAAATATTTTGGTGTCTTGTGCAATGAGAGTAAAAAAAAACATAAGGAGTAAAATATGTGTAAATAAAGTATGTATATACATTAAAACCAATAGAAAAATGAATTGGAGTTAGGATTATATATTTGTGAATGCTTCAAGAGGAACCCTATAGAACATGGTATAATGCAACATCTCAAAAATACAGTGTAAAATCATATAATAAAATGATCACATATAATAATATTACAGTTTAGTTATTACAAAAGATAGGACGTACGGTTATGGCCGAACGACCTTACAAAAATAGTAGGGAGTTAAAACTGCACAAATGACTACAAATATAGGACGAACGGCTTATAACCCTTCCTATGTTGAATGGTCAAATCAAAAGATAAAGTAAACACAAGACCGAACGCTCCTACAAAAGAGTAGGCCAACAACTGACCGAGCATCCTAAGGTTCGACCTTCACATCCGTCTCTTCCAATGCTTATTCTAGCAACTCTTCTCATTCTGCTCCCACCCACAAGGTGATCATCGCGATGACAAGGACAAACGAACGAGAATACATGACAAGACAGGAAATAGGGTAAGCTTATGTAATTTAATTCAAGTATCAACATATATTTCACACAATCAACTAAACAAGATAATACTAGACTCTAACTGTCCGGACTGTATGAATTTTGTGTAGCTACGACGTCCGTGCACCTGGGTGATGTAGTACCTGAGATACCCTCAACAGCTGCTACCCGAGGTTAGTCCTATCTGTCCAAATTAACCATAAGGACTAAGACCTCTTGCCATTCCCACACATGACTTACCCTTCTCTACGTGAGAAACGAATAATCACGTAATATCAGGATGAACCACCGGCTTAGCGTGCCCACATTCATACTTTACCATTTCAATATCAAATCATGAGATATTCCTCCCCGGAACACTCTTCCATAACCAAAGTCATTTCATCCATATCGTATTCTATCATCTTTCATTATTAAAACCTCAACTGAACCAATTTGAATAATGATCCCTTAGGATACCAAATACCGCACGTTAGTTTTTAATCCAAAACAAGACCGAACACTTGGAGTGAGACCGAGATGTCTTCAACTCAAACATAATCAAATTGAGAGAGTTACTCACTAGTTGTGAAAAGGACCGAATATAATAATACTTCTCAAAGACTAATATAATCGAATGTTGTTTACCAAGTGAGCCAATTTAATGAACTGACTCTTGAGAGTTCAAACCGAACACCGTAAAGCCTAGGCCGAGTACTAGGACTCTAGGTCGAAACCAATTGAGACAGGTACTGTAGGACACCAAATAATAATACTTGACGGAATCATATGAAGAAACCGATCGCCAATAAATACTTAGCTTCTTAATGAGCTAAACCTCAAGGAAACCGAATGTCAGTTGAAGACTGAGCACTGTAGAGAGCGAACTCTATGGAATTTGGACGAACGCTCTTATTATAAAGATAGATTACGAAAACGAGAACGAGTGCCTGGTGTAAGACCGAGCACTTACTTAGTACGAGCATTTGGTGTAAGACCGAACACTACTTATTACGAGTGCTTGGTGTAAGACCGAGCACTACTTAACTTATAGAATAAAGGCTTGATAAATATAAGATATCATTTAACTAATGTTCAAGAACGAACGAAATATACAAATACATATAGAAATACTGAAGTTTATAATCAAATACGAAGGAACGAATATCCTTGGTTGAATGCTTAAGTACAAATATTACCAAACGAAACGAAGACGCTAGTCTTCAACTATAATTTTCTCCAAATGAAAGAATCCATTTCCAACTGAGTCCACAAGAAAACCGAACACTATATCGAACGAGCGCTGGTCTAATACCAAACACTTATTAAGAACGAACGCTACTGAGAACGAACGCTTGTATAATTGAATGATCAATACTGACTCTCGACAACATGGTCTAATACCAAACACTTATTAAGAACGAACGCTACGGAGAACGAACGCTTGTATAATTGAATGGTCAATACTGACTTTCGACAACATGGTCTAATACCAAACACTTATTAAGAACGAACGCTATTGAGAACAAACGTTGGTATAATTGAATGATCAATACTGACTCTCGACAACATCCCTACCCATTTCATGACTTTCATTAATCATCAATACTTTTAAACGACATACCATATTTCATCATCAACCAAATCATCAAACACAATATCATTCTAGTTCCTTATACAGTCAACAATGCAGTAACAACCATTTTTCATATTCATTCAGAAATCAACGAACATGCATCCATACAAAGCAAGAATCTAAATCAAATTATATAAGCTTCCCTTACCTCTAAGCTAGCTAAACACTCACGGTTCTGCAGATAAAGGCTCACAACCAGATTCCTTTGAAGACTACGGTTCACGATTTAAGAGACTACCCAAATACCAAAACAGAACATCATTCAGAATGTGAAAAGAAACTTATGCACCCAGAAACTTGGTTTGCATGTTCAAGAAAAACCACACGGCTGAGGGAAGAGAGAACTTACCAACTCAGAACCCAAAACTGATCGGCTCAAACGGAAGCCCTTGACACCGGAGGAGTAGAAACAGTGCCTGAATGATGATCGGAGGAAGAAAATGTGAGAATTTCTTAGAGAGAAGATGAAGGAGATGTAGAGAGAAGGAGGAGAAAATGGTTTTCAGTAGGTGGAAGAAGATGGTTGCATGCAGAGAGTGGCGTAAATTTTGAAACTTTGAGTTTTACTTCTACCGTCAAAACCGAACGTCCAATCTGCATCAGACACCTGTCTTCCACTATCTGATTTTCAGACATCCCTTCCTTGACATTTGTAATCCACTATGCAGGGGCTTTTAGTAGTTTTAAATGGATTCTGACATATAACAACCTCAATCAGTCTTGTTATGATATTGTAATATATTCTTATACCTTAATAAGTTATTTTATGTTTAATTTAATGTTACAAAAAATTAATTTTTAAAATTATGTATAATTTTGTCTTATTTCTAGTTAAGATAGAATTTCATCACATATTTTAATTATATAATATTTGTATAAAACAATCACTTTATTATAATAAAATTGTTTGTATTTATTTTTTTTAAAACAGTTTTTAATTAAATAAGTAGATTTTTCTGTGTTTATTAGCTATTTTGTTTAGTCCCTTTTTTTTAATAAGTATTTAATTTTTATTTGTTTGTTTAAGCTGTTTATTTTTTTTAAAAAAAGGTAATTTTTATTTGTAAATAAATTTTATTTACTTTTTAAATAAGTGATTTTTAAATAGACTATTTAAAAATATATTTTAAATTTAAATAAGAGTCAATATTATCACACTTTTAAATTAAAACATTAAATATAATAATTTATTAATGATATTCATAAATCGTAACTTGATGGGATCCATCTTAATAGAAAAAACGAGTCTAATAAAATAAAAGAAGGTTAAAAGTTCGTTAGGAAATAATATAAAAGTCCATCATAATAAAAAGGTGCAGGGTACAAAAGAAAAATATACATAAATATCATCATCAGGTCACATAAATTATAATTGTTTGTCATTATTTTAATCTTCAGGTCAACAGATTTGACTGTACCTACTACGAGTTAGCTAGCCATGTTACATTAACAAAATTTTAGATGGGTTAATTCGAAAAAACAATAATTTCGAACTTAAATTTTATTAAGTTAATATGAATACTATAATACAACTCATAACTCTTGATTATGTAGTTTCAGAACATTTAACTTTATTTTCTTCTGAAGAGAACTATATACGTATATGATTATGTTCAATTACTACGAGTTGAAAAATTAATTCATTGGATGAAAAAACCGAAATTGATGCTAAAAAGACCGGTTTAATTATTGCAGTTTAACTACGATGATAACGTGTTAACACATGAAGAAATATTGGTACATATAGATATGTGAAAATGGGTCACAACTAGCGAGCTAACCTAGTTCACCACATATTCGAACTAAGTTGGATTTAAAAAAATTATATTTTTTTTATGCGGGTCAGATTTCAATCTGGCTCATTTAAATCCGGCTTATGCGGGTTGAATCCATGGTGGGTCGGGTTGGCCCACCGATCCACCTACCTAATTTTATTTTAGGATTAAATGCTTACTTCGTCCCATATTAAGAGGTGAATTTCTGTTTAGTATCCGGTTTTAAAAGTGTAGACATTAGTGATAACTTTTTGGCAAGTATACCAAATCGTTTCAAGTAATACAGTGAATAAGTAAAAGAGTATCGTTCTCCCAAGGCAATTTGAGTTCAGTTATTCAATTATAATTGTTTATCAAGATCAATTACTGATGAGAACATTTGTGATTTCAATTTGGAATTAAGCATGAAATTAACAACGTAAAAAAAAATTAAGATTGAAAAATGCGATAAAAGATCACTGGAATTGGTCTTTGACTAACATTACAGTAAGATCCTAAACAAAATATATTCTCTGTTCAAGCATTCACATGAGAGTATCTTGGTTTAATTCCTTAAAACAAGTTCTAAAATTATCTATTGAATTATTAATTCCTTAATTAATTCATCAGATAATTTTGCATTAAATTCAGATGTTGAGAATGACCAAAAGCACAGAAGCTATTCCTAGCGTAGTTACTTTGAGTTTCTTTTCTTACGTTTCTGGTTCTAAAAATACTTTCCAGTACAAAAGAACTTTTAAAGAGATTAATACTTCCGTATAATCAAAATTAATTCAAGAAAAGAACAAGAACAAAAACATATATTGCACAGGAAATTTACATTAATGATTCGTCATACAACCAATTCCAATGAACAGAAAATTTAGCCTATCCTAGACATCTCAAACGTACTCTTTACAGCAATTCCTTGCAGAAAGTGAAGTCTTGATGTCTTGACAGGTCTCCTAATCGTCTCCTGAATTCTCCAGTATTTTTCTGGCTATTTTCGTGTGTTAGAAGATGGTTTCTGCCTTTCCGTCACGTCTTTTAAAACCACATAACTTCATTAATTCGCTCAGCGTACAGGTGTGTGTGCGCTATGCGAATTTCGTGTAACTGCTGCCTCTCAACTGATGTTATTCGCACAGCGCACAAGTAATGGTGCGCTATGCGAATTTCCGTTTCCTGGCAGTTCGAGTTTTGGCTTGCGCTATGCGAGAATTGGCTGATAGACTCCCAGTTATACATTCTTTCCTGTACAATAATTTACAAAAACAATCTACTTCCTATTACAACATTTCACTGAGTAATAACATGAATAATTAGAAGATTGAGATCATTTATAAGTGTAACAACAACTCTTTTTCACACTTATCAACTCCCCCAAACTTGAACTATTTCATGCCCTCAGAAAATCACAGAAAGAAACTGAACAACACAACACAAAAGACATTTGACATTTTGATAGAATGACTTGGCACATCAGAAAAAAAATCACATGTATTCCCAAAGATTTCAACAAGTATGACATGGTGCATCACTCACAAAATCATCTGTGCATAAAATATGAACAACCAGATCAACATTTATCATTACTCCACACTCAAGTGTTTGTCCTCACATGACAGTAGAATTGACATAGAACTTCATCAGCTTTTGCATTTCATTTGATTCACACACTTCACACACTACTGGTTAAGTCCAAAGGTCTTTTCAGGTTAAGGCTTGGCTTGGCTAGAAAAAGAATCATGGTTTTTCTTGAATTCAAAGACACCTATGAAGAAGAGAACAACTTCAATTCCCAATCCAGTACTCAAATCCCAAAATATATCATTCATCACATACCATTTTCTTTCACAACTCAACCTTCTTTTTCATTTTGAGCTTCTTTTTTTTTATTTATCTTTTCTTCCCACAAACTTGAATTCAACCTTAACCTCTTTTAAAGCATAATGTATGTTCTCTTCTAAGGTGTAAGGTAGGGTATCATCTAATAGGCTCACGGTGGAAGGAAAAAAAAATGTTCAAGGCTCAAAAGGGTTCACAAATGTATCATAGTGTCTAAAGGTAGGCTATCTGGCCAAGTAGCTATATAATCAATAATAAACATGGCCTTTCTCATCCTTAACCAAAAAGTGTGTGCATATACGTAGAATCAAAATCATGCAAAAGCCAATTCCATATCTAGACAACTCAATATCTCTCAATCAATATATATGCTCTCAACACTCACAGATCTGGTCATATTCATACACACAGATAAAAATTTGTTAAGCACAACCACCACAAACATACATGTCATCATCCTCAAGAATCACATAACTTAATCAGACAATGCCAAATCATTAAATCAAAACACAATTGTCTTTACAACCACAAACATAAATCAACTAAACAAGGTTCCACATACGAACAACTGAACTCAAATAGAAAATGGCAATCAACATAAACAACAGGAGTCACTCTACCACGACCCATCAGATCTCGATCTCCACTGGCTCTCCTATGAATGATAACTCTGATGTATCCATCTGGGATCTGGCTCTTCTTCCTCCTCATCACCATCTCCTGCCATCATGTCCTCCTGCTCATCTAACTCTGGCTCTGGTGCTCCTGGATAGGCACTCCCCCACCTGGACTCAGGCCTGCCCTCAGGCCATGGAATCTGCGCTGCAAACTGGGCTCCAGTCATCAGTGAATCTGGAGGAAAATCAGGGATGCCCAAGAACAAGTTATACATGATATCCTGTAAGGACACCTGACCTTGCCTCATACTAGTGCACCAGTCGCGGATGTCGTCCTGGCGAGCCAGACTCTACTGCATGTAGCGAGTGAAAAGATCAGGTGAAGGAACGGACGACACTACGGGTGGTCTGGCAGCTCTAACATTCCTGCGTGGAGGAGGAACTAGAGGAGGAGCATTCATAGCAGAGAACTCTCCCCTGTTGGTGCAATTCCTATCAAAGAATTTCTTGTTGAGAGGGGGTTGAAGTTTCAAAGTTATATCAGAAACTCCAGCGACTCCACTTGCCTTGCACAAGGCTGTCACCAGAGCAGGAAATCCAAGCTTACATGTCTCATTATCAGCAATCAGTGCCATATCTTGAGCTATATAAGCTCCCACATCCATATCATTCCTTGTCATAATACCATATACCATATACGACCTTTCCAGATTGATGTCGGAAGTATGAGAATTGGGACAAATGTTTGTGAATGTGAAGAGACTCCAGATAGTGGCCAGTGAATTCAAATGTTTCCTTAATATTCTCACTGGTGTCCCACTAGTTCCTAGCTGATAGCCATATCTTGGGAGGCATAAAGTGGATGCAATAAGGTCATGGTCAGGATAACTGGACATGAAAACGCCTAGAGGGCACGGCTGAAACATCAGTGTATTCAGAATCCTGTTCAATGATCGGCGGTCATAGCGTACTAGCTTGCCTCGCACTTTGGAGACTCTAGAGTGCGGCTGAGAGTGGTCAGGTTCCCAAGCATCTGCATAAAATTCCTTGACCAATACTTCATCAATCTCATCTGGGAGGTTGGCTAATACAAAATTCCATTTCCGCTTCTCCAGTTCTTCTTGGATATGGTCATATTCTCCAGGTTTCAATTCAATCCTCCGCTCAGGTAATAATGCCCTGCTCATAATATTCTGATGGAACCTATCAGAATTGGCCTCTGAAATAAAACGGTCCTGATCATGGTTCAGGACAAAGTTCTCCTCTTGGGTTTCTGAAGGTTGGGATCTAGAAGAAGACCCTCGGGTGGTCTTCCTCTTCTTTTCTTGTGTGCTCTTGGGAGGTGCCATCTGCAAGAAATAATAGACAGTGCAAACAATTGTGGAAGAAGGGATCAGAGCAAGTAATGACACAATTCTGATATACTGCTAGATGGAATTCGCTATGCGCCAGAGTGCGCTATGCGAATTTGCACTTTCAGTGCCTACTGTCAAGATCAATTCGCTATGCGACACGAGTCGCTCTGCGAAAAATTAGAAATAGGTGTCTTCTCTCAGGTGCAGTCGCTATGCGAATTTCATATCAGAAAGCAAATATATATTTCGCTTTGCGAATTTCTCGCCAAGCGAATTTCATATATGAAAACAGACCTATAATTCGCTATGCGAATGTGTCACCTAGCGAGAGACAGTGCAGAGAACATCAGCAAAGACCAATTGATAGTCCAAATGCATGTTCATCATATCAGCAAACCGAGATTTGGATTGAGAACGATATGCACAATTTACTTCAGATGAACAGAATATGCCAAATAAACTAGAAACCCTATCATAGTCCTATGAACACTAAGAATCAAAGAAGCAAATGGAGTAGGAGTGAAACCTGTGGAGAGTGACCAAGAAACAGATTGTGAAGATGCACTTGAAAAGACACAAGCAGAGCCAAGAATGGGAAGTGGTGGTAATGGAGAAGTTGGCAGAGAGGGAGGATGCGTTCGCTGTGCGGAGAGGTAGGAGGGGATTAGGGTAAAAATGAAAAGAGGGGTAAAATAAAAACAGAGAGTGAAAGTTTTAAACCCCTCTGTGTCAATTCGCATAGCGCACCATCACCTGTGCGCTGTGCGAATCTCAGAAATTCCCTCGTTTTCTGCACATTTGAATAATTTAATTTTTTTTAATTTTGGTGTTCAGTCGCAAAGCGCACCTAAGCTGTGCACTGTGCGACTAAAATTTTAAAATTTTTTTAACAAGTTTCGGAGAGCACACTTCAGCTATGTGCTATGCGAATTAAAATAAAACTCCCTCTCGCATTTAATTCGCTCTGCGCAAAATTTCTCCTTGCGAATATTTTGACAGAGCTCTCCCTCAAACTTTTGGTAGCATAGCGCAAAGTGTGCGCTATGCGAATTAATGCTCACTTTCTCCTAAATTGCTCTAGTGATTTTATTCGCCTTCCTTATCCAATGCGCTATGCGAATCCTTTTGCAGAGAGAAAATTCAATTTTTTAGTCGCAAAGCGCATGTAATGCGATATGCGAACTACAATCTCAAAATAATTTCTTTTTCTCTCTCGCATAGCGCATGCAATTCGCTGTGCGAATAAATCACTGCTTCATAAAATCATCTAGTCGCATAGCGCACCTCAGTTGTGCGCTGTGCGACTAGAGCGTCAGAAATCATTCCTCAAGATTCCTTAACACTTCCTCTCCACACTCAAACTTAACAATTACAGAAACACAATCAACAAACACAGATATATACAAACATATGCTAGGGTGCCTCCTAGCAAGCGCTTCTTTAACGTCACTAGCTTGATCCAAACAATTCATGGTTAAGTTGGATTCTTGATGTTAGTGTGCTTTTTCCTTTCATGACACCAACATTTTCTGAGTAACTTTCTTGTCACCAACTTAATTCTTCTTGAATATGGAGCCTCAATTTCGAGTAATCCATTTGCCTTTATGTCCTTGATGACCCATAACCTGTTCTAAAGATTCACAGGTTTTCCAGGTTTGAGTTCATCACTTTTCACTTCAATTTGTTGGTGAACTCTTCGCTTCTCCTTATCTACATCTCTTTCCTTCACTTTTGGATTGAAACAATTAAGATTCTTCTTGGCCAACTTGGCAACTTGCCTTGGAAGACTAGTAATTGCTAAAACTTCATCTTTTACTTTGGAACTAGTCTTTTCCTCTTGATTTTGCTTCACATCTTCAAAAACATTAAATATCACCTCTTCATCTTGGTCTTTTAATTTCACAGTTCCATCATCAACATGAATGACAACCTTAGCTGTCTTCATGAAAGGTCTTCCAAGAATGAGAGGTATATCTACACCTTCCTCCATTTCCATTACTACAAAATCAACAGGGAATTTTAGTTTATCAACTTTAATCACCATATCTTCCACTACACCGTAAGGATGCTTAATGGACCTATCTGCCATTTGCAAGATCATTCTTGTTGACTTGACTTCAAGGTCACCAATCTTTTTGAGCATAGATAGGGGCATCAAATTAATGCTAGCCCCTAAGTCAACAAGAGCCTTCCCTATATCATGATTTCCAATGGTGCAGGGGATAGTGAAACTCCCTGGATCTTTGACTTTTGGAGGTAGAGATTTCTGCATTATTGCACTGCAATTTTCCTGCACTTCAATTGTTTCCTCATCTAAATACTTCTTCTTTTTACTGAGGAATTGCTTCACATATTTTGCATAAGCAGGAATTTGTTGCAGTGCTTCAGTCAAGGGCAAAGTAATCTCAAGTTGATTAAATATCTTCTTGAACCGATCCATTTGTCTTTCCTTATCCTTCTGTGAAGTATTTTTAGGATAAGAAAGTTGCTTCACCAACACTTTCTTTTTTTGTCTTCCATCTTCCTTCCTGTTTCTCCTTTCTTCTTCTTCTTCAATCACCTTCTTTTGATCATCCTCTTTGTGTGCTTGAATCTCTTTATTTGTCGGCTTCTCCTTGGAATCAAACCCCACTTCTTTTCCACTTCTAGTTATTATGAAATTACATTCCTCCCTGGAGTGAACTTCATTCTTAGCCACAAATTTCTTTTCAGATGTCTCATCCAGCTTCTTTGCAAGTTGACTCACTTGTGTCTCCAAGTTTCTAATAGAAGCTTTAGTGCTTTTATGATTGGAGATGGATACTTGCATAAATTGTTGCAAAGTTTCTTCAAGTTTGGATGTCCTATCAGAAAGAGTAGGTTGTTGTTGGAACTGTTGTTGTGGTGGTCTATTAGAACTAGCCTGACCCATGCTAGGATGAGGTCTCGATCCTTGATTATAATTTCCATAGTTTCCCGGACGACCTTGATTTCCCATATAATTTACCTCTTCCTTAGCATTGGACTCAATAGCACACTGTCCATTTTGGTGCTCTCCACCACAAAGTTCACAACCTTGCACAATTTGATTATGTTGTGCCTGTGATACAGTTTGAAGTTCCTTTGGTAGTTGTGACAACTTTTTCATTACTGACTCAAGTTGTTGAGTCATGATTTTATTTTGGGCTAATAAGGCATCTTGGGATTGCAATTCAAACATGCCTTTCTTTTGCGTTTGCACTCTCTCACTTTGGACATCATTATCACTAGATGCCATATTTTCAATTATTTCATGTGCCTCATCAGGTGTCTTCCACCTAATGTTACCTCCAGCAGAGGCATCTAGCATAAGCTTTGTGTGAGATTTTAAACCTCCTAAGAAAAGGTTTAATTGAGTGGGAATGTCAAATCCATGAATTGGAGTTTTTCTCAGCAACCCCTTGAACCTCTCCCATGTTTGACTCAACGACTCTTCATGCTCTTATTGAAAGGAGGATATTTCCTGTTTTCCTTTATTGATCTTGGATTGGGGGAAATATTTATTCAAAAATTTTGCCACTACATCATCCCAAGCAGTCAGACTCCCTTCAGGAAAAGAATTTAGCCAAAGCTTTGCATTTCCAGCAGGCGAGGCAGTCCATGGGAAAGGTGTTACCACTGAGGAGCATTGTTGTCTTGAAGATAATGATTTTGATGATGTTACAAAGTGAAGAATATGAAGACCCTTGTTGTATTAAGTTTAAAAACATTCCTGTATGTTGGTCCGCGAGGAAAGGGAACAAGAGCCTAGATGCAAAGTAGAGAAAATAAAACGAACAAAACGATGTATAGTAGTTGAAAGCCAAACAAAATAGATAAACACAACACATGTACAAGACCGAATGGTCACTAACAGATGAAGGTCGAACATAGTTAAAGACCGAACGACGTTGAACACAAGCCGAATAATATTGAGTCAAACCATTCCTGTAGAATAAAATTAAGAGTTGGAAGGAGAGAGAGAACAAGAGGTTAGGACCGAGCGGTGGAAGGCATGACCAAGACCAAGGGATGTATGACCAAGACTGAGCAGTTTGGACCGAGCAGTGGAAGGCATGACCTAGACCAAGCGAGACATAAATATGACTGAGCGGTTGGACGGTGAAGCAGTGGTAGGAAGGATTGAGTCCTGACAACTAAGCATAGGCATGATCAAGGCCAAACGGTGAAAGTTATAAGGGCTAAAGCCGAACGGTGAAATGCGTTAAGGAATCAAGCCGAACGGTAGAAGGCGGGAAGGGCTCAAACCGAACGATGAAAGGAGGTGAAGAACTGGAACCGACCGTTTGAAGAGTTAATTCCCTAACATTTCTAAGTCTCGCAGATAATTGATTATGACTTACAATAATCAATTATCACTAGCAGTTGTAATATGTCTTTTCAGTTTCTAACACTGCATGAACCTGGGCTTATAAATAGAGGTCTTCACAGCTCTTAGAATGTAACTTTTCATTTGAAAGTATTATAGTTGTGTGCCTAAGGGAAGTTCTCTGTGAGTGAAAAGGAAACTTTGCAATTTTGAGAATACAATGCAATCTGAGGAAGTTCTCAAGTCCTAGTTCTTGCTCTTGCCAAGTCTTGTGAAAAAGAGAAGCTCGCGCTTTGTGTATCAAAGGTCGAAGTTGTTCTCTTCAAGTTGGCTGAGTGTTCTGGCTTCCGGTTCGTTTGTCGAAGGAAGCTGCTTCCGGTTCATTTTTCGAAGGAAGATTGTTCAGTTCGTCTGTCGAATGAAAGGTGTTCTTGTTTCTTAATATACATTCACTATCTTGTAAACTGTACAAACTGTGAAACTATTTTTAGTGAAAAAGGTTAATCACTATTCATAGTGATTAACTACTGGACGTAGAATCTTTTGATTCAAACCAGGATAAAAATCATTTGTGTGATTTTTCTACTCCCTATAATCTTTACATTTTCTGCACATCAACTGTTTGATAAAACGTTTATAAGAAAATTAAAGGAATCATTTTTTAAATTGACCTTACATGCTTTACGCTATTTTATTGCGCTACGCGACTCGACGATATCGGTTGTTTTAGGCAAGAAAAGGTAACCACTTTAGACCGTTGAACACTAGAAAAAATAGTAGTGAGGTAAAGTTTTTGAGTTGGTACCAGTGTGGTGGAACAATAGGTTAGGCGATGCCAATGGGAAATTAGAAGAAGGAATGAGAGAGTCTTATGCTCATCTTTTCCCTATTAAGTGAATTTTTTAGGTTAAATTTTTTTTCTTGGTGGTGAATGTGATACCTTATAAAACAATAAGAGTATTGGTGGTTTTATTAAAAATAGAACACTATAATATTTTAATATTAAAGGGTTAAGTTGTATAAAAGTTTTAATAACTAAAGTTATTTTTTATAAAACCACCATCTCTCTACAACCAAACTCTTTAAACTCTCTTTGAATTCTCTCTAGATTATCTCTCTTCGTTCTTCATCTTTTTTACAGTCAAGAACTATAGTTGTGATCCTTGTGAAGAGTTCTATGCAACCACTCAATCAAAGAGTCAAGTAGAGTAAGTCATATTTTTGTCCTCTATTTAGGTTTTGAGCCCTATAGTTGCATGTGGCTCTAGAGTTATGCATGTGACTCAAGGTTTCTCTTGTGACTCTCTATTGCTCTCTGATCTTAATGGTAGGCTTAGAACTCTAATCATAATTTTCATTGTTTGTCTTGGGGATCACATGCGTTTTGAGTGTTATAGGAAATCCTTGTTTGAGGAAAACGTCTTTAGCTAAGCTGAGGGAAACTAATTTTAGTTATTATCTTAGTAGTTGTTTTGATTGTTGATTCTCTAACTTAAAACTATGATTGTATGACCAAATTGAAATCTTTGATGGTTGTGGATGCTAAAAACGAGATTGAATTATGATTTACATGTTTGTGTTGTGTCTTGGATTTAGGGTTTTATATGATAAGCAATATTGAATGTAGAATCTATTTTGGTATGTCTAATTTGATATTAAGATTGGAATAAGAATTGAAATTATGAGGCTGATGATTTGGCTGAGATAAATGATTTCAACATGCTTTGGTGCAATTGTGAATTGTAAGAAGCATGAAAAGTCTTGGTTGTTATATATGGTTATGAATTTCTTCTATAAGGTCTTTGAAATGAAATAATTTGATACCCTTGAGCTAATAACTTGAATTTTAAAATATTATGAGGTTTATTAAGCGGGAGTAACTCAAAAGTGACAAATTACATAGTTTAAAGCTCAAAAGGGAAGTTTTAGGTACTAATACATCGTAGGTGGGATCTTTGATTGGTGATCTATATTTTTAAAAGTTAGTCTCTTATGTTTGTCCTATTGTTTTTAGTTTCTCATTTGTGAAAACAATTTCTTATTTGTGGTTTAGGTTTGATCTTAGAAAAGAAGAAGGTATATAATTATTTATAGAATCGTTGATGGATTCGTTGAAGAATATGCATAAGTATAATGATGTATGAAACCATGATGATGATGATGATGATCATGATGATGATGATGAACTTGTTAATGGATATGAGCATGTATGGAAATATATGATGATTATAATTGATCATGAACATGATACTATTCAGTATGGATAAATACAAATATGAGTCATTGATTAGTATTTGGCATGTGACGTGGAATTATGTTTACGGATGAAATTATATTTTGTGCTTAATTCGAGGAGTCTTATGTGTAGATTCTCTGGTGGTGTATGTGTTTAGCATAATTTTAGGAGTCTTGTGTGTAGATTCTCTGGTGACGTATGTATTTGACATAATTTCAGGGTCTCATTTATTGATTCTCTGGTGACATATGTGTTTGGTTAAGGATCTCGTAAATAGATTTTTATAGTGACATTCCTTTAGTAAATTCAAATATCGAGTCTAGAATTATAATTTGTTTAGGTGTCTGATGTACTTTGAATTGGTTTACATATAAAATTATAAACTATCTATATATATTCATATTAGTATTATACCCTATTCATTAGGACGAAAACATCGAATAACAAGTCTTTCTTTTTCTTTATGCAAAGTTATCATGTTGCTTGGTAAAACTATTATGTTAGTAAATTAATAATGAAAAAAGATTTAAATTATGAGAAATATTATATTTGTCTATACGCGCGCACGTGTTTGACAGGGTTTGATTACTAGAAACTTTTCCACACTCTCATCAGATTGTGTTTGCTCGGTCATTGCTTTGATTTAAGCAACATGAGAATCACTTAATAATGAAAATAATGTTTAGAATAATATATGTAAAAGAATGTTTAAATAAATATGAGTTACGTCATGTTATTTTCCCATAAAGTGTTGAACCATAATTAATTTTTTTTACTGAACCGTATTTCAAATTTATGCTAATAAAAGTATTCATATTTAATATATGATCACAGTATCTGAACACGATTACCTACTTTTATTGTTTTTCACCATTTTTAAACTAAACTTTCAATAGTTGAATTGGAAAAGTAAACTTCTAGAAGATGATTTTTATTTTCAAAATAATAGCTAAGACCTACGAGACCACTTTTATGTTTTTACAATTAAATATATAGTTATAATAACTGGTCATAGCTAATTTGGTTTAGCACACCACGAAATTTCAACCATGAAGATTCCACATCATCATATAAAGACAAGAACGTCAAAACATATAACACTTGTTAATTCAATAATTGCATGATCAACTTCAAAGAGAATACTAATTACGATAAATTTCATGCATGATAATGACCATTGCATTGCTAGTTGGTCATACACGATATAGAAAACATTAAAAAAAATGAAGTAAGAAAAAGCTGATCATAATATCTTTATTGTAGAGTCAAATACTTTTTTTCCACATATGCAATGAAGTTTCATAGGAAAATAAAAGATGAAAGGTTCTAACAAGTGCTAATGATAAAAACAATTCAGAATACATACTTATATATAATCATGAATTTTTAATGTATAAAATTGAAGTAATTAATTATTAAACGATTAACTTAATGACTATAACACATTGTAACGTTCCTAATTCGTCTACCGTTTCCACTTAATAATATAATTCATTATTTAATTACTTTTGATTTTCTCAAATTCTTATGTTTGTGTGCAGCGTAGCAGGAGATAGAAAAAAGAAAAAATAGAGAAGAATTCGAAGAACTAAATAATCTTTAATGCTTAGAATAATCAAAACAAAATTGTCCGTTTGAGGTGTCAATTGTCTTAGTCCATTGTAAGTTTTCATAAAGGCAAAACAATGTAAAAGAAAGAACCCATATTCAATACAACTCTTCAGTTCTCGTGTACATGAGTAATGAGTAGAAAGAAAGCATAGATCTCCTTAGGAGTTAAATGTGGTCCAAGTTCAGAGCTTGTTAGAGAAAAAGGTAAATATTGTTCATTTGAATGACCATGAATTTTCTTGTGAAGAGATATAAGGATTTTTGTTGTATCTGGTAATTTTAACTTATAATCCATCCCAATTTATTTTTTATTAGCACTAGAGAGTACTGTCTGTATGGCTGTAGTTTGACCATCATATCTCCAATTTACATTTGCACGTCTTTCCTCTTCTTATTAACCTGGATTTTTTATATAGTTGTATGCTCTAGATAAATTCTACTTCAAAAACTGTAGCAGTGTATCACGATCCTTCAACAATTCTTGTAGTGTAAGTAGATCTTTGCTATGTTGTTGATAAAGAATGATATGATGAAAAGATGACATACCAATCCTGGGATGAAAAGATGTATTATACTAATATTGTGCCCATGGTAACAGCGGCTGCTACATTTTTTATTTTTCAAACAAATAACATTTCAAGTACATTTGGAGAGTCTTATTCAAATTCTCTGTTTCACCATCTGCTTGGGAATAATACGATGAATTCATATTCATGGTACCTTGTGATCACCACAATTGCTGCCAAAAAGCACTGTTCAAGACATAGTCTCTATCTAAAACAACAGTTTTAGGAAAACCATGAATCTTCTCCAACATCGTTGATGAATTCCTCTGCCACAATTTTAGCTGTAACACCAACTTTTAGAGGTTTAAAACGACCATACTTGGATAGCCTATCAACCACTACCAAAATATTGGAATATCCATGAGACAGGAAAACATCAGTGATAAAATCTAGAGCGATATCATCCCAAACCTGTTGAGGAATTGGAGATTGAAGTAAATCACTTGCTATGTGGACAAATTTAACATTGCCTCACAGAATTACGCATATCCACCTACATATGAACCAGAAAAATTGTTGAGCAATTCTGGCCAAAGTCCTTTTAACTCCTATGTGACTCCACATCTTCCTGATACGAAATTTAGAGCAAATTGTTTTTAATGTAATCAACAAATGGAATCATCCGTCTGCCTTTCCAAAATATTAGTCCATTTTTAATTTGATAACTACAATCATTCAAAACTTTTAGTGTAACACATAGACTAGGATCATACTAAAACTCATCGCTTGATGCTTATATTGAAAGCATAATCTTATAACTCTGATACTACTTATTAAACGTAATAAAAAAAATGAATTTATTTACCAAGTACTAAGAGAAATACAGGTACCACTGTTCAAAACTGTAAAATTGCCATCTTAATGAAATGTTTACAAATGAAAATAACTGCTTTTTCTGAAAATACTAAAACAAATGAGGAAAACTGCTCCCCTAAGAACTTTCCACATGACACTCCTCACTGTTATACATCTTTCTACACCTGTACTATTACATGTTCTTGTGATAACTCCCGATCATTGTAGTCAAACATAAACACAAACAAATAGAAGGGTAACCTAACATAAAATACATAACCTAAAATTTAAAACCAAACATATGCTTTATTATCACAATTTATCCACATAATTTACTCATTTTCCAACACCTATAGTAACACATATACATTAACAAACATTTTCTCAGCAAGGTCTCAAACTCATAAAGTCACAAGTTCACACAAAACCACCACAAGCTCACATAGAGCTATGTGAGCTACCGATTGTTACACTTACACAAAGTTTCCAACCTTTCACTCACACAGAGTCTATCCACTATATTACTTACATAGAGCTTCCAAACATCCATTCTCATAAAGCTCAAGAGATATCTTAAACCATACTGGGTTACTAGTTGTATCATTCACACAAAGTTTACCAATCATTCACTCACAAAACTAAAATTTATGTTCACATATAGACATACAAGTTCATTCATGCTCACACAAAGACTTATAGAGCCATAGGCAGGACTGGTCCACAAAGTCTACCTTTTCCTAAGACACACAACACATCATTCATATAGTCATACCAATCATAAAAACTTCTCCTTTTTAACATACCCTACTCAATCATGCATTCATCATACCAACAATCTAACTTACCTTTCATAATAAACAAAAACCTTTGTCATGACAGCGAAACTCACATAGTTAACACATTTTAAATACAAAAACTTGAAGTACAACACACATTACACTAGATGGTAGTAACATATACTCAATCATGCCTAACCAATCACAAAGACTTAGTTTCCCTTACATAGATTTTTCTCCAACATTCTACATTTTATGATAATAATGCAACTAGATCTATGTTACACCACACAACACTTCGTAGGACAAAATTAAAGTTAACTCTCTTTATCTAGATACTCAATGTTTCAATCAAACTTCTTTAATCTTCACTCTCACATTCGTCCTTGTTTATCTTCAAAAATCAACCATGGTTCTGATTTGAATGCCTCACCATTATCTCAACACACCTATATATAGGGAAACCTTCAATCCAAAGTTTAGTTTTATCTCTGACGAAATTCAAGGAAAAAAACAAAGAAAATAACTTGGAGATAAATTTTTGAATTAATAGGATCTAATTTAGTTTATATATCCCTTATGACTACTATATCCTTTAGGGAATATGTTTACGGTTAAGAAGTGGACTTTAAGTCTAACTCAACCCCACACTATATACATCTCGAGCGTCAGACTAGATATTAATGGGTGGTCCAATAACGGATTGATAGTGGGTGGAACAATATGTCCAACAAACAATAAATATTGTTAGGATAGCTCTAACTTGACCCTGATACCAAGTTAAGGAGTAGACTTTAAGTCTAACTCAACCCAAAAAACTAACTTTTAAGATGAGGTTTGCACCCACTACTTATATACTTTAAATTGACCTTATCTTTAGTCGAGGTGGGACTTCCAACTTTTACAATCTTCATTAAATAATTATTCACAAAATATTATCCCAAAAAATATTTTTAAATAAAATAAATAATTAATAAATCAACTTATCTTTTAGAGAACATTTTAATTGAAATATTTTTAAATTGAATAATTAATAAACAAGTTTATCTATTGAATCTCTTAAATGAAATAATTTTTTTAAATTATTGTTTTTAATTTTTCATGTTCTTAAACTTAACACATTTGAAATAGAGCTTAAATAGGTGATCATCATTTGCCATTAATTCTGCTACCCCTTTTAACCATAACCCAATTGGTGTAGAGCATGCCATTAGAAACTTCTTGACAAAGAATCAGCTGGAATATTATCCTTCCTTAGTTTATACTGAATTGAGAAGTGATAGCCCAAAAACTTTGGCAGCCATTATTGTTGTTCCAAAGTTTGCAATGTTTGTTCCAACAAATCTTTCAAACATTTTTGAGAAGTTTTAATTATGAACTTGTTGTCTAATAAGTAGTGTCTAAATTTGGCCAAGGCTCCCGTGATGGCATAAAGTTATCTGATGTAAGCAGATTTCTACTGTATTCTAGGAGACTATATTTTTTTCTTTTGAAAAAGTACTTATAAGCTGTTGATTCAGAAACAGCCTTTATACCATTGGTTGATGCATTAGTGTCTAAGGCAAATGTTGATTCAACAAAATTAAGAAGAGATAGCACCAGAGCAGATGTAATAGCATTTTTCAAGTGTTGGAACGACTTAGTTGCTGCTACATATATTTAAAGGCGTCCTTCTTCAATAAGTTTGTTAATGGAGTTGTAGTCGTTGCATAGCCTTTTATGGAAAGTCTATAGTAGCTTGTTAAACCAAGGATCCACACAATTATTTAGCTGAAATAGGTTGAGGCCATTGTTGAATGACTTCAATTTTATCATTTTTTATGACAACACCTAATCCAGTTGTATGCCCCAAATAATTGATCTCCTCAAATGCAAATAGTCTTGTAGAAATTTCAAGACTATTTCTAGATAATGTAAATGGTCTTTCCATTTCAAGTAATATATCATGATATGTCATAAAAAAACAAGAACAAATTTTCACAAACATACTTGAAAAATCTCATTCATAAGACTTTGAAAGTAGTTGATCACTACAAGAAAATCTCTAAACAGCAACCAATTTTATAGAAAAAAGAAAAAAAATATCAATTTATAAACTAAAGACTATTGGTATATAAAATAGTCTCTATTATGAATAAAAAAATTATAATTGGATTGTTAATTATCTCTAAATTAATCACTTTGGCTACCAACAAAAAATTATTATTTAAATTTGTCACTAATTAATTAGAAACCAATTTAGACACTAATTCTTTTAGTAGCCAAAACCAAGAAGCACCCAAAATGAAAGAAATTGCCTAAATGAACCTAAAGTCTATATGACAACCTAAATCTAGAATGAAAATCTAGAATTTATGTGATGCTACTATGCTCATGCCGAAAAAACTATCCAAATTAAAATGATGTTGGGTTATAAAAGATGAGAGCTAGTCACGGATGATATGCACAGGTCCATGAAATGAACTAAAATTAGCTATGAATGCAATACCGTCACAGCATTATGAGTCAATATGTGAAACTAATTTTTGTGCAGAGCTATATTAAAGCATGTAAACCAAGTTCAGCAAAATCTAGAGTGAGCTAAAATGCAAACCTATTAGACTATATACAGGGTCAAAAGAATCAAATTTAAATCTGACCACAACTACAGTAACATGACAACAACAGCACCTTACTATGTGAAGTCAAATTTTATGCAATAAATGACCTAACCAATCTATGAATGATACAAAGATGGTTTAGACAATATGAATCCAGATTTTTATGCATGGGAATGAATTAACTATCATGCTAGAGATGGCAACATGTTGGAATGCACTTGAGGTAAACCTAATCAAATCTGGTTTATGCTAAGAATGAAATGAGAATATAAATATCGAATAGAGAATGAAAGCTACATTATGCATCATAAGTTGACCTAAGAGACACTTACCGATTTCAGAAAATACATGGGATCTAATATCTAAAATTTGGGTATCAAGACAAACACAAAACTAGAAATTAAAATGAACGCAAGCAGACCTAATATCAATACTATCGAGGTTAACCCTACTACACAATTTAAATCACAAAAACAAGGCATAGGACAGTGCAAAAGTAAGATCTATTTAAAACTGGAAAACCAAGAATTAAAAATACACTAAACAACAACAACGAATTTGATCCAGAGTTAAAACTTCCTGTTCTGATTGGTATGAAAAATTGAATCCTGACTCAAGAAGACCTCTTGGGAAATAAGGCCCTCCTTATGGTCTTCAAATAAAAACCAAGAATTCTGTAGTTTCCACTTAATTTCCCAAACAATTCAAGAACATAAATCTGAATTAAGGTAAACACAAAGATGATGAACAAAACCTAAAGAATTACTACACATGCTTCAGGAATTCAAAAGAAATGTAAAGCATTACACAAAATTAAAAGAACTCATAAATGTAAAACAGTAAATTAAAAATTGCAAGAAACATAGAGAATCCAAATTGAGGGAAAAAATATACAAGAAAATTACGCAGGAATAACGAGAGAAAGTAGAAATTTATTGAGAAGAAGAAAATTACATGATTGGAGAAGAAGAAGAATTATCGAAGAAAAGAAAACAAAAAGTGTTTTAAAACAGAAGAAGCCCCTTTTGATGATACAGAAAACCGAAGAAGGAAAAAAAAAACTCGAACCTAAGCGTCTTCAGGTCCGATGCAGTTCAGCGCCAGCCCCATTTAGCAACCCAACTCCAATCCTTCAAGGCAGCTTTAGACAAATGTGCCCTGGTTCAACCTTTTATCTTGCTGGTTTCGCAACTGTCAGCCCTTGGGAGAGGAATCTCGAGTTAACTTGGCGAGATCTGCAGCATCGCGTTTTGATTAAAGGGTCTTTTATGCAAATATGCAAAATTGGAGGAAGGGTTAAAATTCAAAAATTGTAAAACAGTAGACCTGTCTAAGAAATGTTGTGCTTTATTCTATTTTTATTTTTTCTAACATAAAAAGAATTATTATGGCTAAAGAAAGCTTTTGAAAATATTTTTTCAGAAAACTCTAATTTTTCTGCAAAAACTAAAATATATTCTAATCTAAGAAAAATACAAACTAATTAAAACTAAAAATTTAAAAAGACATTTTTATAAAAGAAAAAGAGACAAAACTAGAATGCTACACACTTTCATAAATCATTTATTTTTTCAATAATTCAAACCACAAATCAAAGATGGCAAATGACAAACTCGTTCAGTAAGTCTAATTACTTACTTAGCGAGTTATCTTTGGAAAGACACTCTAACGACTAAATGGTTCGTATAATGAGTCAAACATTATAATTAAATGCATATAAACGTGTCTAGTGAGAGCATACTCACCCAACAACCTCTCCTCACTTGTCTCTCTGCTAAACTTGAGGTTAACTTTTGTTTAATAAAGAATGGGCTTGCACAATCGGTCTATATTATATAGACTATAGGGAGTCTTCACCTTTTTTATTCAAGTCAAAAAGCAGTGTCACTTCGTTTAAAATGATTCATTAGAAGCCAAAGATGTCATCCATAAATTATCAACTCCAATTTCACAACCAAGAAATACATTTAAACATTCAAACTTAGTTTACTTATCTAAATCAAAACACACACCTAAATTATAAACAATTGCTACAATTATAACAATTCACTAACTAAATCAAAGGTTGCAATTCAGCCATAGTCCACACATTCACCAAATCAACAATTCAATCACAAATGATCAGACAATCAATTCAGACAATATAAATTAGATTGTATAAAAATATGATTAGCTTCTTTTATCTTGGTTAAACAAACATTAAACAAACATCATATCACAACTCTAAGCAACGATCACAACTAAATAGATATTCATTTTGAATTATTTTAAGTCACATGCATAAATCTTAAAATTAGCTCGTTCCTTAAAATACTAATATAATTAAAAAGTAAATAAAAAAAATGAACTTACCATATTTGAGATTCTGATAAATTAGAAGTGTAGACTTATCCGCTATAAATCTAATGGTGATATTTGACTCTCAAATAGAAAACAAACTCAAAAGATTAGAAAAAAAAAGGAAAAAGAAAGTTTTAAATAATCTTTCTAGAGATATGATATACCTTCTTTTCATTATTGATAATGTGATTTTATTTTAGTGAACAATTTTATTAAAATGGAATGTTATGTTTATATTTGACATTAATTTTTATTATGTAAAGTATTAATCTAAGATTATAATTTGAAATAAAAAAATCAACCATTATTTTTGCATTATTTTATTCATTAACACTTTCAAGGAAAAAAGTATTTATAAAATAATGTTAACTTATATAATTTATAACTCTGTCATATAATTTTTCTAAAAAAAACTATAAATAAATTAATATACGCATGAATTAATTTTAACTTATAAAAGCTTATTTTACTTTTTCTTCTTATTTTCCTATTTTACACGTGTATATATATATATATATATATATATATATATATATATATATATATATATATATATATATATATATATATTAATAAGTTTGTCTAGACATGTATTTTTATATTGCACTTAAATTTTGACTTATATCATAAAATAAATTAAGAAGAAAACATGTCACAAATGAGGGGACCTTTAGTTTGCTTAATTATTATATCTTTTTAATGCAAGTTTATTTACTAAATAAACTAATTCAATTTTTAAATGAAATATCTAAATTAAAATATTCCAAACTAGTTTTATGTTTATTGTGATATATAGCGAAGGAAGTTGATCAGTGGTTAGAGTTTGATATAACTTTTGAACAATAAATAAAAATAAAATTATTTGTATTATTAATATTATTATTTTTATTATTATTATTTTAAGTGCTATGTAAACAATTTTAAATTCGCTAACAAGGTTCTTTTTAATAAATTTTCTTAAAAAAATTTGCCAATTTTAACACTACAATGCCAAACTAAGAAGCTGGGAAACAAAATTTTGTCTCCCCTGTAACTAGAAATGTAAAAATTCCTTCTTGTAGATTTTTCCTATAACTTATCAAATTCATGTACGTATGATATTTTGTTCGTTTGTTTTTCCTGCAGAAAAAAGTCATGTATGATAAATGCAAACAGCATGTTAACCCAGAAACAATTTGCGTTGGTTTCAACACATACCAAATCCATTTTGCAAAGAAATGCCAAATCCATCGGGCACGAATAACATGTAATTTGTGTTCAATTATATTATCCTTCAAGGAGATGGAGTGATGCGTTATACCGTGCTTTTCTGATTTTCCCATCACAAAGCACATATTATCTTACCAAATTCATCCACATAACAGTGATATATATATATATATATATATATATAAGTGCTAATGGTGGTATTCATACTCCGTATTAGTACAAAATTAAGGTACTCATAATCCATAGATCCTAGATTAAGAGCATTTCCCACCCAATTACTTTTGCATTACAATAGTACTATAAAACCATTTCCACACATTTGTTTTCTTGTATTGGTTTTTCTGTGTGAGACCCTTCCGTGTTTAACAAACTTGTTTCAAGTATCACTCTTTCACTCAATTCTTTTGCTTTCTTCCCTATCATTCTTTTTTTATTTGGTATGCTAGAAAGTGTGCATAGACATTTTTCCTTGTGCTTTTTCATTCTTGATTTCTTATCTGATGGAGTAGTGGATTGAATAGTGTTGCATGGTCTGAATTGGTGCTTGATAATGCAGTAAACATTTCTCTGGTGTTTGTTGGCATAAGTGTTGGATAGGAGAGTGATTAGGATAGGATTATGTTCATTACATCTGTGTCAAGTTTCTAACATGCTCCCTCATATTACTGCTATGCTAATCGTTAAGGACCAGTGTGGGATGACACCATTAATTGATGCTCAATTAAACCTTTTAGTCCATTGTTCAACTCTTTGCCCGAGTACTACCATTGTTTTTACTATGTTCATTCTTTTACTGAAATTTGTGAAGTTTCCTTCTTCTTGCTAATGACAATGAAAGAATTCTATATTCATTTGAACTTTTAATCGCTTGAAGCTTTGGTTCATTTGATATTGCTAACATAATAATTATTTACATTTCTTCATCTGGAGAACACAATAATTATTTACATAATAATTGATTTGCCATTGATTGTCTTGTGCAGGATGAAGACAGGGAGAACACAAACTTTTAGAATCAGTGGGGCTGTGCCTTTTTATCCAAATTTAGTGGTCAATTCTGTAGGTGGCAGAAATTTGGACAAGTATCAGCTTGGTGGGGTTATATTTGGTTGCAAGAACAACACAATGAAAGAATGCCAATCAAAACTACTCTTCGGTTAGTCTTTAACTCTTCTGCATTTGATTTCTTTTATTGTAGCATTTGTAAGATTCTGATGCCATTAGTGTGAGTATAACGATGAATGAATCAATGATATTTTATATTCAAAATATGACTGTTAACATACAACACTGAAGTATTTTACTTCAACTATATTTTTCTGAATTCCTCAAATTAGCATGAAGAAAAATGTTATAATCACTTTATTAATTCATTATCCTTTATTGGTTGAAACTTCTTAGTAGTTACCCAAAATGTTACAGCTTCAATAAATTTCAACTAACATAGACACACTATCAGTTAGGAGTGTTGTAACAGTTGCTTGCACTCATCTTAGGATGAAATCATTTGCTTTAACAATGAAACACCTCATTTTGAAGGTGGGGTTATGTGACCATTAACTCAATAGTATGTGTTTGTTTTAACAGGTTTACCAGCAAACCACTTTTCCTATGTGAAGAACATTGATCCTGGCCTTCCTATTTTTCTGTTCAACTATAGTGACAGGAAGCTCCATGGAATTTTTGAGGCATCTAGCAAAGGGAAAATGTACATTGACCCTTACGCATGGATTGATGATAATTCAGAATTGGATAGAACACAATATCCTGCACAGGTATATCTCTTGCTACATATCTACCTGCCAAACTCTAACCCTCATTGTTCATGATAATAGTGGTCAAGTATTCATGTCATTGTTCACCCAAACCTGCTATTAATGATTTAAGGTGAAAGTTCGTGTGCGTCTTCAGTGCCAGCCACTATCTGAAGATATATTTGCACCAGTAATTTCAGGCAACTACTACAGTAATAACCATTTCTGGTTTGAATTAGACCATAGACAAGCAAACAAACTTACCTCATTACTAGCTTCTTTAGCATTTGCATCTGGTTGTAATTTGAAGTGGAAAACTGTGTCTCCATCTCTTCCATCAAAAGAAGGTGAAGCATTTGAAATACCTGAGTCAGAGACACAACATTTTACAAGATCAAATAAGAGAACATATTCAACTGAAGTTACTTCCTCTTTAGATGGAGACATCAGATCATTGGATACTCAAGCAGTAGTGGAGGAGGTTAATGAGAATGAGTTGAACCTTGTATATGAGAAGCTAAAGAAAATGGCTCTTGGTCATGAAAGTCAAGACCTCTCACTGTCAGACAATGTGAATGACACTCCTGATGAGAATGATGCATGCACAGTGGAAAATGATGAGAATGAGAATGACACTCATGATGAGAATGATGTGTACATTGTGGAAAAGGAATGTCATGAGGTGCCAGAATGTTTAGAGAAGGAAGAAAATTCAAGTACTCCAATTGAGCATAAATACTCCATTGACAAGGTATAAACATGCCTTCAATATACATTTACACTTTCTTAAATGGTATTTTTCTAATCTTAGTTTAAGTTAAATTTTACTCATTTATAGTAGTTTTTCAAGGACTAAAGACACTTGATTTTCATAATCATAACATGCATAAGTCAGTGTTTAATGCTATAAGCTATTAAACTAACCTTGATGAATTTGTAGTTGATACAAGAAGTTGAAGAACTCCTGACTTTCAAGCAAATGCAAATACAAAACAATTGTCACCTTGAGCAAAAGCTGGTACTCCTTTCTATATTATGATCAATGTCAGTTAAATTTTGTTATCTTCCCGTACTCATCTCTTTCATAATATATTGCTTGCATCTATAAAAATTTAAATGGTTACACATGGGACCAACATATTAAACTTCTTAATTTGTCAAATATATGAATTCATTTTAAGTAATTATCATCTCATAAACTTGAAACTTTTTCCTTTGTCTGAAATTCTAAAATATTCAGAACTGTGCATCTTCCTTTTAGTTCTTGTAAATAAAATTCACTCTGCTGATTCTGATCATTCATTTTCATTCAGCCACATTTTTCATAAAACTTTGGTTTCAATTCTTAAATGGGGCCCACTTTTTTGACCCCCTGTTCGTGCAGTGGATACAGTAGATCCAAACCCCACCAAAATTTTATTCCTGTGAATGTTTGATCCGATGAAGAATCAAAACCAAGTACATTATTAAATTGAAATATCTAGACTGCAAGTTAAAACTATGAACATAATCATCATTTGGATTAACAGTTGGTACCTTTAATTTTACCAAATTTTCTGATCTTAAGTCTTTTATGCTTATTTTGTTTACAACATTCCATACCAGAGGGAGGCAGAATTGAAAATTCAGCATCTAATGGATCGTTCTAAAATCTTAGAATCAGCATCTAGTCTTATTCAGACACATGTTGAGAAGACAGTTATTCAGTCACATGATGAGCAACATGTAGATCCTGAAGAGACATTATTTGTAAAAGTGTTTTTTGATGCAGAATGGTGGTTATCAACTATTGATTTATATTGGTCTTTCCAGCTTATGATCAAGTCTCTCTATCCTATGAACTCAACCTCAATGACACAGCTAAACTGTGAGTTTCATATGTCTTTTTTCTTTTGATGAAAAAGAACATGCTTGGTATTATTATATACTATTGAGATCTATATACTTTTTTCATTTTATGTTGTTTATGACATAGAATTTTTGTTAACTTTTGTTGTCATATATGGATCATATAATTCAATTTTCTACAAGTGCACATTGTATCCTCTCTAAATAAGAAGGGAAGTTTATCAGTAGTTTCTTTAACCAAACAAATATTTTCTGTTTATGGTGTTTATGGCATTGACAACTTTGTAGTTACTAAAGTGCTTGATTTAGATATTGGGAAGTGGATCTCTCCTGGTTCAAGGCTAGACAAGGTAAAATATGATAGTTTATGGGTGTTATGAATATATTTATTTTATATACTTATATTTTACATGTTCTATGTATAAACAGTTGTTTTTTTCAATATTTTTTCTTTTAAATTTAATACCTAATAAATTAAACATTCATACCATCTACATATTTATTAAGTTGTTCAATACATAATTAAAATGATGTCTCTTCATACACCACCATATGAAAAACATATCATTATATATTATGATATATACAAAATGTAAAAATTATATTAAAAAATATTGAGAGATAAACAAGAAAAATCCAAAAACATTTGAGAAATTTAAATTAAAATAAGTACAAATAATAAAAAAATTTAGTAACGTATATAAAAATATTTAATTCATTAGGTATTCCATTTAAAAAATATCTAAAATTTGAATGTTAATTAAGCTTATTTGATATAACAAAAGCACTAGATAAACATAAGAATTTTCACTTTTATCATTATGAAGTAGTTATAGGGATGTTAAAAGTATCACTACCATTCATGACCACCCATCCAATACAATCAATCTTAAGTTAAATAAATTGATTGTTTAGGACAAACTAAACCCAACCAATCAAATTCGTTGTTTGTGGAATTTGGTATGAGATTTAGGTGCTCACTCCCATGAAGACAATTATTATATATAATTTTTTTTTATTTTAATTCATTATTTATATATGTTTCATAAAAAAGATTGTAAAATTATATATATTAAACATTATTTTATTTATTTATTTCTTATGGTAGTCTTTTTGTCTAAAATTCCTTAAGAGAATCATAGTAAGAACTTGGGTTCTAAAACTAATTATTTGCAAATATCAGACTTCCATATCATATTTAATAATCTATCTAACTTTTACTTAAATTGTAAACTAACGATAAGGTCTTTATAGTTCTATAATAGCTCTTTTTTCCATACAAACAATTTTTTGACAGTATCACACTCTACCACAGATGTGATTAGGAACTATATTTTGAACGTGTAAAGATGTTCTTATTCTTTAGTTTTTACAATTTAAGATTTGATTTTTCTTTTAATCATACGAATTGTTTAATCAAAATACAATAAAACATATTTAAAAGTTATATCAAAATAAAGTAGTAAAAAGACTATTTTTTTAATTGTAAAAAATTATTTGGGTATCAATATACTAAATCTAACTTAATTCAATATTAATGAGATTATTTTACTTAAAAAATAACACAAGTCTAATTCAATCAAAATTATCAACTATTTTAATAAGATTAAGTAAAGAAACCAACTGAATTTATTGTTAATTGAACTTATTTGTTAATCTATGTATTTGTCATTTTAGAAGATGTAGTCTTTTCTTTCACAATTGTTTATTATAGATATTGTTTTTAAAGCATATGTTAAATTAAGTTTTTGTTTTTATATCCTCAGATATCTGCTATTGCTTTCGTGGGAATCAACCGTCTAATTCTTTTTAATACTACTCTTGAAAATGACGTAAAGTATCTCAAGTAAGATTTAATTATACAAATTTATCTTGTTTTTATTTTTTATATTATATATCATTTCTGGATTTAGATATAAAAAAATAATTACTTTGATATTGATTAGAAATGGTATATAATTGCATTTCATGATTTTTTTAAACAATAAAAAATAATTTTAATAATTTAGAATAATATTTGAATTTAAATGTAAAAATATTTTTGAAATAATAATATCAAATAAAATAAAAATTTAATAATTGTTTCTTTTTATTTGAGTAGAAAGTAATATACTAGGGGACGTGTTTAATGATTAATGTTTTATTTTTTTTAATCCATTTTTCCCATATTTATAAGTTAGGAATAAAATGCTTTCATGAGTTAGAAAAATATCAAATATTTTCCTTATTAAAAACAGTCTATTTTATTTATTTAATATTTTATGAAAACAACAACTAATTGTTTTTGGATAAGTAAGACGTTAAAATATACAAAGACAGGAATTAGAAAAATTATATAATTTAGCGAGAATTTTCAACAAATATTTTGAAGCTGTAAAAGTTTAAGATGTCATTCTTTCTAAAACAACAACTAATTCTTTTGTATTTTTTATATTTTAGTTAAAAATTTGTTGGATGTTTAAGGTGTATTTAAGAATTGTTTTTAGAGAATTGTTTATAGTAGAAGAAGAAATGCTACAATCCAATAACATTTTTACTTAAACTTAACTTAATATGGCATAAAACTAACTTGTATAATATATGCACTAGGTTTGAACTTCATCCTATTAATGACAGCAAAATAAAGATGATTTGATATATTCATCCAAAGATAATATATATGGTGAGTAACTACAAAACTATAAATAAGAGCGTTTCTTTTTAGTTTATTATAATTACTTATTTAACTAATCTTTGTTATTTTTAAATCATTATAACCTCTAAGTGATTCATGCAATAATGTCATGAAATAATTGTAAAAAAAAATAAAGAAAGAAGGTATAAACGCAAAAATTACATTATGCCAGCAGATTTTAATATTTTGAATAAATATTATCAAACTAAAATTTGGTAAGTTTTACGTGGAACAAGTTCCTTTTACTTTAAAATAGATTTTTATAATTTCTTACTATTTTTAATTCAATTATATTTATTTATGGTTCTCATTATTAGTATTTGTCGTTCATTTATATTATTCACTATATATAATAGGCAGATAAATATGGTTATTGAATTAGAGTGTGTATAAATATTATTTCTAAACCTAATATAAAATAAAATTGAGTAATTTAAGGACTAAATATATTTTAAAATAAAATATTATAATTATTATAATATTTATAACTTAAATATATACTCTATAGATTGATTCCTTAATAAAATGATGTAACGATTTTAGTCCGCAAAATATTTGAATTATAAATACTATTTTTAAACTTTGATAGTAAAAAGAAATTTAAATAACTACAACAATTTATTCCTTTCAACGTTAAGTGGTGTGTTATTGAGATGTGGTAATAAAATGTTTACCATTTCAAAATCTAATAAAATAATCTATCCCCAGATTTTATTTTCACATTAAAATAAGTGTAATTACTATTAAATTAATTGTGTAATGCTCGGTTTTTTTTTATAACATTACCCTCTAAACAAAAACTAGTTCGCGCGCAATACACGTTATTATTTTTTAAAAATCAAATATATTTATTATATGAAGTTATTAAATTCATTAAAAAGTATAACTTATTTTTTATTTTATAAAATTAAATAATAATATTTTATTATTTTTAATATAGGTATGTATTTAAATTATTCATGTTTATATTTTTTAATAAAATGTAATTTTTTCATACAATAATAAAATTAATTCAAATAAATAAAAAATTTAAGAATTATTAAAAATTTATTTACTTTATATTTAGAAATAATATTTTGTAATTGAATTTTTTTCGTAAATATTTTATTATAAACAATTTTTTAAAATATATAATTAAGATTATAAACTTTTTAATGAAAAATAGTTTTTTATTAAATAATAATTATTAAAAATTAGTTGTTTTGTTTGGAACATAAATTAGTTGAATTATGTTCCTAAATAATAATTTAATATAAAGGAAATTATTATTAATATCAAAATAATTTATCAACTAAGTTATTAATAACAAATATTAGTTGATAATATTATTAACGAAATTATTATTTAACTATTATTAATATGAAATTCGATAACTTATTGATAACATTTTAAATTATTATTAATAAAAAACAACTAATTTATAAAATTATTATAAATATCAAATAATATATATATATATATATATATATATATATATATATCAAATTTTTTTGGAACATAAATTAGTTGGTTTTAGTTTATAAAGTTATAATTCCATATATTAGTTTATATTTATTTTTATTTCCCTGTTTCACATAAGCTTCCTCTCAAGAATTTCGTCCATACATTTCTTGCTTTCTTCATCATTTCTTTATTCCATAAAAAGCTCCCAATTGTAAGATTGGAATATCATTATGGAATTTTTGGAAGCAAATTAGTGGTATAGTAACTGTGTAATTAAGTAAAAAAGTCAACTATGGTATAAATTGTTATAGACATAACATCGACTCGTATCAATTGTTTTATTATAAAATAGAGGTTAATAATTCGTTATTTATTTTTTATTTATCAACATAGCATTTAAATATAATATTTTTTATAACATTCTAATTTTTAGAATGTCACCGATTATTAGAAATCGATAAATATAAAATTTATCAATGTGGAAAAACGTATTTAAAGAAAATCTTATCTAATTACATTATTTTAAGTAATAAAATGACGAAGGAAAGTCTCCAATTATAGTGTCTTAAGTTGTAAAATAAAATAGCTTTGAATGAATCTCAAGGTTATTCCCTAGTCAATCATGCATGTAGAACATCTGTAATATTATTTGCTCACATGTAACGCATTATACGATCATCGTCGATAATTTCATTCACAAACATACAAACACAAACATGTATAGGGTAAGTTACTGATAAAACAATCATAACAACAACATACATATTAATTATATCAACCATAATCAAACACACAACAAGATACATACCTTCTAATTATACCAACTATAATCAAACACACACCAGGATACATACATTTTGATTATATCAACCATAATCAAACACCCCATACATAATAATAATAATAATAATAACAATAAGATTCTTAATCCTCTAACATAAACAATTCAATCATACCGAATTACTCAATCCTCGATCCCCAATCCTTGAACTTCGATCATCGATCCTTGATCTCTAACTCTTGATGTCATCACTAATATCTCACACATAGACCCTTAGTCTATCCAATCATTAGCACCCATGCTAAATACTTACTACAACCATTATAGTAACATCACTATCAACATAACATACCTTGGAGCATCTCAAGTATCATGATCATCATCATAGATACACCACCATCATGATTATCCTAATCATGAACAACACCATGAGCATCACCATATCACAATACCATAGTACAAAGAGTCAATCTCAATCTTGTACTCTACCTCACCAACTATAACTACTCCTACAGTCCACTTGTAGCCTCCCCTACAGATCATTTCCTTCCAATGCACATAAGGCAAAAAGAAGCACATATCCACATATAGAACCAGGATTTATGAGGTACAATAAGTAGACTTATCCTCTACTCTCATGCTCATCAATCACATTCTCAAGTACATCCCAACACTCACTCATGTTCCACTCTCAATCACAAGTTAAACTAACTATAAACATAACAATTAACCTCAATCTATGATTATCATCATGTTCCACAACTCATCAGGCTTGGTTTATGTCCATTCTTCATCAAATTCACCATTTTTCATCAAAATGCACTGTGATAATCGATTATCACTTAAGATAATTGATTCGTTACTACCCAAACCACCCATAAGTAAAATCAAAGCAACATACCCAAAGAACCACACCTACACTGGTAGAGAACTCTACCCCTCATGAGTTACACCACCATAAAGCCCATCGTTTAAACAAACAACGTGATCTAGGAATCACACAACATCTACAATCACAACCATTGAGATTTAACTCTCCTTACAACATTATCATAAATTGATCAATGCATTCAAAATAATACCAAAATAAACACCAAATCACCAATATAACATTTATATCACAATAGTTAAGTCCTTATTACAATTGCATCACACCAAACAACATCAATTCATAATAAGACTATAACAACCAAAGCAATAACCACACCTACATTCCCTAAAACGAAATCGTGTTCAACCCATTAGCGCTACACCATCTGTCAATTTAAGGTAACTCGTGCCTATCCAACCATCATTATAAATGTATGTCAACCTCCATACTTCCCAGTATCATTCATGTTTATATAAACAAGATGATTCTAGTGGTCCTCCACCACAACTTTGGACCTGTCTTCCCTGTTCCCAATTGTTCATCCCAGCACTAAACTAACACGAGCTGGAACCCTCGGGCGAGACCTCCATCCTTTTCTACCCCTCGCAAGAGCAAAGAGAAACACTGAAATCCTAGTGCCTTCCATTGCCCCTCTAGGACCAAGAGACTCATCTCTTCTACCGCCACTTAAAGACGAAGAGATCTACCTTTCTATCCTCCCGCAAGAGAAAATATGACTACCTTTCTATCGAAAGAGGAAAGGTCACTACATTTCTACCCCCTCACAAAAGGAAAGAGCAGCAATCGAATCCCTGTTCCTTCCACCACCCATCATGGATGAAGAGACACATCTCTTCCACCACTCTCATGGACGAAGAGACTCATCTTTTCCACCGCCTTTTAAAGACGAAGAGATCCACCTTCCTATCCCCTCGAAAGAGGAAAAATCACTACCTTTCTACTCCTTCATAAGAGGAAAGGTGATTACCTTTATACCCCTTCGAAAGAGGAAAAGTACAACCCCTGATTAACTAAGTATAGCTAGAAAACCATACTTAAAACATACTGTCGCAATCGGGATCGCGACGGGACGACGAGTCGAAAAACAAACGGGTTTAAGAAAAGATTTTGGGAGTCGCCACCATAATTTATGATGGAAAAACTATGGAAAACCATAAAATAAGACATGGTCGACAAAAACTCGAAAATCGGTTACACGTAAGGAAGGTGTTAGCACCGTACTACGCATGCCCAAAGGCATTACCTTTAATTAAATGTATAAAGTTGATGTGGTTTTCCAAAATGTTTAATTTTCCCTAAAAGAATATAAACAAACTAACAAGAAACCAAAAAATATTTTTTTGTTTTATAAACCCGACAAGGATTGACTTGCTCCTACGTATATCCATTTATGATGGACATTCAGGGATCACGTAATTCTATATCTAGAAAAATGTTTGAGTTGGTTTAAAATTGATTATGAATTGTTTGAGATTTTTGAAAAGCGAACCAATAAGGAGTTGGTTTAACAAGATTAACATTTTTTTTGTTTTAAAGATCTTGTATTTTTTTTATTTCAAGAATGATGAGAAAAATGAAAGAAATCCGCCATGGGCCGACGAGTACTTATACTAAAAAATTTATGATTTAAAAAAAAATGTTATTTGTGTGTAGTAGAAAATAATACTTTTAGAAAGAAAACATTCAAAGTGTAATAAAAAGAGAAAAAAAAAGAAGGGTACATAGGTGACATACCCTTTTCAGCTTTTAGTAGTCCCCTGGTTCTTCCTTGGTAGTCTCTTTTGGTAGAGTCTCTATAACATGAGAACTTATTTTTCTCTCATCGTATTTGTTCTCTCTTATTTCAGAGTATCTCTCTTTTTCTTTTTTTTTCTGTCACGACAGGGTGTGTATTTATATACACACATTATAATATTATGGTAATCTTGCCCTTAATTGTGAATTAATTGACAATGAACAAAATAGGGAAAGAAAATGTCTTGGTTCTAAGAAAAAGAAATCAAATAATATTCAAGACATTGATTATAATTATTGTCAGAAAATTTGTCCATTTTTAAAATCATATGTTCCTATTTAAAAGCAACTGACGCAGCAAATTGTATTAATATACCATTTTAATTATTGTTTATAATTATTGGCATAATATTGATTCAAATTATTACCATATCAAACTAATATTTTAAAAATATTTTCTAGTGATGTGTCCTGCATTAAGGAAATTTATTTTATTATTTTCCTTTTTTACTTTACCCACCGTTAATTATTATTCTCTTATTTTTGTTTTTTATCTTTAATTTTAATTTTAATTTTATTAACTTACTTGGACGAAATTGGGTGTTGACACATATCCACCATCACACCACATGGTCGGTTCAACACCATGACTCTCTCACTAAGATAACCAATGATCACGAAAAACCAATACCTCATTCTCTTCCCTTGCCTCACACAGGTGAAATAGAGACCCTAACTTTAAGGGTATCTTCGCCACCACGCTAGATCACTTCCTACTCTTGAACAACATCATGTTGGAAGGGATAATCAATTATCATCCTAGATAACTTATTATTCCTTAAACCATACTCAAAATCAACGCGTAGATAATCAATTATAATTAACGATAATCGATTATTACCGAAATGAAACACATCCTAGAAATGATTCAAGCATTGAAAAATACATACATCAACCCTAGATCACGTGGAAGCATAATTAACACATCATACATGCATTCAAGCATCACATACCCATGTAAACATACTGAAACAAATATAATACATCACTTGAATTATCTAGATCCAATCATTGACATGTTATGCCCTCAATAATAGGGTGCAAAAGAGTCTTCGATAAAAACACCAAAATAGGGTTTTCGATTAGCCAAACTAACTAAGCATAATGCTTACAAATAAGAACCAAGAAGATGAAAATTGTCCAAAACAGATATACTAATGCGAAAATGTTTTCTCCCAAAGTAAACCTTTGATTGACGATCCGAGCGGTCAAAATGAAGAACCATACGTCCGGAACACACTGTCGAAAATCATCTGAATCCAACGGTGAACGACTTGAGAACGACGAAAATACTAGTGCAACTTATATGTTATGCAAAAATTACTTATGCTCTTCTTCTCTCACTTGGCTTTTCTCTCTCTTCAAATGACTCTAATGTGTCCTACTAATCTAACCCATCTCCATTAAAACAAAGTAAGACATAATGGTCTAGTTCATTTGGCCTATTCTCCACATAGGAATGGATTCCAATAACACAACATTGCAACATATATTTGCATAGAAACTCCCAAATATCATAACTTTGTTCCTCCTTAGCATCAAACCCTCTATTGGGATAACCCAACAAATACATACATTCATAGGGAAAACTTAACACAAATATTACATAAACTCTATGTTCATGCATATATAAACCCTTGCCCAACAATAACAATATATAATCATAATCATAATCATATAAACATGTATCAACAAGGATCATCAATCCAAAATAACCAAAAACACATATAACATACAACCATAAACAAAAAAAAGGTAAGTTTTCCCATACCTTGACCAATCATAAGGCTTTATCTGCAACCTTAAAACACCACAAATCTTCCTTTACACTAAGAGTTTCTCACCCCAAAACGCCCATCTCCTTTCTTCCTTTGTTTTCTCTCTTTGATTTAGAGTTTCTAGGGTTTCTAAACATAAAACCTCCCATTTCTCTATATCTTACTATTTATGAATCCACCCAACTCTATCCCTAATATTTTCTCACTTACAATAATACATTTTATTTTAATTGATTAAGTCTATCAATAATATATATTATCAACATCTAGCCATAATATCTAATTATACATAATAATATCTCAATATATCATTTAAAATATATACAATAACTAATAATAATAATAATGTCTTTGTTTAATAGCTAAACCCAACAAAATTATATCACCTATTTTCGTTCAACTACTTTATTTTTAAAACCCTTATTTGCCCGGATCTTACATTTTTCAATAATTACACTAAGGTGAAAAGTATTTTTTTAACCACGTAGTCTTAATCAAATATACCAATGGTCAAAATAAGAAAATCATATGTCTAGAACATGTAGTCAAAATTTTAGCTCAATCAGAATGTTAATAAAACGAGAATCTCATTTTTTTCAAGATCACTAAGATGAGAAAATTAGGGTGGAACTCAATGTAGACTATGTGGATGTAGAGTAGGTGGCACCCAATGTGAACAAGTTAGTCAATTCACTTACAAAGTTATGTCCAATGGTAGTAAGGTGGTGTCTAACACTAGCCAAGTCAGTAGCCATAGTCTAATTGGTACCTAACTACGTTGTAGTCATGCCCAACACTACACCTCAACTTTGTGATTTTCCTATAAGCTTTAATTGATCAATTTGACTCTTGAACTATTCTCTACTACATACAACTTATAAGATAACAATTTAAATTTTTCTTAGCTCAAGAAGAAGCCCCAATTTAACCCATCAAAGGTCTCAAAGAAAAATCATCATCACACTCCAAGTTACTAAATTTCTAAACCTTCATTAAATTCATTATTCACATGTAAAGTCCATGAAAATTTATTTATTTTAATAAATAGTATCAATTTTTCTTTATTATTAGTATTAATTTTAAAGGTAGAAAATATAATTAATAAGAAAATTATGATAAGAAAAATTAAAAATTTAGGATAAAGGATTATAGTAATTTCAGAAGGTGAAATTCAAAATTTTGAGAATTTATTTTAGAAGGTTTTATAGTAATTTAGGTCATAGATGTTAACGGACTAACCTTGTGGGTGATATGATAGATTGTATTTGGCCAAGATTGTGTTGTGAGAGAAGTAAAGGTCACCACAAGTGCATGACCACCCGAGACTTCCATCAACAATATATCCGAAAAATAGAGTCTAGTATAATAATTGCATCTTACAAGAATTTATGGTGAATGTATTATGTATAATAATAGTGTTATGCCTCTTTTAAAATTTTCATGGTAGCTTACCCTTACATGTTTGCGATGATCATATAACGTATATGTTATACGGGAGCATATGAGGGAACGACGTTTGAACCAATACAAGTGAAACAGGAGACAACAAAGAAATGAAGAATAGTTTAAGAAGAAATAAAAAAAATTATGAGTGTTTTTTGTGATGTTTGAAAGCATAATGTATTTTCAATATGAACTTTTTATACTGCTTGAGAGATGATTGTAAAATATTTGTACGATATTTATATTATTTATGAAATGACTAGTGTGTGAGATGTTTTATTTTGGGGTGTTACATTAGTGGTATCAAAGCGGTTCATCCTTAAGACGGTCTAAGAGTTGTGGATTTATCCTACGAACTCATATTATAAACCATAAAGCAATAATTCTATGTGTGAACAAAGAAATGGCACGTAGACAACCTAACCGTGAAACCTCTAATATGCCCAGCCTTGTAAGGGCTTTGGAGTCTATCGCATCTTCTCTTCAACAACAAGGTGCTGCTGTAATGCAACAACATGAAATGACTATGCAACAGTTAAAAGCGGTCAGGCTAAATTTTGAAGCCAACCAAAGACAACATGTGGAAGCCTTAAGACAGGTAGCCGAGAATGGCACACCTGTGGAAGCTTAACCTCGTAGGATTATGGTATGGACCTTAGAAAACTTTCTGCAACACCATCCAATTATTTTTAATGAGAAGACAAGTACGGGCGAGGCTGGTCTAAGGATAAAGAATATGGAAAATATTTTTGTCATACTCAGAGTATCAGATGTCTGGGGAAGCAGTACACTGGTGGAACAACATGAAGCTAGTATTAGAGGAAAGTGGTGATATTATTACTTGGGAACTTTTTAGCAATACATTTTACGCCAAGTATTTGCCGGACAGTGTAAGACATGCAAAAGAAGTGGAGTTCTTGTAGTTGGTGCGAGGAAACAAGTGGGTAGCTGAGTATGTCGAAAAGTTCAAACATTTGGGACGTTTCTACACCCAACCCGCGAATGAAGAATGAAGGTGTAGGAAATTCAAAAATGGATTGAGAGCAGACATACAATTAGTTATGAATCCTTTAGCTATTAAGGAGTTTTCTGCTTTAGTGGAACATGCCAAAGTTGTGGAAAGGTTAATAGGTGAGATTGAAGTTCAATAGAAGTTACCAAGGGTAGGAGGACCATTTGGGTCACGAGTTAGACAGAATGTAAGGACCGGCCTTATGAAAGACCGCAGCCTTAGAGGAATTCTCATCATCAGTATCTCCAACAGAAAATAATCCGATGTTACATTTGCGGAGGACCTCATCTGAAGAACGTTTGTCCATAAGTTATTGTTCACAACAAATGTTTTCTTTGTGGAGCAGAATGACATTTTGCTAGAGACTGTCCCTGTAGTAGAAGAGAAGCAGCTCAACCTCAACAACCGTCTCAATAGAGAAGGACTGACAATAAGCCACAAGCGATTGGAAGGGTGTATGCTTTAACGGGAGAAGAAGCTCCCAAATCAGGTAATCTGATCATTGGATGTTGTATGATAGCTGGTAGAGACTTGAATGTGTTGTTTGATTCTGAAGTGACACACCCCTTTTTGTCTGAAACTCTTATTCAAGAGTTGAACCTACTCGTGAGAGAGTTGTAGTATGATCTCATGGTATCTACACTAGCCCCTAAATTCATAAAAACGTCGTGGATGTGTCCTCAATGTACGATAGTTGTAGAAGAACATAGGTTCAAAGTACATCTTATATCTTTACCCCTACAAGGTTTAGATGTAATCTTAGGAATGAATTGGATATGTATCAATCATATCCTTATATACTGTAGCAAGAAGGAGTTGATTTTCCGTGATCCTGAACAAGCAAAGTTGTTGTCATTACAACAAGTGTTAAAGGAAGTCAAAGAAGGATCTTCGTGTTTCATTATCTTGACTCATGTGGAAGTTGAGAAAAATGAACAAAATCTTGATATTCCTATAGTTAATGAGTTTAGTGATGTGTTCTCAGAAGAAGTACCTGGATTGCCTCCTCAGCGAGAAGTAAAATTCTCCATTGATTTAGTACCCGAAGTTGGACCAGTATTAGTAGCTCCATATCGAATGGCTCCGACGGAGTTGGTTGAATTGAAGAAGCAAATTGAAGAATTGTTGGAGAAGCAATTTATTCGACCAAGTGTGTCACCGTGGGGAGCACCTGTACTACTGGTAAAGAAGAAGGATGGTAGTTTTACATTGTGTGTTGACTACAAATAGTTGAACAAGCTAACCATCAAGAACAAATACCCTTTACTTGGATTAATGACTTGCTGGACTAGTTGCACGGAGCTCAAGTATTTTCAAAGATACATCTGAGGTTCGAATATCATCAAATTTTGGTTAAGACAGAAGATGTACAAAGGACCGCTTTTAGATCAAGATACGGGCACTACGAGTATGTAGTTATGCCATTTGGCGTAACCAATGCTCCAGTTCTATTCATCGATTTCATGAATAGAATATTTCGACCTTTCTTAGATAAGTTTTTCGTAGTCTTTAAAGATGGCATACTTGTCTATTATAAGACTTGAGAAGAACAGGTTGAACACTTAAGGACCGTACTTGGGATCTTGAGGGAGAAGAAACTGTATGCAAAGATGTCAAAATGCGAGTTTTGGACACAAAAGGTGAAATTCTTAGGACATGTTATATCCTCTCAAGGCATATCGATGGATCTAACCAATGTTGAAGCAATGCTGCAATGGGAAAGACCAAAGACTATAACAAAAATAAGGAGTTTTTTGAGTTTAGCTAGCTACTATAAAAGGTTTATAGAAAGTTTCTCTAGAATAGTAGTGCCTTTAACACAAGTAACTCGCAAATATCAACCAATTATTTGAATGGATAATTGTGAGAAGAGTTTCCTAGAGCTAAAGCAGAGGCTGACCAGTGCACCAGTTTTGGTAATCCCTAACCCAAGTAAAAATTTTGAAGTTTATTGGATGCTTCTCATTAGGGATTAGGTTGTGTGCTCATGCAAGAAAGAAAGGCAGTGACATACGCTTCAAGACAATTAAAGGTTCATGAGAAGAAATATCCTACTCATGATCTGGAACTGGCAGTGGTGGTGTTTTCCTTGAAGATTTGGCGGCACTATCTTTATGGTGCTCAATTTCAAGTATTCAGCGATCACAAAAGCTTGAAGTATTTATTTGACCAAAAGAAGCTGAATATAAGGCAAAAACGGTGGATGGAATTCTTGAAGGATTATGATTTTGAACTCCTATATCATCCAAGAAAGGCAAACGTGGTAATTGATGTTTTGAGTAGAAAGGCAATGCATATGATGATTAAAGAACAAGAGTTGGTGGAGAAGTTCAGAGATCTGACGCTACAAATGAAGTTTGGAGCAAATTTTGTTAGATGTAGTAGTTTGACTATATCTAGCGACTTTCTCAATTTAATTAAAGAGAAGCAGTTGTTGGACCTTGGCCTGAAAAAGATATCATAAATTATCGATACAAAACAGGCTAAAGAATTTAGGCTAGGATTTGATGGTGTATTAAGGTTTAGAAGTAGAGTATGTGTACCAGACAATGCAGAGATAAAGAGACTATTCCTTGAAGAAGGGCACAAGATTCCTTTTAGCATACATCCTGGTATGACTTAAATGTATAAAGATCTCAAGGAGTCCTTTTGGTGGCCTGGAATGAAAAAGGAAGTAGCACAATTTGTAGTGGCTTGTTTAACTTGTCAAAAGGTAAAAGTGGAACATCAGAGACCTGGAGGAATGCTACAAAAATTAGACATACTAGAATGGAAATAGGATAGCATTGCTATGGATTTTGTTACCCATTTACCACGAACAGTGAGAGGTAACGATGTTATCTGGGTCACTATTGATCGATTGTCAAAAAGTGCTCACTTTTTAACAATAAATCTAAGAATGTCAATGGCTAAGCTGGCACAACTGTACATGAAAGAGATAGTAAGATTGCATGGTGTCCCTTCAAGCATTGTGTCAGATCGAGACCCAATATTTACTTCCTCTAGTGGAATTCACCTACAATAATAGCTTTCATGCTAGTATTGGAATGGCACCTTATGAGGCTCTGTATGGAAGACGATGTCGAACTCCTTTATGTTGGTACTAGGACGGTGAAAAGGCTTTGTTAGGACTTGAATTACTACAACAGACCACGGACAAAGTAAATTTGATACGAGAAAGAATGAAGGCTTCGTAGAGTAGACAAAAGTCATATGTTGATCAAAGGAGAAGATCGCTGGAGTTTGTAGTCGGAGATCATGTCTTCTTAGAGGTGACTTTAACCACTGGTGTAGGAAGGGCTCTTCGTTCGAAGAAACTTTCTCCTAAGTTCCTTGGTCCATACCAAATCTTGAGAAGAATTGGGCTAGTAGCTTACGAGATAGCGTTACCCCCTCAATTAGCCAATCTCCATTCATTTTTTCATGTTTCTCAACTAAGAAAATATGTGTCCGATCCTTCTCACATTCTAAAAGTAGAAGAGATTCAAATCATAGATAATCTTTTCGTAGAAGTACAACCTATTTGTATAGAAGACATTAAAATAAAGGAGCTTAGAGGGAAGACTATCAACTTAATCAGAGTGGTTTAGGAAAACAGGTGACTCTAAATGGGAACTAGAAGATGATGTAAAGCGTTCTTATGCCCATCTATTTTTGTGAAGTGTCGAATTTTCAAGGTCGAAAATTTTTTTTGTTAGTGATAATGTAAAGTCCATGATAATTTATTTATTTTAATAAATAATACTAATTTTTCTTTGTTAGTAGTAATACTTTTAAAGGTAGAAAATATAATTAATAAGAAAAATAAAAAATTTAGGATAAAGGATTATAGTAATTTCAAAAGGTGGAATTCAAAATTTTGAGAATTTATTTTAGAAGGTTTTGTAAAAAAATGATTGCAAAAGGACAAAACTACTTTCAGAAGTGGAGTTAAGGGAAGCAAATTTCGGTAATGGGAGTTTAAATATTATTTTTAATAAAATATTATTTTAATAAAATATTATTTAAAAAAACAAAACTAAATAGTGACAAATCCTAACCTATAAATAGCAAGTAGGAGGGAACGCTGAAATTGCACCAAAAGTTGAGAAAATTTGACAGAAGAGAGAGTTAAAGGAAATTCTAGTTGCAAAGAGGAAATTCTGAAAGTTTTCGGGAAACAATTTTTAAGCATGAGATTAAGTTTGGAATAGAAGTAAGAGGAGCTAATCTCGAGTCTTTTGTTTTTGTATGATCTTGAATCCTGAATATGCAATCTTTTGCTTTTGTCTGATCTTAAATCTTGAATATGGAGTCTTTTGTTTTTGTATGATCTTGAATTTTGAATATGAACATGCTTCTGTGACGAGATCCAAGCCTATTGATGGTTGTAAAACGTGATTTTGATTTTGTTCTGTTGCGGTTACGTTATGATTCAATTTCTTATTTCTTAGAACGTTTAGTTGTTTCTTTTGCATCTTTCTAGAAGGATGAGAAGTTGTATAACCGACTTTACCAGATTCAACTTCTTGTTTCCCAAGAACGTTTATTTATTTCTTTTGCATCTTTTTGGAAGGATGAAAAATTGTCTAACCAACTATGCCAAATTCAACTTCTTGTTTCCCCAAAACTTTTATTATTTTTATCTTTTTGTATTGCATCTTTCTAGAAGGATGAGAAGTTGTCTAACCAACTATGTCGGATTCAACTTCTTGTTTCCCCAAAACTTTAATTTTTTTTATCTTTTTCTATTGCATCTTTCTGGAAGGATAAGAAGATGTCTAACCGGCTATGCCAGATTCAACTTCTTATTTCCCTATAATGTTTATATTAAGGTTATTTTTTATGGTAGGATAGAGGAATCTTAAAAACCGGAGTTGGTATATCCCTGCTCATAGAGCAATCTTGGTATGATTCAGTAAGTTGTGATTAGTCATATGTACTGGTGTTTATGGCGAGTTTGATGCGTCAAACATTTGATTCTTCTTCGGTGACCATTTATAGTGGTATTTTATTATTGTTTTGTTAATTTATTTTGTGATATATTGATTTTGTGTGATTTCTGTGATAAATCTATGTTATGATGTTGGATATGAAATTATGTATTTGAATATAGTGTATGTGTTGATGTTGAAGGTCCTATTGTTGGTGGTTATCCTAATACTCTAATAATTATCGAGTCTCAAATAAAGAAGGATGTGTTATGTGGTGAGAGTGGTAGGAGGTCTTAGTTTATGTTCACTTATGGTCATAGATGTTAATGGACTAACCTTATGGGTGATATGATAGATTGCATTTGACCAAGATTGTGTTGTAAGAGGGGTAAAGGTCACCATAAGTGCATGACCATTCGAGACTTCCATCAACATTATATCCGGAAAATATAGTCTAGTATAATAATTTCATCTTACAAGAATTTATGGTGAATGTATTACGTATAATAATAATGTTATGCCTCTTTTAGAATATGCATGGTAGCTCACTCTTACTTGTTTGTTTGTGCCGAAAAATCTTATTTTTTCGATGATCGTATAACGTATATATTATACGGGAGCAGATGAGGGAACGACGTCTGAACCAATACAAGTGAAGCAGGACACAACAGAGAAATGAAGAATAGTTTAAGATGAAATAAAAAAAATTATGAGTGTTTTTCGTTATGTTTGAAAGCATAATGTATTTTCAGTATGAACTCTTTATTTATGAAATGATTAGTGTGAGATGTTTTATTTTGGGGTGTTACATCACACAACAATAATTTACCCGAATCACCCATCCAATTCACATACTAAATCAACCCTTAAAATAGATATACTTGGAATCAATACATACCTGGATAGTACAATTTCACCAATTTAACAAGTGTAATACTTCATTCGATCAAAGTGACTTATTAGAGACTAGAAATATTATAATACCTATTCATTTCCAACTTCACAATGTCATATATCAAACTTAACATACAACACAATTTTTCTTATTCAAATCAATTGAGTGTCACATACTCACTAAAAATATCAATCCACCAAATTAATTAAGTGTCATCACCGATCCACCAAATCAATTAAGTGTCACATACTCATTAAAAGTCAAAATTTTCTATCCAATCAAGTTATGCCACAATTTACAACTATCATTAATGCAATTAAACTCAATTTCATCGCTCAAGCATCAATTTAATCTTCAAACATGTATAAATACCATTTTAAAACAGATCCAGCAAGCCTTATTAAGAACTAAATTTAAAACTAGCTTCCCTTACTTGAATTGACTCTCCTAGACTCAAAATGTACTCTTAGTAAACTCTACCTCACACAGGATAGTCTATTTTCACATAGAAAACTATGATCAACGATCAAAACACATTCTAACAATCCTAACAAAAAAAAAAATCATCTCGAGCCCTTAAACACCACATGTGTGTACAAAATACCCCACATGCAACATATGAAGAACCTGAAAATACTTGAAGGTGGAGTTAAATAATGTTAATAGAAAACTTTTTCGCAGCCTTTCTAATATAGCACTTTCGTCGAGTATAAGATTTTTCAAGTAAGTTGTTAAACACTCGACCTTGCGATTGGTTTTAAACAATAAGTTCTTTTCAAGTGCTATTCAGACTATTCGCTATAGTGTTTGTAAAGACTTGCTCTTAACGAATAATTGTTTAGTATGGAAAGCTTTTATATTTGAAACGAAAATGCAACTACAAGTTTTATAAGAGAAGCATTGCGAGAGAAGTAAACACTAAATGCACAAATATATTTATACTAATTCACTCCAACTAAGTTACGTCTAATCTCTTCTAACCTTAAAGAATTCCACTATAATCTTCAAGAAGATTACAACTGAGTATTTTCAACACTCTTAATATCCCTAGACACTCATGGTATCCCCTTATACACTCTTAGTTGAGTTTCATCCGCTCTTGATTTTGTAGTATTCTTCATCATTCATGGTATCCATAGTTAGCAAATAACTCATGTTACCCTATATTAGTTGAATGTCACATACTCCTGATTTCTATAAACAATCTTAGTATTCTCGAAAAGCTCTCTAATTGTCTTTAACTCACTTGAGTTTAACAACAATTATCTGAGTCGTTAAAAGATATTAGATAATAGTTTTGAATTAGAACTATAATAGAGTAGCTCGACATGTATATATGCTATATTATTATAATCTTTTCTTTATTTTATAATCTTATTTTTTGAATAACTATACTAATATACAATATATTTTAGATTACGTATTTTTGAGTATTAATTATGAAATATCCTATTTTAATTAGTATTATATTATTAAAATGAAAAGTTATTTGTATGATCTATTAATTTTGTATAATCTATTGAGTATTCAAAATTAAGAATTTATTACTACTCAATAGACTTTAAAAATTTTGTAAGGGCTCAATTAAATTTTTTTTAAGAAATTGAAATTTGATTAACTCAAATTTGATTAAGGAAAAAAAAATACAATTTCTGAAAATGATTTGAAGACAAAGGATTATATTTAATCCTATTTTTTATTTAGATCTTTCAGATAATATAAAAATAAATTAATATTTGTAAACTATTTTTTTATTCTAATTTTTTTAAATATTTTTTTATTCTGTAATTTTTATTTGATTTAAAAAAGAATTACCATAATGAGCTAATTAAATGTACAAGTAAATGCTACTTCCATAAAATTAATGATGCATTGTCCAAAGTAACCTTCAAATAATTATCAGCTACCATTGAAGCAAATGTGCCCATGTGAGAAATGGAGGTGTCGGAGGGTATCAAGAGCATGGCCCGACCATTCACAACTGAGTTGGATCACTAATTATACCTTAACATGATTAAAAATATGTTTGTTCAATTTAATAATGTTATTCTATAAAATAAGGCAGCACATTTAATTTAGAAACTATCAATTATGCTCTGGTAATGATATAGGAATAAATAAAATAATTTTTTTTAAATGACATGTTAAAATAGTATGGAGTTACTTTAAAATTGTTTGTATTTATAACTATTAAGTATAACAGTTTTGTTGAAAGGAAATATGTATCTCGTAAAAACAATCTATATTCTAAACTCATGTACTTCACCAAGATTGACATCAAGACGTAAAAGTAAATATAACCAAGTTATTATTTGTCACCTTTTCTAAAATCAAGCAAAATTCAAAATTTATAAATTTTTCATTAATAAAAATTAAAAATATAAATTTATAAAATAGATTTTCTAAAAGAAAAAATATTTTGTTTATCTGTTATACTCACAATCATTTCCTAAACACAAATCAAACATTTTTTTACCTAGGAAAAAGAAAATATCTCACACATCAATTAGTAAATAAGCACAATCTAGACAACCCATTAATAATAACTAGATAATGTGGGAAATAACAGGTATGAACCATGAAAAGTTCTTGCCAAATTTTCCTCAATTATTATGTGCTATACACGTTACTCTCAAGGTAAAACATGTTACATCCATAATTATGCCTCTCAATGCCATCAAACATCTAACACAACATATTTCCACTATTCTTTTTCCCACAAACAGATCATATATATAACACCAAAACAATATACTTTAGCTTGTCTTTGAACGTGCAGTGGTCCACTTTCCAATACCTAAATCAACAAGCTCATCAACGTCCAAAAGAAGTACTGTTAATTAATTCTGTAGAAGCCATCGACAGAAAAATGTAGTTTTTTTGGTTCAATAAACTATTTATAAGCTTCCTCTCTTTTGATTCAAAGATGTAGTTGAAAAATCTGACCATATGATTCATTTATACACATGAAAGGTGTTTGATATATCCAAAACTTTAATATAATTTAGAAATTGGAGGAAAGGAATAGTTTACGAATACTTTTCTTTTTTTAATTCATCGTGATAATTTTTAAAAGATAAAACTATAAGAAAAATAAAGTTCAGACCATAATACTTCAAATACCATAATTAATTATATTAACTTTATACCATAACATTAACCCAAATGATTATTATATGCTGTGTTTAATCTAATTGACTTAGTTGATTGCGAATTCAGCCACCAGGAAGGAAAGTCAAGAACAATAGTGGTAAATAATAAGTCTTAATTAATAATTGAATGTTTAGTTTGGTCATTAGAGGCAGCTATGACCTGTAGAAAGCCATCTAGTTGGGCACAATTTCTGGTTGCAGTTGCAAATTGTACACATGTGGCCTACAATAATGATCATGTGACTGCAGAACCTTATTTGGCTAAAATGAAAAAATATGTTTATATATCTGGCCTACAATAATCATGATAGTGTTTATTTTTGTATAACTTGATTATAATATTATTTAATTATATATATAAAGTCAAACAACTTAAATTTTTTTAACAAAAATATGTTTCCAAATCATTTGAATCAACAAAACATGAAAATTGGGACTTTATAATTCAAGATAGGTTTGCGCTGTGAGGACAAAGTGATTTGGTTTCAAAGTATAAGTAGGATAAATGAGATAAAGTATAGATATTTTATTAAAGTTAAAATTATAATAAATAGACCAACTTAATAAACTATTTTCATAAAAATCATTTTTTTTAAAATCATTTTTTTTATTTTTTTTCTTCATATTATGAGTTAACAGTTCATCATTTTTAAGAATTGGCCTTATCTTAAGAATGCTAGTAAGAGTACTCGCTAATGTAAATTTTGTTTAAATTAAGTTTTTTTTTCTTAGGATGGTTGCTTGTTACGTTTATTTGTATGTCTAGGAGTAGGTAAAGTTTGATGGATAAAATTCAATTTTTATTAATTTTTTAATCTATAATAACAAATTTAACTAATAAGACAATTGGGTTATTTCAACTCTGTACAAAAGAGAAATAACATCAGGTTTGAATTTCTATTAATCTAAGGTAGTAGTAATAAGTTATGTTTAATGATGAGGTTTTTTTTTTATCATGTTTGAGTTTCTTGTGTTAAAAATAAAACTAGTTAACTTTTGGCTTGGAGCAATTGGATTTTCCAAGAAAAATTGCGATTAAACATTATTCTAACAAATAAAAATTTCTTTCCTATCAAATAAAAATTTGTATCCTCGAAAATAAAAATTTCAAATAGTTATTCTAACATCACCAATTTAAAAAAAAAAATTCAAACAAAATAAAATTTACTTACAACTCAAAATCTTTAAATATTCTTGTAACATGGTTTATTCCATTCCATCCAACTTTAACACTTACCTTAAAAATCTGAAATTGAATATGTAACTTTTTCACACATCAACACTATATTCACACACATTCCTAGCTTCTATGAAAAATTACCTCATGGAGTTGTTTTTAATCCTATCGTTGGGAACACTTTATGTATTGGAGATTTGTTAGCTTCTCTTATTTGTTTTCCTCTAACACCAGTCTATCCTACTTTTCATGGACAAAATTTTTGAAAGATAGTTTCTTTTTTTACAAAGATAGCAAACTTTATTTTTATAAGGACAACTTCTTTATAAATGTAGCCTTTTATGATAGTAACATTTGACTTCTTTCTATAATGACCCATATGAAATAACTTCTAAATTTTGTTACTACAATTTGTTGTACAACTTCTTTTGATATGCATTTGTCTTTTTCACATGTGAATTAATCATCTTATTTGGTCACTCTTTTAACCTTTCAATTGATTTAGCCTTTTCTACCACATAGACAATTCTCTAATTCTTAAAGGAAGTGTCACCTTCTTTAATTCATATTTTAACCCTTCCTCAAATTTCTTACACCTCCACGCTTCCAAAGTAGCTTGAATATAAAATTTGTCAAATACTCAAACTTATATGCATACACCGATATCTTGCTCCAACTTCATAAATTCAACCTCCTTTACGTATCTAGCACTAATTGGAAAATATTTTTCTAGGAATCTCAACTTGAAATTCTTCCAATTCAATGCTTCAACTCTCGAATTCCATCTTGTTGAGTTCTTGCTTGCCAAAATTTAACTTCTCTTGACAATAGATATATAACAAATGCCAACTTTCTCTCTTTAGATAAGTGATTTCTCTAAAAAAAATTTTTATCTCATCCATTCATCAACTTAATTCGATATAGTATCACTATTAAACTTAAGAAGATTATACCTCATGAATCCTTCCATTCCTAATTCATCCCAAGGTCAATTTGCTTGTTGATTCTTATCTAATATCACATTATGTTGTTATGTCGCATTGCCATCATTTATGTGGATCGTACAATCTGGTTTCCTTCATTATTAGCATTCTCTCCAACATTAAGATGAGGTGGAGTACAAAGTCTACGGGTCATTCTTAATATTACCTATTAGAAAATTCAACGGTCGTACAAACTTTCAAACATACATCTACATATGACAAACACATAATAACGCTAAACAAACATACTAGACCATCAATCAATAATACTCCAAGTAATACACCTCTACATAATGATAACCATCTAATTTACTTGATTTTGGATATGATTTTGACACTTAAAATGCATGAAATTGACATAAATTGACTAAATCAATCCTCTTTATCTTAGAAATACAAAATGAGGTATTAAGAATTAAATAAATATGCAACTAATGATTCGTTATTAAAAATGTAACACTTTTGCAAGAACTGGAGAATGGTGTCGCTGCGCTCTAGAAATGATGTTGAGCATTGAGAGGTGGTTTAAAATAATTCAAATATTATCCTCATAATTGAGAAATAAGAAGAAATGTTGAGCCACAAAAGAAACCTTCACAAGGAAGAAACTTGAAGCACAAAAAAGTTAAGTTGTACCATAGAAGAAAATCCTCAACAGGAGGAAACCTTAACTGTTAATCACCAAAGCAAAGAGGCCTGACTTAAATGGAAACCTTGCCCAAAAGGAAATCTTTGCAGCTAAACATTGAAGGAAAGAGGTGAGCAAGATTTTTAATTTGTATAAGAACAAGGTTTTGTTTTGAGATAGAGTCATGAGAGAGGGACAACAACTAACCAGATTCATCATTATGAGTAATTGAACTTTCTTGTGTTGAGGTTGAAGTAACTTTTATAATTCCTTGTTTCATTTATATGTGTGTGTAGGACCCATAAAAAATATTTACCTTAATAGTAACAATTTTATTACTAGTAGTAATAAATTTCTTTGTGAATGGAAAATATAATAAGTTTATGTAAAAATAATATATGGAAAGCTAAATAAAAAAATTTTGGATGCTTAATTGATAGAAAATTGTGGTGATTTCAAGAACATGGGTTCAAACTCTTTTCAACCTTTTTGTAAAAAAAAATTAAAAAAGTTATAAAAAAATTAAAGAAAAAAAATTAAAATATTGATAATGGATAAAGCACTACATGTTTTAAGGAATTATTGAAGAATCCAATATGTAAGTGGTGATTAAAATATTAATATAATAAAATAATATTAAAATAATAAATAATATTAAAAAATTGGTGAATAGTAAAATTTTTGGACTATAAATAGCAATGAGAGGGGAGGCTATTATGCACAAAAAGAGAAAGAATCAAGTGAGAGCTTGAGAAATAGAGAAGAAAGAGTTAGGAAGAAATTTTTAGTTGCAAGAAAAGTAGAGGTTCTGGAGGATTTTCGGGGAAACAAATTCTGAGCAAGAGATTAAGTCTAGAATAGAGGTAGGGAAGCTAACCTTTCTAAGCTTTTATATTATGATTTAGTATTGTTTTATTACTATTCATGTCTTGAAATTTTGTGTGAATACTGTTAATGCTTACTGTATATCTATCTATATTGAATTTTTGTGTTAATATTATATGTTGTTGTTTTGAATCTGTAAATAAGAAATTTGTTAAAACTAGTTGAGGAACACTTTAGATAAGGAAAGACTTGGTACTTAAGTTGTTCATTGTGACGCACCTCTCTTTCCTGGAAGTTTACTCGACAAGTTTTTAACTTAAATCTTGTTGAACAGATTATGTACTATTAAATTATTGTGCAATATATCTCGTTGGAATGAAAATGTCTGATGAATTCATGTTATTGTGGTAGATATGAAATTATGAATTATAATTGTAATGGTAGGATAGAGGAATCTTAAAAATCGGAGTTGTTACATCCCTGATCATAGAGCAATCTTGGTCAAATCCAGTAAGTTGTGACTAGTCATATGTACTGGCGTTTATGGTGAGTTTGATTCGTCAAACATTTGATTCTTCTCCATTTATGGTGATATTTTAGTATTGTTAATTTATTTTGTGATATATTCATTTTGTATGATTTCTGTGATGATTGTAATTTATTATATTATATTTGAATTTATGCATCTGAACATGATATGAGTATTATGGGGAGATTTCGTAAGGGTATAATATGAGTTGAGGAATGTGAGCATGGTATGAGTCTCGCGGAGAGATTCTGTAATGCCATGGTATGTGTGTATATGTTGATGTTGAGGGTCATGAAGTTGGAGTTATCCTGATACTCTAATAATCATCCAGTCTCAAGTAGAAAAGGATGAATTATGTGGCGAGAGGGGTAGGAGGTCCTGGTCTATGTGCCGATTTTGGATATAGTGTTGAGGACTAACCTTGTGGATGATATGAAGTATTTTGGAAGTGTATTTGTAAGAGGAAGTAGAAGGCATCACAAGTGCATAACCTCCCGTGACTGCTTATCAACATATCGTCGGGATAAGTGTCTATTGGGTATCGTGGAATGAATGTCTATTGAGTATTGTGGAATGAGTGTCTATTGAGTGTATCAAAGTAATGGATGAGTATCTATGATGCGATTGTTGTATGATGGTATGAGTGTGTCTGACATAATTATTATATGAGGTTTGTTGAATGCATCAAAGTAAATATGCATGTTTTATAGATGATTGGTTGCATGTTAGCTCACCCTACTTATTTGTGTTTGGGTATGTGCGATGATCGTATAATTCATTATACAGGAGCAGATGAAGGAATGTCGTCTGACTCAGTGCCAATGAAGAAAGAGATAGAAGAATAAAGTAGAAGAATTCGAGTTATATTTATAAATTTGTAGTTGAAATCTGAGTTTAAAACATATAGATATATATCAACTATGAATTATCAAGTGAGAGATTATGAGATGTTACCTTAAATGTAATGCTACAATGCATAAATTATGAATTATCAAGTGTGAGAATTTGGGATGTTACAGTGTGCGCGCGCTTTTGTTCAATATTAATGATTTGGTTTATATTTGATTTTTTGGATTATTTCATTGAATTAGATTGAGTTGAAAAACTAATCTTAAATCTAAGCTCAATCATCTAATGCATTTTGTCGCAACCGGAATCGCGACGGGACGACGATCCAAAAAATAAAACGAGTTTTGAAAAAGAGATTTGGAGTCGCCACCATAGTTTATTCTGGAAAACTACGGAAAAACCATAAAATGATAAGGCATGGTCTGCGAAACTGAGATTCTTGGTTCGGGAGTCGGTTACGTGTAGGGAAGGTATTAGCACCCTACAACGCCTGCCCTAAGGCAGTACCTTTAACTAAATATGCGAATATGATGTGGTTTTCAAAATGATTAACTTTCCCCTAAAAATAAAATTCTAAAGAAACAAAATATATTTTTTAGTTTTTTGGGCCCGACAAGGATTGACCTTGCTCCTACGTATTCTCATTAAGAATGAGAAATCAGGGTTCCGTAGTTCTTTTAGAAAACTGCTTGAAAATTTGTTTGAAAATTGATTGAGAATTTTGTTTGTAAAATGATTTTGGATTTTTGGGAAAGTAAACCTGACAAGGACTGGCCTTGCTCCTACGTATCTCCACTTTTGATGGAGAATCAAGGATCACGTAGTTCTGGCTCGCAAGACTGTTTGTTGTTTGAAAATGTGGATGTTTTAGTTTTTGAAGGTTTTTATATTTTTTGGTATTTTTTTGATGTAATATTTAGATTTTTTTTGCGTAATGAGCACTAGGCTGATGCGTACGATCGCACGAGCACTCACACGACTTTTTCCTTATTTTTTATTGTTTTGCGTAATGAGCACTAGGCTGATGCGTACGATCGCACGAGCACTCACACGGCTTTTTTTGTTTATTTTAGATTTTGGGTAATGAGTACTAGGCTGATGCGTACGATCGCACGAGTACTCATACCGATATTTATATTATTACATGTTTTTAAAGTTTTATATTTGTTATTAAGAAGGATAGATGAGTTGAAATATGAAAAGCATAAAGAAAAATTGTGATAGAAAACAAGATGAATTTATAAACTAAAAAAAATGATCAAAATGCATATATAAATAGAATGAAGAGAAAATGTGTACCTTGTTGAAGATTTGTGTGATGAAATAAAACCTTACTTGTAATAAGTTGTGAGAAAGATAGATGGAAGATGAAGAAGATAACTTTATGGTAGAAATGGGGTATGGGATTTATTATATATAGAGAGATTAAGAAATAGTAAAATGTGAGAGAAAAATGAAGTAGAGTTTTGGGATGGAATGAAGAGATTTTGAGAGAGAAGAGATGGATATTATGTAATTGTGTGTGTGAAGAAAATGTGGGTATTTATAGAGTTAAGGATGAAGAAAGTTGATGAATAAAAATAATATAATAAGTTGGTGGAAAATTTAGATGAAATAAAATATAATTAAAAAAAGATGAATAGAAAAAGTTAATGTAGAAAATAAGTGAAAGAAATAATATAAAATGTTGGTGGAGAAAGTAGGTGAAATAAAATATAGTAAATAGTAAAAGTTAATGTGGAAAATAAATGAAAGAAATAATATAAAAAGTTGGTGGAGAAATTAGGTGTGGAAATTAAGTGAAAGAAATAATATAAAAAGTTGGTGGAGAAATTAGGTGTGGAAATTAAGTGAAAGAAATAATATAAAAAGTTGGTGGAGGAATTAGGTGAAATAAAATATAGTGAATAGTAAAAGTTAAGGTGGAAAATAAGTGAAAGAAATAATATAAAAACTGGGTGGAGAAATAAGGTGGAGAAAAATGGATAATAAAAAATGTTGATGGAGAAGATATAATTAAAAAATGTAAGTGGAAAAATTAGAAAAGTTTATATATAAAATTAATATGGAAATGATGTGGAAAAAGTAAATGAAAAAGGTAGATGATGTGGAATGAGATGTGGAGGGTGATGTGGATGATGATGTGGAGAGTGGGTTGTGATAAGAGAAAAAGGGTGGTGAGGAAGTAAAAAAGTAAGAGATTATTTTAGGCCATTGGGTTAAGTGTTTAAAAGAAAATTTGGGGTGCAAAAAGTAAAATAAATAGTATTTTTCATTTTGGTTTTTTTTTTATGTTTTTATTTATTTTTGTGATGAATTTTATTTATCCGGACGAAATTGGGAATTGACAGATGCCCCTCTTTACTTAGATTTTACTAGATAATATGACAAACAATGTTTTTATATTATCAGAGTAAAAGATAAGTAAAGATAGAAATACCAATTTCGTTCGTATTTCAAAATGAACAAGGAACAATAAGATTTGTTTATTATTATTATTAACAAGGTTAAGAGAATTGAGGTGTATCAACCTCGTGAAGGGTGTACCAACCCTATGGATGAAGCTGATGAAGTGTAAAAACCTCGTGGAGGGTGTACCAACCCTATGGATGAAGTGAATGAGGTGTACCAACCTCGTGGAGGGTGTACCAACCCTATGGATGAAGTGAATGAGGTGTACCAACCTCGTGGAGGGTGTACCAACCCTATGGATGAAGTGAATGAGGTGTACCAACCTCGTGGAGGGTGTACCAACCCTATGGATGAAGTGAATGAGGTGTACTAACCCCGTGGAGGGTGTACCAAACCTATGGATGAAGTGAATGAGGTGTACCAACCTCGTGGAGGGTGTACCAACCCTATGGATGAAGTGAATGAGGTGTACCAACCTCGTGGAGGGTGTACCAACCCTATGGATGAAGTGAATGAGGTGTACCAACCTCGTAGAGGGTGTACCAACCCTATGGATGAAGTGAATGAGGTGTACCAACCTCGTGGAGGGTGTACCAACCCTATGAATGAAGTGAATGAGGTGTACTAACCCCGTGGAGGGTGTACCAACCCTATGGATGAAGTGAATGAGGTGTACCAACCTCGTGGAGGGTGTACCAACCCTATGGATGAAGTGAATGAGGTGTACCAACCTCGTGGAGGGTGTACCAACCCTATGGATGAAGTGAATGAGGTGTACCAACCTCGTGGAGGGTGTACCAACCCTATGGATGAAGTGAATGAGGTGTTCCAACCTCGTGGAGGGTGTACCAACCCTATGAATGAAGTGAATGAGGTGTACTAACCCCGTGGAGGGTGTACCAACCCTATGGATGAAGTGAATGAGGTGTACTAACCTCGTGGAGGGTGTACCAACCCTATGGATGAAGTGAATGAGGTGTACCAACCTCATGGAGGGTGTCGTAACCCTATGGAAGTGAATGAGGTGTACTAACCTCGTGGAGGGTGTACCAACCCTATGGATGAAGTGAATGAGGTGTACTAACCTCGTGGAGGGTGTACCAACCCTATGGATGAAATGAATAAGGTGTACCAACCTCATGGAGGGTGTACCAACCCTATGGATGAAGTGAATGAGGTGTACTAACCTCGTGGAAGGTGTACCAACCCTATGGATGAAGTGAATGAGGTGTACCAACCTCGTGGAGGGTGTACCAACCCTATGGATGAAGTGAATGAGGTGTACCAACCTCGTGGAGGGTGTCGTAACCCTATGGAAGTGAATGAGGTGTCATAACCTCGTGGAGGGTGTCCCAACCCTATGGATGAAGTGAATGAGGTGTACCAACCTCGTGGAGGGTGTACCAACCCTATGGAAGAAGTGAATGATTTGATTTTGATTATTGGGTTCGACTGTTGTCTTAGAGAGGCCGGGATACCGATAGCAGAAAGTAAAATTTTGTGATTGAATTGGAAACTTTGAATTTGTTCAAGTTTTTGAGATTTTGAAATGTTGATTTTTTTATTTTTGATTTTTGATTGATTTTTTTTTTTGAGATAGAACTGAGTGTCGATTTTTTTTTTTTTGAAACGAGAAACAAGGTTTTAAAACTTTTTCACAAGGTTGAAATTATCATTAAACAAGGCATTGCATTTTTGTACAAGGATTTTGAAATTGGAGGAGAAAACTTTGATGCATGTTGATTTTTTTTGTCTTTTGGAAGGAAGAAGATTTGGTGAAAATATGTAGTTTTGAAATTGGAGGAGAAAACTTTGATGCATTTTGATTTTTTTGTCTTTTTTGAAGGAAGAAGATTTGGTGAAAATAAGTAATTTTGAAATTGGAGGAGAAAACTTTGATGCATTTTGAGTTTTTTTTTTGTCTTTTTTGAAGGAAGAAGATTTGGTGAAAATAAGTAATTTTGAAATTGGAGGAGAAAACTTTGATGCATTTTGATTTTTTTTTTGTCTTTTTTGAAGGAAGAAGATTTGATGAAAATATGTACAAGATGTTGACTTTTGATCTGTGATGGAAGATTATGAAACTATGACACTTTTGTTTTTTATTGAGTCAATTTGTTTTCTTTGAAACCATCAAACCTATGAAGATTTAGACTTTCATTTTTTTTTAATGGATGTCAAATTCTAAAGTTAAATGTTCAAAATGAAGCTTCTGTGCTTGAAATTTTCTGATGAAATACCTATGTATACATGCTTGATGTCAAGGGTTGGGACAAATATGTGGAAGGATGATTGGAAGGATTTGGAGAGTACCAGGTTGGCTACTTGGGCCTCTTACTCCTTAAAATGACTACAAATGCCAATGTGAAGTCATAGATACTCAGAAGTTGCCCCAGTTTGGGGGCATGGTAAAAAGATAGGTATGGACAAATGTATCTGTGAATTGTGAGGGTGTGAAATTCATATAACTTTTGCAAAATTGCCCCTGGTTTTGGGTATGAGTCACTTAAGTGAGGTTCAAAAAGAAGTTTCCCCCCATTTCGGGTTTACGAATGATGGACTCATAGCCCCAAAGTGTCTGCCCCTGTTTTGAGAGTGGATTTATGAATTTTAGTGCGGACAAATCTGAGAGGCCCAACAAGGGATACCCTGGTCTTGGTACGAACCTTGAATATACAGATGAAACAAATGTGAGATTAACAAAGTTGCCCCAGGTTCTGAATGGGCCAAAACATATGAACTTCACAAAGTTGCCCTAATTTTAGAGAACGAGCGAAAAGGTTATGTAAAACATACAAAGTTGCCCCCTAGTTTGGGAATCGGGGGAAGAGTTTTACTGAATTTGTTCAAAAATTTGTAATGGATATGGAAATGATTGGCTTGAAAGGATTGCCCCAATTTTGGTGGTGAAGGATTTTTGAAGTTCAGGGCGAACCAAAATCATGTGAGGCCCAACAAGGGATGATCCAGTTGGGTGAATGGATTGATGAACGTCAGGATGAATGAGGCTCAACAGGGCTGTCCCTCGTCTGAGGATGGGTTTGAAAGGATTGAACAAAAGGATGCCCTTAAATGACCTTTCTTTTTAGCCAGTTAGCAAGAAAATCCCCTCTTCCTAAGACATTTTGTTTCTTCATTTTTATTTTCTCTTTTTTACAACTACGTTGCAAGTCATTTCAACTTATCACACAATTAATCTTTATGAAAATTAAAGAAATCATCATTCAATCAGTGTGGGCTTTTATTCGGCTTGTAATGATGCTGTGGGCTGAAGGGTATTCAAACAACGGATAAGGCCCAAACAAATGTTTTCAGGTTATTATTTTTTGAAACAAGAGTTACTATTTTGGTCCGGAATTTGCTATTTGTCGACCTCCTCAATGCTTTTCTCTTCTTAAGATCACCACTCAATGTTTCTTCTTTCTATTTGCTCTTCTTGATGAACTTTCTTTCTTTGATCACTAAGTGTCTTTTGTTTGCATCCTGAGTCGACTTCTATTGTAATGGTAACTCTTACTCGGGTAAATTTGAAAGAGAATTATTTCTTGGCTCAAATAGGTATCAATGGATATATTTTTTTTTGTTTCTTTTTTTGGATGAAGGAAAATGGCCACACATCATCTTGAACTCTGGTCACTTTATTTTCGAAAGATTAACTCTATGACAAATCAATTGACTTCAGCACGAGTTGTTTTTTTTTCTTTTTATTTTCTTTTTGAAACTCTCTTTTTTTTTGTCTTTGAAGGATTCAGGGATCACCTAACTGACAAAATTATGGACAGGCACATTTGCCCCAAAATATAATTTTGTTCATCTTGGGTAATGATCGGGGTCAATCTTTGGTTTAGTGAAGGCTGAAGGATAACATTTTCAAGCAATGCGCACACAAATACCTCTTAAGAATATGTGATTTAATCATTTGACTATAAGAAATTATGACATCCATTACATTTTTTACGAAATGTCATAAAGCGAATGACTTGTATCGAAAATAATTGACTCAACATTTGATATGATATGCATATTTTTTTTTTTACGAATGAAAAAAATGTAATGTGAAATGAAAATGATGTATGTTACTCAGGAAAATCTATGTTTTTTTTTTTGCGACATCCTTCAGGACTGAGCTTGTGTCGGCCGAATATACACGTGATGCATGCATTATTTTCATTTTCCATTATTTACCTAAAAGGTCAGCGTGATATGCAATATTTCAACGAGTACAGGATTATAAACGAGAACACGAGGTATTTATTGAATGACATAAAATGCAACAAGTTTTAAAGACAACATCAATATCCTTTATCGGCATTTCCTATCACGGAATCATCATGCATAAAACTTTCTGACCGCATCAGAATTAACCGGTAGCGGTAACTCCTCTCCATCCATTCTTGTGAGAATTAGTGCCCCACCAGAGAATGCCTTTTTTACCACAAATGGTCCTTCATAGTTTGGGGTCCATTTGCCTCTATGATCCTTTTGTATGGGCAAAATCTTTTTCAACACCAACTCGCCTTCATGAAACTCCCTTGGGCGCACCTTTTTGTCAAACGCCTTTTTCATTCTTCTTTGGTATAATTGCCCATGGCACACTGCCGTTAACCTTTTTTCTTCAATGAAATTGAGTTGGTCGAATCGGGCTTGAATCCACTCAGCTTCCTCTAATCGGGTTTCCATCAATACTCGTAAGGATGGAATTTCCACCTCAAATGGAAGTACTGCTTCCATCCCATACACAAGCGAGAAAGGTGTTGCCCCAGTTGATGTTCGTACCGATGTGCGATATCCATGTAAAGCAAAAGGAAGCATTTCGTGCCAATCTTTATAGGTGACCACCATCTTTTGCACAATTTTCTTGATATTTTTATTAGCAGCCTCTACTGCCCCATTCATCTTTGGACGATAAGGAGAAGAGTTATGATGATGAATTTTGAACTCCTCACATAACTCTACCATCATCTGGTTGTTCAGGTTGGTGGCATTGTCAGTGATGATCTTGTTAGGGAGCCCATATCTACAGATCAACTCCTTTTTTATGAATCTGGTCACCACCTTTCTAGTTACATTGGCATAAGAAGCAGCCTCAACCCACTTGGTGAAATAATCGATTGCGACTAATATGAAACGATGCCCATTTGACGCTTTTGGTTCTATGGCTCCAATGACATCTATTCCCCACATTGAAAATGGCCACGGTGCTGACAACACGCTTAGGGTCGTAGGTGGCAGGTTGATGTTATCCGCATACTTTTGACATTTCTCGCACTTTCTCACGTGTGCGCAACAATCATTTTCCATGGTTAGCCAAAAATAACCAGCTCTTAATATCTTCCTAGCCATCGAATGTCCATTCATGTGTGTGCCAAAGGTACCTTCATGAACTTCTTCCAGTATCAACTCGGCTTCTTTTGCATCTACGCATCTGAGGAGGACCATGTCATGATTTCTTTTGTATAAAATGTCCCCACTTAAGATAAAACTGCCAGCCAATCTCCTTAACGACCTTTTATCGTTTTCGGACACCTCCTAAGGATATTCACGAGTCTTGAGATAATGCTTGATATCAAAATACCAAGGTTTACCATCTAACTCCTCTTTAATGAAATGACAATATGCTGGCTCTGCATGACTTTTCATTTCAATCATTGGTAATTCTGCATCTTGGTCAACTTCGAACATTGACGACAGGGTAGCCAGCGCGTCCGCCAATTGATTATCTTCTCTAGGTATGTGGTTAAACGTGATGGAATCGAAATACTCCATTAATCCCCTGATGTAAGTTTGGTAAGGAATTAATTTTATATCCCTAGTCTCCCATTCTCCCTTCAACTGATGGATGACTAAAGCTGAATCCCCGTATACATCCAGGATTTTTGCCTTAGATTCGATTGCCGCTCGAATACCCATGGCACAAGCTTCATATTCTGCGATGTTGTTTGTGCAATTAAAACACAACCTTGCTGTCATTGGTATGTACTGATGCTCTGGGGAGACAAGCACTGCTCCTATTCCGTGTCCCATCACATTCGAGGCTCCATCGAATAATACCGTCCATGCTTGGTCTTTCCCATTCTCTTCAAACAGAGCCACGATATCTTCATCGGGAAATTCAGGTTGCATTGGCTGATAATCACTAATGGGTTGGTGGGCCAAGTATTCCGCTAGAGCACTACCCTTGACGGATTTTTGAGTAACATACACGATGTCATATTCTGACAACATCATCTGCCACCGGGCTATCCTTCCAGTAAGAGCAGGTTTTTCAAAAATGAACTTGATAGGGTCCATCTTGGATATTAACCAGGTAGAATGATTCAGCATGTACTGCCTTAAACGATGATCAGCCCACGCCAATGCACAACAAGTTCGTTCTAACGAAGAATATCTTTGTTCACAGTCTGTGAATTTCTTGCTCAAGTAGTATATAGCATGCTCTTTCTTCCCGGTTTCATCATGTTGACCCAACACGCAACCCATTGACTTATCCAAAATAGTCAAATACAAAATGAGCGGTCTTCCTGATTCAGGTGGACGTAGCACAGGAGGGTCTTGCAGGTATCGTTTGACTTTTTCAAAAGCGGCTTGACAATCCTCATTCCACACTACAGCCTGATTCTTTCGTAATAACTTGAACATCGGTTCACAAGTAGCGGTTAATTGGAAAATGAATCTAGCAATGTAGTTTAGTCTACCCAGAAAACTTCGAACCTCCTTTTCTGTTCTAGGCGCGGGCATTTCTATTATCGCTCGCGCCTTGTCAGGATCAACTTCTATCCCTTTTTGGCTAACCACAAAACCCAACAATTTCCCAGATTTCACTCCAAACGTGCATTTGGCGGGGTTTAACCTGAGTTTATACTTTCTCAACCCCTCAAATAATTTCCTCAAGTTGAGAATGTGTTCTTCTTCAGATTCGGATTTTGCAATCATGTCATCCACATAAACTTCGATTTCCTTGTGCATCATGTCATTATACGACCAAGCAAATACATCCTTAAACTCCTTCAATAAGACACGCAACCTTTCCCTCACTTCTGCTTTCATGATAGTACCAATTTTCACTTCTTTTATCTCATCTTCATCTCCCAAGTTGAATATTTCAACCTCTTCTTGATGGGGTTTTATCTCTTTAGATTCTTGCTCCACTAATCTCAAAAATTCTGGAGAGGTTTCCGGATCATCTTCACAATCATCTTCTGTATTATTGATAGGGTGGTCAAAATTAGGAATATCGATATTGTTATTTTCAAAACAATCATGGTCAAATCTGCATTATTTAAATTTGTGGAGTAAGAATAAACAGGAAAAATGATGAAGAATGCCAAATAATGATAAAACATAAACAAACACGATTCGATTATCACGCTGAACACTAGAAGTCAACCCGTAAATTCTGAATCCTAAAGCCCCGGGTAAAGCTATAGGGTTAATAATTACATTTTATTCAAATTAAGCATCACGGGTAAATCCAGAGTTTCCCAATTGTTGAGCGGTGCATCCGAGGAGCAGGCCCACACAAAACTTGAGCTTTCAGATCTTTCTTCATCCACCACGGCTGCTATTTGGCCAGTGTTGAACCATCCAGCACTGCGAAAGCTCTCCTTGATGTTACAAATACGAATCTTTTCCGTCTTGGGTTCCCGTCTTTCTGCACGAGCTAGACTGCGCTCTCTTCTTTCTCTTATCAGCCTTTTCTTGTCCTCTTTGGTGGGCTTGTACCCTAGGCCATATCTGTTCTTATTCTCAACGACCTCTAGAGGGAAGACTTGCCCCTGCCCATACTTGCCTAAACCTTTACCATGCGTATAGCCTTCTTTCAGCAAGACCTTAGCCATCATAATAGGACAGACACGGATTTACTGGGAACGGCTCCACGTAGGCATTTCCTACAATCTCCAATGACTGGAAAGCTGTCTCGAGAGCTTCCTCAGTTGCCTCAATATAGCGTGTGGACGATGGACCACTAACAAGGAGATCCTCCTCTCCTAATACTATCACCAATTTATCTCCCATGACGTATTTCAGCTTCTGGTGAAGTGTGGAAGGCACAACTCCTGCAGAATGGATCCATGGGCGACCCAACAGACAGCTATAGGCTGGGAGGATGTCCATGACTTGGAATGTCACTTGAAAGACGCATGGACCGACTTGGACCGGCAGTTCCACTTCTCCCATTACTTCTCTCTTACTGCCATCGAACGCCCTCACAATCATAGAGCTTGGCTTCATATGCATTCCATCACAGGGTAGCTTCTCCAATGTCACCTTTGGCATGACGTTCAAAGAGGAGCCATTGTCCACCAAGACACGTGCTATAACATGGTCCAGGCATTTCACAGAGACATGAAGAGCCTTGTTATGCCCTCTCCCCTCAGTAGGTATCTCCTCATCGGTAAAGGTGAGGTAATTATTAGCAACGATGTTGCCAACAATGCTTTCAAACTTATTCAGAGAAATACCTTGCTCCACATGGGCCTCACTAAGTATCTTCATTAACAACTTTCTGTGAGATGCAGAATGCATGAGCAATTCTAGCAGGGAGATCCGAGCAGGCATGCGGTTTAGCTGTTCCACCACCTTGTATTCGCTCTGTTGTATGAACTTTAGAAACTCGCAGGCTTCTTCTTCGGATATTCCTTTCTCCTCTCCTTTGGCAGGGGTCTCTTTTCCTTGTACACCCTTCCCTTTCAAGAACTCCTTAGTTTTAGCGGCCATTGTTGCTTCCTCATCGTCGGCTGCTTCTCTTGCCAGCTCTGGTGGCGAAAAGATTCGACCACTTCTCGTCATTCCCCCAATGCCCGATATATTGTCGATAGCTGGGTCTGCACCTTTTCCTTCTTCTAAAGCAAATGCCCCATATCTCCAAGGGACAGCTTTCTCATTTTTGTAAGGAAAGGGGGATGTCACACAGATAACAACGGTCGGTTTTTCTTCAATCACCAGTGCAGGGGTGTTTCTAGTGAAATGGATCAGGTTCCCCACCAGTTTGTGCAAACACTTCATCCTCTTTATCCTTGCGGCATACTTGCATCAAACTTCTGTCAAGCAGGTCTTGCAGAATACCTTCTAATTCAAAACACTCTTCAATAGAGTGCTCAGCATCTGGATGAAGTGCACATGATATACCCATATCGTAATCACCTTTCACTAGGCCCACTTTTAACAATGCCTCGAAAATAAACCTCCTAGAACTCCGGATTTCACTCACGTCTCTTATCAACTCATGTTTGTCGGCCATGATGGCGTTCGTCGAGGTACTCCCGTGCCCGGACAATGGGTTATCCTCGATGCTAGGCTTATCTTCTTGAAACTTTAACCACCCAGAGTCGATTAGAGCCTGTACCTTATACTTGAAGGCTATACACCGCTCAATTGAGTGACCAACGCCTCCTCCATGGTAACTACACTTGGCATCTGCATCATAATCCCTTGGGTATGGAGGTTGTACAGGCTTCATCGGGCAAATGGCAACCAGACCCTTTTTTATGAGTTGAGGTAATAACTCCGTGTAAGTCATAGGGACGGGGGTGAATCTAACAAATTGATTCCTTCTCGGGTTGGTGTTTTGACCCGCATTCGGATTCAGACCGGCATTTGCCCCATTCCTCCATGCTTCAGTTGGGATTCGCTGTGGTTGATAATTCCCTTGTGGTTGCTGGGGTCTAGTTTGATGGTCGAATGACGCATTAGCTGCATAGGGAAGTTGACCCAAGTATGGTCGATAATTATGAGTGGGAGCTTGACCCCTCCACACAGGCATCATCGAGGTTGCATGTACCTCTCCTTCCTTCTTATTTCCCGGATTGAGACCGGAATTTTTTTAAGTTTGTAGCTGCGGGCGGGCCATACATAATTTTCCCATTTTTCAACCCAATTTCTATCCTTTCGCCAATTATGATGACATCAGCGAAATTGACGGACACATTCCCCACCATATGTTCATAAAACGGTGGCTGGAGAGTATTTACAAACATTGCCACCATCTCTCTAACAAACAAAGGCGGCTCAACTTGCGCGGCTAATTCTCTCCATCGTTGAGCATACTCCTTGAAAGTTTCGTTGTCTTTCTTCCTCATATTTTGCAATTGCAGACGGTCCGGTGCAACATGTGTGTTGTATATGTACTGTTTCACAAAGGCGTCAGCCAGATCTGCCCAACAACGGATTCGAGATGGCTCTAAATGGGTATACCAGTTTAGGGCTACCCCAGCCAAACTATCTTGGAAGACATGGATAAGTAGCTGGTTATCGTAGGCATGTGCAGCCATTTTTCTGCAATACATGGTCAGATGACTTTTAGGGCATGTACTACCCTTATACTTCTCAAAATCTGGCACCTTGAACTTATACGGTATCTTCACACCAGGAGCTAAACTTAGTCTTGCAACATCTCCAAACCCATAGCTTTCCACCCCTTCAATAGCCCTTAATCTTTCCTCCAAAGTCTCCAGCCTGCCTTTAGCTCCGTCAACGTCACTGATTTCCCCATGCATCGCGGCATGCGAAGTGGCCTTGGCTGAAGAGTCATGATGAATAATCGCATGTGGCATTGTAGTTACTCGTGTTCCTTCAACTGTAATTGCTTCATTCATGTGTGTACTCACCAAGGGAGCCGTCACAGAGACAGGTCCTTGAGTGACGACTGGCTGTACATCAACAGTTGTGGGAATGGGTAATGACACATGTTCTCCTTCCAAGTACTCTCCTACTGGAGGAGTGTATCCCGGGATAAAAATGGGCATTCCCACCAGCCACTGCAGATGAAGACTCTCTAGTAGTCTTCAGGGATTCAAGGGCAGCCAAGATTTGGCCAACCTGGTCTTTCAACTCGCTCACATCAGCTTTGATGGATTCTTGTGACTCTTCCCAGCTTTCCATGATCCTTAAATTGGCTCAAGTCCTGTAGGGATGTCGCGGAGGATTGGCCGTTGTTTTTCTTACTTGTATTCTGTTATTATTTTTTGAATTTAGACGAGAATAAAAAAAAAGATGCATGCTAGTAATAGGTGGAAATCACAGGATCACGATGACATTAATGATGGAAATTAATACAAGTCGGTATCATACAAACATCCCAGGTCCTTCATATAGAGAAGTCCAATGCATTACATTGCAGAAAGAGGACAAGACATGAATAACTTATCACTCTCTAGATCGAGCGATGAAGGCCTTCATTTCGCCTACTAACCATTTACAATGGTTAATAAAAAGTTTTATCTCTTCAGGCGGGTTACAAAAGTGGGTACTGGCTTCGGCGTCCAACACCATCTTGGGGATATCTTCAATTGCTCTGTTTGCCAACATAGCCAATTGGGAGAAACTTCCCTTCCAATGCTTCACAGCCTCTTCTTGCACTGCGATGTGATCTTTCATTTGCTTTACCAAGGCGTGATGCTTCTCTTCAAACTCCATTGACCTCCATCGTTCCTCTTGCCCCTCAATGTACTCCTCCATTTGTTTTATCATGGTTTGATGCTCTTCTTCTGCTTCTGCTAGCTTCCAACGCTCTTGGTTCAAATCTGCCTCAAACGACGTAGCCATTTCCTTCATCTGATGCCCTACTTCTTCTACTTGAATTTGGGCATCTCTTAGTCTTTTTAGGGCTTCTCGTTTACCTCTTTTGGCTTCTTTGTAGAGGTGTTCCTACTGTTTCCCTTCTTCCAAAGCTGCATTCTTCTCTTTTATTCTCACGGCTAGTTCTTTGCTTGCGGCCGCTAGATCCTGCTTCAATCGGAGTGTATATCCTCTTTCAGCTTCTCGACTTTTAATCATTTCTTCGTAGGCTCGCGACTTATCCTCTTTATCATTCTTCATATTCACAAAATCATTGTGCATCCTTTGTAGTTCGATTTCTAACCTGGCATTCCTCTCTCTTAGTTCTTCCATCTCCGCTTTCAATTGCCTCACCTCTTCACTCTCTACGTCCTGAGGTTGCCCTTCCTTGGCCAGATGATCATTGATTGTCTTGAAAGGGAGTTTGACTTCATTTACCCTTTCTAAAATCCAAGTGTGGTAACTGACCTTGCTATCTACTACTCCAACCCTTAAATCCCTTTCAGCCCGCACCACGCTTTCCCAAGCACCCCTGACCTTCCTTAATATTTCAGCGGAACACCCGTCCTCATAGTAGATGAACAATGTAATGAGACAATCCGGTGAAGGCGCCCCTCTCATGGGATGCCCGAATTGCCTTTGGACTAGAACGGGGTTGTAATTGACACAATATCGGACACCTATGAGGGGTACATTGGGAAAGTTGCCACAATGATGGATGGAGGGTTTAAACTCGAGCCAAGGAAGACGCCACTTTACATTTTCCCCATTCAAGCTAGCAAAGAAATGGGCCCACTCATTTCCTCCTCTGTCTTTGAGCTTTTGGTGCGACAGGCCTTTCGACGGACAACTAGCCTCAACCACCCCCTTACATACACGTGCAGTCATCCACGCATATAGCACTGGCAAACAGCAAAGAATTTTCTTCCCGTTTCTTTCATGACAAAAACTCATGGTCCCATAAACAACTGCGAAAACTGCTGTTACAGGGTTCTCTGATCTTGTCTTTTTTGCTACGAAGACATCTATTGCAGAATAATCCACAAAATCTTCTACTTTGGGAAATAAAACGATGCCATACACGGTAAGGGCTAACACATCCATGAAAGTCTCCCACTCTTCTCTATCAGCTAGATGATGTAAGTACCGCTCTAAATATTCTTGCGTCAGTCCACGCACTTGATTCTTCATTACCAACCTGTCTTCAAGTTCTTTAGGATGTACTTTCATTATGGCGGCAATGGTAGGAATAGAGGCGTGATGCTCCAAGTGCTGATACGGAGTGGTACCCTCTAGTGGCAATCCGAGTATATACTCGAATTCTTCTATAGTTGGCGCCAGCTGAAAATCCTGAAAGGTGCAGCATCTTAGTGGAGAATCGTAATATTGTGCAAGGGCTGTGATAGCAGGCAATTGTACTTCCACCTCCATTAGACTCAACAAATTTCCATACTTCTTCTTGAAGGTTTCTCTCTTTATGGACTTTAACCTTTTGCCTAATTTTATCAGACTTGTCAAGTTTCCACGATGAGTCCTCAGGCGAGATTTATTTCTTAACATGACAGAATTGGTATATTGTGTAGCACCAGATCTTGTATCAACTTCCATCTTTGTACGATACCAAGTGAACACTAGTGATTTCCCCTAAAACTAGCATATTACCGAAATGATGCATGATGCATAACAACATGACAAAAAAATGCATGCATGGTGTGAAAAATCATTATTTTCGAAGAAGAATAACAGCATGAGAGTTACAAGAACATACAATCTCCCTTTCGTGCCTTATCAAAGGTTGAATGACTAAAGTTCTAAGGCCAAATATATGCACTCACAAGGATAGCTTCCTAATGCTTAAATCAAGGCCACCGGAGCTATGGCTCTTTTCATTGTTTCTCCACAATAGTCAGAGTAATCAACTAGATGTGGAGACACAAATGAAGAGAACAGACTCTAGCTGGGGTTCTCACGATAGCCAAACAGGAAGTACATCCCAGAGTGACACCGCTACACAACCCCTCTAATTCTAAGTTGCACTCAGACCCGGGTATAGGGCCCCACTCATGATATGCATAAAGTGTGTGGAGGGAGATTATAATGCAAAACCCAAACCTTCACTCGCAATACAAACCAAAAAAAATCCAAGCAGATATAAACATGTTTGTCTATCCTAGGGTTCAATATAAAACAATTAACATAATCCACACGTAATTACTTCAAATATCAAACATAGATAAAGAAAAAGGGAAGGAAAACATAATGAAAAACCACATTGAATTTGCACATCTAATTAAATGGCCTGACTCTCTCAAGTCCCCAGTGGAGTCGCCATCTGTCGCAACCGGGATCGCGACGGGACGACGATCCGAAAAATAAAACGAGTTTTGAAAAAGAGATTTGGAGTCGCCACCATAGTTTATTCTGGAAAACTACGGAAAAACCATAAAATGATAAGGCATGGTCTGCGAAACTGAGATTCTTGGTTCGGGAGTCGGTTACGTGTAGGGAAGGTATTAGCACCCTACAACGCCTGCCCTAAGGCAGTACCTTTAACTAAATATGCGAATATGATGTGGTTTTCAAAATGATTAACTTTCCCCTAAAAATAAAATTCTAAAGAAACAAAATATATTTTTTAGTTTTTTGGGCCCGACAAGGATTGACCTTGCTCCTACGTATTCTCATTAAGAATGAGAAATCAGGGTTCCGTAGTTCTTTTAGAAAACTGCTTGAAAATTTGTTTGAAAATTGATTGAGAATTTTGTTTGTAAAATGATTTTGGATTTTTGGGAAAGTGAACCTGACAAGGACTGGCCTTGCTCCTACGTATCTCCACTTTTGATGGAGAATCAAGGATCACGTAGTTCTGACTCGCAAGACTGTTTGTTGTTTGAAAATGTGGATGTTTTTAGTTTTTGAAGGTTTTTATATTTTTTGGTATTTTTTTGATGTAATATTTAGATTTTTTTTGCGTAATGAGCACTAGGCTGATGCGTACGATCGCACGAGCACTCACACGGCTTTTTTCTTGTTTTTTATTGTTTTGCGTAATGAGCACTAGGCTGATGCGTACGATCGCACGAGCACTCACACGGCTTTTTCCTTATTTTTTATTGTTTTGCGTAATGAGCACTAGGCTGATGCGTACGATCGCACGAGCACTCACACGGCTTTTTTTGTTTATTTTAGATTTTGGGTAATGAGTACTAGGCTGATGCGTACGATCGCACGAGTACTCATACCGATATTTATATTATTACATGTTTTTAAAGTTTTATATTTGTTATTAAGAAGGATAGATGAGTTGAAATATGAAAAGCATAAAGAAAAATTGTGATAGAAAACAAGATGAATTTATAAACTAAAAAAAATGATCAAAATGCATATATAAATAGAATGAAGAGAAAATGTGTACCTTGTTGAAGATTTGTGTGATGAAATAAAACCTTACTTGTAATAAGTTGTGAGAAAGATAGATGGAAGATGAAGAAGATAACTTTATGGTAGAAATGGGGTATGGGATTTATTATGTATAGAGAGATTAAGAAATAGTAAAATGTGAGAGAAAAATGAAGTAGAGTTTTGGGATGGAATGAAGAGATTTTGAGAGAGAAGAGATGGATATTATGTAATTGTGTGTGTGAAGAAAATGTGGGTATTTATAGAGTTAAGGATGAAGAAAGTTGATGAATAAAAATAATATAATAAGTTGGTGGAAAATTTAGATGAAATAAAATATAATTAAAAAAAGATGAATAGAAAAAGTTAATGTGGAAAATAAGTGAAAGAAATAATATAAAATGTTGGTGGAGAAAGTAGGTGAAATAAAATATAGTAAATAGTAAAAGTTAATGTGGAAAATAAATGAAAGAAATAATATAAAAAGTTGGTGGAGAAATTAGGTGTGGAAATTAAGTGAAAGAAATAATATAAAAAGTTGGTGGAGAAATTAGGTGTGGAAATTAAGTGAAAGAAATAATATAAAAAGTTGGTGGAGGAATTAGGTGAAATAAAATATAGTGAATAGTAAAAGTTAAGGTGGAAAATAAGTGAAAGAAATAATATAAAAAGTGGGTGGAGAAATAAGGTGGAGAAAAATGGATAATAAAAAATGTTGATGGAGAAGATATAATTAAAAAATGTAAGTGGAAAAATTAGAAAAGTTTATATATAAAATTAATATGGAAATGATGTGGAAAAAGTAAATGAAAAAGGTAGATGATGTGGAATGAGATGTGGAGGGTGATGTGGATGATGATGTGGAGAGTGGGGTGTGATAAGAGAAAAAGGGTGGTGAGGAAGTAAAAAAGTAAGAGATTATTTTGGGCCATTGGGTTAAGTGTTTAAAAGAAAATTTGGGGTGCAAAAAGTAAAATAAATAGTATTTTTCATTTTGGTTTTTTTTTATGTTTTTATTTATTTTTGTGATGAATTTTATTTACCCGGACGAAATTGGGTATTGACACTGTAAGACCCATGAAAAAAAAAATATTTAAATTTAATAAATAGTTGTTTTTTTTATTTTTATAAAGTTAATAAAAGTATGGTAAGAAAAAAAAATTAAAATTTATCATAGGTAACAATAATAATAATTTCAAAGGAAGGAGTTTAAAAATTTGAGAATTTATTTTAAAAGTTAAAAAAAAATGAATGAATAGTAAATAGTAAATAGTAAATAGTGAATAGTGAATAGTGAATAGTTAAAAAAAAATATTAAAATAAATTGTGGAAGAGGACACTCCACGTAGAATCAATCATTCAGAGATAAGAATGGTGAATAAAAAATAATTTTTGAATAGTAAAAATGAATAGTAAAAGTGAATAGTAAAAATGAATAGTAAAAATGAATAGTAAAATTTTTTTGGCTATAAATAGCCAAGGGAGGGAGGCTGAAGATTTGCACCAAAATTCTAGAGAAATTGTGAGAGGAGAGAGTTGGAGGAAATTCTAGTTGAAGAGGGGAAATTCTGGAAGTTTCTGGAGAACGGTTTGAGAAGAGGAACCTAAGTCTGGAATAGAGGTAAGGGGAGTTACATTTTGTTTGGTATTATTTTGAGTCTTGTATATGTTGCTTTTGGTTGATCTTAAATCTTGAATGTAAAGTATTTTGTTTCTGTATGATTTTGAATTTTGGATGAGAACATACTTCGGTGTTTAGATCCAAGTGTGATAATTGTAAAATGTGATGTTGATTATGCTACTAATTGTTTATTTTTGTATTTTTGGATGGATTAGAAATTGTCTAACCGGCTCTGCCAGATTCAATTTCTTGTTTCCCCAACCATTTTATTGTTTTCCTTATTTATTTTTATCGTATTTTGGAAGGATTAGAAGTTGTCTAACCGGCTCTGCCAGATTCAACTTCTTGTTTCCCCAAACTTTTTATTTCTTTACTTAATTATTTTATTGCATTTTTGGAAGGATTAGAAGTTGTCTAACCGGCTCTGCCAGATTCAACTTCTTGTTTCCCCAAACTATTTATTGCTTTACTTATTTATTTTATTGCATTTTTGGAAGGATTAGGAGTTGTCTAACCGGCTCTGCCAGATTCAACTTCTTATTTCCCCAGACATGTTATTGTTTTTGTTATTTAATTATATTGTATTTCGGATGGATTAGAAGTTGTCTAACCGGCTCTGCCAGATTCAACTTCTTGTTTCCCCATAAATTTTTATATTAAGATTATTTTTATGATTGTCAAATATTGTATTCTTATATGACCATTTACAGTAATATTTTATTATTGTTAATTGTTTATAATTATCTTGTATGAATTCTATTATGAATGTTTATTGTGATGATTGATATGAAATTATGCATTTGAAATATAGTATGAGTCTCGGGGAGAGACTCTAAATTGGCATGGTATTAGTGTATATGTTGATGTTGAGGGTCCTGTTGTTGGTGGTGATCCTAAAACTCTAATAATTTTCTAATCTCAATTAGAGAAGGATGTATTATGTGGTGAGAGTAGTAGGAGGTCCTAGTCTATGTTCATAGACGTTAATGGACTAACCTTGTGGGTGATGTGATATATTATATTTTTGGCCATAACTGTGTTGTAGATGTCACCACAAGTGCATGACCACCCGAGACTTCCATCAACATTATATCCGGATAATAGAGTCTAGTATGATAATTGCATCTTACAAGAATTTATGGTGAATGTATTACGTATATTAATAGTGTCATGTTTTTCTTTGAATTGTGCACGGTAGCTCACCCTTACTTGTTTGTTTGTGCTGGCTGGAAAAATCTTATTTTTGCGATGAACGTATAATGTTTTTGTTATACGGGAGCAGATGAGGGAACGACATCTGAACCAATTCAAGTGAAGGAGGAAGCAGCAGAAAAATGAAGATAATTTTAAGAAAAAAAAAATTAAGAGTGTTTTTATTTGTGTAAAAATATAATGTATTTTCAGTGTGAACCATTTTACTCATAAATGGATGATTGTAACAATGTACGATGTTTATATTATTAATGAAATATTTAGTGTGTGAGATGTTTTATACTTTGGGGCGTTACAGACACATTTGAATGTTTGGGGCGTTACAGACACATTTGAATGTTAGGAATAAATTTAAATACTTTAGTTCATTTTAAGTTTTACACTTAAAGCAATGATTCATTCGTCAATTGAGAAATCATCATTGTGTTTGAAGTCATTAAATTCTAAACTCAAGGAATTAATTTAGAATTAGTCAAATACTTTCAAGAGCAATATATATAATGGTATTAATATATTATATCAATAGAAACACAGTAAAAGATTAACGAAGTCCAATCTCTAACACACTTATCTTTATTATTTAATTTAATCTCAACCAATTTTAGTTTTACTCTTTCATTATAAATTGTCAAAACATTGTTCTATTGCAAATCAAGACAAATTCAAGTTATTAGATAATTTGCACAAATGTGTGTGGGTATGATATTTGTTTTTGTGCTATAATTACCCAATACACTTGCTAGAAGTAGGAAAATCCATCAACGGATAACAATCAAACAATACAAAATTGAACCTCTAAAAACAAAACTATCAACGATGCACAATAGAAACATAACAACTCATTCCCATGATCTCAAAAAAAAAAAACTCAAAACCTGACTCTAATGCCAAAATTTAATACCCAAACTTTTTTCTACCTAAACTTTATAACTAGCACAAATATTCTTATTAAGTTTCATAATTAAAATAAATTTTATCACTATTTTATATAACCTCAATGAAAATTATTATTTTATAACCATAAACTTCAATAAAAATGAAAAATAAATGAAAACATAAAAATATAAGATTGCCCCACCACGTCTCTTAATCTTGACCTATGCATCTTTCTCAACTCCTATACTATCATATTCTCCTATATTAAGTCATGATCATCATAGTTAAATACAAACAAAATAAATAAAAACCTCAATTTTGAAAATAAATTCATTCAATGTTTAAAATCTAGGACATTTGAAAAAAAATATAACTTTGTAAAACTTATTTCCTTCACTAAAAGTAAAATAAATGGACTTCACTAAATTAACTCGATTTTAAAAAATATTAACATCAAGTAAAAAGATATATATAAAAAAAAAATCATCACCAAATATAAAAATCCAAATACTAATTAATCCTAAAACGAAAATATAAAATCTATAACTGAAATTAACTATATCAACAAATCTTATTTTCAAGAATTAAATATTTTAAGCACGTGAATTTTTGATGGAGTGAGATCTAACTAAAAGTCGCTATTATACATTAAGGACCTGAAATATATTTTAGCTAAATTTTTAAAGACAAAAAATATTATATTAAATAGAAAACTTAAAATATATTTAAAATAGTCGGAATCTTGACAAGTCGGTTTGACTAAGCGAATCAGTAAAACTTCATAATTGTATGGAATTTATTTAATCAATCCTCTGTATCTGACCTTCCCAAATCGTAGTCAAAATAGAATTTGATGTTGCAACCAATCGTATTATTACACGATGCTGCACACTGGTAGCGGTTCCGTTGGAGAAAGGATTTCATAAATAAAATTTAATATCTTTATATAAAATTTATAAAAATCACCAACTTCTTCTGCATTATATTACAATTAAAAGGGAGTAGTGTTGTTTAAGAAAATAAGAGTTACTTAACATGCAGTATTAGTATTAAGGTTTAATTGCTTCCTTTGTCCCCAGTTTGGTTGAATTGTGTCAAATTCATCCTCATTTTTTAAAAAGTTTCATTGTCGTCCTCACGTGGTGTAAAAGTGTCAATTGAATCCAAACATAGAAAAAATTTGTGTCAAAGTAGTCATTTTTCCTATATCTCTGTATCTTCCTTTCATTGTATCTTCCTTTCATATGTCACTTCTCTGGAGTTATGAAAAGCCTTAAATTGGATAAGGTAAAATGAATATCTGTACTTGATTGTATACAGAGATATAGGAAAAATGACTACTTTGACACAAATTTTTTCTATGTTTGGATTCAATTGACACTTTTACACCACGTGAGGACGACAATGAAACTTTTTAAAAAATGAGGATGAATTTGACACAATTCAACCAAACTGGGGACAAAGGAAGCAATTAAACCTAGTATTAACTACACCTATAGTTCAATTAATGCAGTTTTAGTCTTTTGGATTTAAAAGATAATTTTATTTTTTAAAAATAATTTTAGTATCTAACAATAACTTTAAAAAAAAATCAAATTAGCATTCTCCAAAGTAAAAATATAACTAAACAAAACATTATATACTATATTTTTTATGATAGTTAATAAATACATAATATCATTTTTATATTTTTAACTAATTAAAAATATTTTGCTTTATTTTAAAAATATAAAGTAAAACTCTAAAAAAAAATTGGCGTGTGAAGATGAAAAAACTCTTAACTTTTGACTGGGATTAATTTCGATAATAATCTTATCTTATCAGGGAGTTGGAATCAAAGATAATTTAAAAATTAAAAGTAACTTAAATATATACTATCCTCTTTTTAAAAAAATTGTGACAAAATTTCAAAAATAATAACACTTTAAATATATAATTAATTTTAAAAATATTATCTTTGAAGCGGAACACGTTTATTATTAGATGATAATATAAAATATAACTATTCTTTTATTACATATATTATTTTCATGAAATGTTTATTGAAATGAATAAGTATATATATATATATATATATATATATATATGAACCTATGTTATATTTTTTTTTTCAAAACTATTCAGATAGTGACATAAGTTAAATTAGGAAAATTAATAACTTTTTTCCTCCATGCACCCATAAACTAACAAAATTAAAATGGACGTAACACTGATCCGTTTTTGCTGCTTCAAACATCAAAGGCGGGATATATAAACATTCTAATAAAAGTTATAAAATAGATTAAAGAAGCCAAATAAAATGAGAAAATATACGTAAATTTATTAAAAACTTTAAGAAAAAGCGTAACTTGAAAAATGTGCCAGCCTAGTTTACTTTCAACCAAAGCATTTCTTAAAATCCCAAAATTATATGAAATACATTATTAAAATTTAGATTTAAATATGTTTATGGCAAGTATAGATTTTTCTTTTGGTGTCTAATATATTTTAAAAATTCATGTCCAATATATATTTTTTATTTTATTTTATTTCATCCCTAAAATTTTATTTAAAATAATTTATTTCACTGTTCAAATAATTTTATTTAAAATTCTTTTAGGATAAAATCAACATAAAAAATTCATTATATGGGAAAGGGTTAAAGAAAATTATTTGGAACGAAAACAAAATTCAACAATTTTATCAGTATAAAAAACAATCCGAGTCTAATATATATAAAAAATATTTTCATTTTTTAACTGTATTTCTACCTTACTTAAATTTTCGCCTTATTTTGTCATGAAAATATATTCAGTTAGAAGCAAAAGTCTAAGATAATTTAAATATCTTTTTTCTTTTATTTTTTGAGATATTTTTTAAAATAAAATTCTGAATTTCAAAGTGGATAATATGTCACGTAAAAAATATTAAAGAAAAATATTATAATGTCATATTTATGAATAAAAAGAGACCGATGTGGTATTAAATGTTTTAAAGTCTAATAAATAATGAGAATTTATGGTCAGGAAATGGATTTTCAGTTTATTCTACTTTATTAGTCTCTTGGTTGTCCTATGACAATGACAATGAAAGTGTCTTACCCAGTGAAGAACATACCCATCCATATTAATCATGGAACAAAGTGTCTCTCCTGCCTTTAAAATGAAAAAAAAGTTAAATTTGACTGTTAGATATATTTTTCTTTTCTTTTATTTAGTATCTAGTAGCTGTAAGTATTTGATTTGGTAATTGTAAGGAACCGGCTGTGTTGGTAAAAAAAAAAAAAACAAACAAACAAACCAGGGAAGGTAGCAACGAGCGCTGGGGAAAGCACCAGTTTTGTAGCATTTGGCCACTTGGAGACAGGAAACGTTGCTTCCATTTTCCTCATTCAAAAAAAAAAAAGAAGGAGCCTTGTGGGAGATAAAAAGGGAGTATGGGTTCTGCTTCGGGGGGAAATCATTTCTGCAAAATTGTGAGGTGAAGTTGAAGCTGCAAGGAAGCTTGAGTTCTGCAAATGGTGGGAGAGAAGAGGAGGAGAACTTTTGGAGTTGGAAGGAAATCAAACTCTCTGGAGGTGATTCAAGGATGTCTTCAAGAGGTAAGGGGAGCTAAATCTTTTCTGTAGATTGTAGAGATAATTTATGTATTTGAGGTTTGTATTATTAAGTGATTTGATGAACGATTTGTGCTTAGAGTGATCTTGTTTAGTATGAATCTGTATGAGTAGTGGTAGAATATTGTTGTTGAAGCAAATCTGGGAAGAAAGGGGATGAAAAATTTGGGGTTTCTAGGTTTCTGGAAAACCTGCGATTCTGCAGAATTCTGCAGAAACGCACGCTCGTCCAAATGACTCGACCAATTAGTGGTCGGCCAAACTATAGAACGTTCGTCCAAGTTGCTCGACCAATTAGTTGTCAGCAGTAATGGTATGAGCGTTCGGTTATGGTGTTCTAAGGTAACGAGCGTTCACGTTCGTCCTTAAGTAATGTTAGTAATTTAGACGTTCGTCCTTAATTTATATTCTGTAATCCCGAGCGTTCGGTCTTGGTAGATTAGCGTGAACGTTCGTTCTCCATTTGGTATTTTAGGTTTCAATCTTGAATGTTCGCTCTTAAATTGGTATACTTAAATTTCAATCCTGAGCGTTCGATCTTGTGAAATGGTGGCAGTAGGCGTTCGTCCTTAAAGTGGTATTCTAATAGAGTCATCTTTAGCGTTCGGTCTTGTATTTTCAGTAACAAGCGTTAACGTTCGTCCTTGGTGAGTGCTAGAGATTAATTAGCGTTCGGTCTTGATCAGGATATTAGCGTTCGATCGTCAGTGTAGGTTAAATCTTGATTTTTGGTAACGTTCGGTTAAGTGGTCATTATGTCGTTCGGTTATAGGTTTGGATTCTTAGGCTTCAATCTCGAATGTTCGGATTTGGTCTAATAGTTATTGTAAACGTTCGTTCTTAAATTAGAATTCTCTGGAAGTGATCTTGAGCGTTCGGTATTGGCGTATTAGAAATTATAGCGTTCGGATCGAATTAGTATTCCAGGAGTTGATTAAGTACCGAATGGTCAGAATGGATTTAGTAGCGTTCGGTCCGGTTTTGATTTAGTACCGTTCGGTTAAGTTGAAATCATTCGTCCTCAGTTCTAGACGTTCGGACAGTATTTTAGGTGTTCGGCAAAGTAATCTAGGTGTTCAACCAAGATTCTAAACGTCCGTCCAAATAGTGTTCAGTTAAGTAGATTTCGATCTTAGCGTTCGGCCTAAGTACGCAATCTCAGCGTTCGGCCTAATAGTGTGTTCGGTGAAATAGCGTTCGGCCTATTGGTAAATAGCGTTCGTTCAATTCCGTTCGGCAGATAACGTTCGTTCAAATAGTATTATGAAAATGTTGGGTTTTAAGTTCATTTTTCTATTGAATTGAATTATGTGCAAAATGTTTGGAAAATATATACTCTGATGGGATTTATGTGAATGTATGAGATATGTTGGATTTAATGTGATATTGTGGAGGTATATGGTTATTCATGACTTGGGATAAGGTTCAAAGTAACAGTATGATTCATGGACGTAATTCCATGATCCTCAAGGAGAGGATACATGGTGGTGTTTTGGGGTTCACCAGTAAAAAAACAGCTTTAGAACGTGTAACACCCTAATATTTTAAAGGGTATTACTGATAGTAGAGACTAAATTAATTTGATATATTTTATAAACCATCAAACTTTATTTCAATTCTCCCAAAGTACAATACCAAACTTACAAACTTCAAACAATATAGTCTTCACCACTTAACATAAATTCGAATTTCAACTTATAAGTTTTACACAACATAATTTTTCCAATACAAATTTATTCTTTTTACAAAATATCCCTGAAAGTTTTTCCCCGCGTCTCTCTCATCTCTAAGCTTTTTCAACCGCATCTGCGACATTATCTATTCACATATAACATGAGTTATATGATCATAGCACAAACAAATAAGGGTAAGCCAACCATATCATAAAATCATTAAACTTGTAATAAAAATATTATAATCATGTATTTCTGCAATTGATAAAATATCATTATTCCGATGTCATTAATTCATCATTATCAAAATCATCTTTCTCATTTCCATAAATCTTACAAGTGTTCCATGCTTACTCATGAAGCCTTATGGTCAGACCGCTCTCTGCCTGCTTCCTTAAGCCTCACTTATATACTATGTCTTACTTTCTGAAGCCTTATGGTCAGACCCCTCTCTGCCTGCTTCTATAAAACTTACGAATCATATGTTTATGTCAAAGCCTTATGGTCAGACCACTTTCTGCCTGCTTTCATAAACCTCAAGTGTTACTTTGCTCATACCAAACTCTCATGGTATAACTCGAACAAACTACTCCCGGTAGTAAACATCATTTCATAAGTAATGATTTCTCATATCCACCCCAACATTTCATAAAACCAACAATTCATACCCTCTTATCCACCTAACTCAATCATGTTCATTCTTTAATCATGAATTCATAATCACCCGTTTTGGTATCAATAAATCAAACATATTGCCAGATATCATGCTTCATATTATAAACTCATTTTGCCCATAACGAGTATAACTCAACATATTTTCACCAAACAAAGATCATGGATCAACCAAAATATATCAACATATCTTAAGAACTACATATTAAAGTCTGGGCTCAATGTAATGATAAATAAAATATATATGAAATTTTTACCATGATAATATTATGCATCTACAATCAACTTGTTTTATTTTATTTTCATCCTATTATAGATTTTTCTTTACCCCAATTGGTCACCGGAGAGGACCCAGATGTCTGAACGCATCAAACTCACCTTCGACGCCAGCACATATGACTAGTCACAACTGACTGGACCAGGCCAGGGCTGCTCTATGATCAGGGATGTGCCAACTCAGGTTTTTAAGGTTCCTCTATCCTACCAACAAAGGGAGGTCCTCAATAATTAACAATTTATTTATTTAATTTATCTACCTTATTTTCTTATGCTCTAAATCTTAAAATGCTTAATTTTACTTCCTCTCACAACAACCTCAACCAGTATCTGTATATCTATTTAATACCCATATACAAGTTATTACAGAACCCTTATTCCAAACCTCCCAACAAGATCAATTTCAGCCAACAAACTCATTCAATAAATTCATCACAATAAACATCCATAATAGAATTCATACAAGATAATTATAAACAATTAACAATAATAAAACATTACAATAAATGGTCATAGAAGAATACAATATTTGACAATCATAAAAATAATCTTAATATAAAAATTCATGGGGAAACAAGAAGTTGAATCTGGCAGAGCCGGTTAGACAACTTCTAATCCATCCAAAAATACAATATAATTAAATAACAAGAACAATAACATGTATGGGGAAATAAGAAGTTGAATCTGGCAGAGCCGGTTAGACAACTTCTAATCCTTCCAAAAATGCAATAAAATAAATAAGTAAAGCAATAAATAGTTTGGGGAAACAAGAAGTTGAATCTAGCAGAGCCGGTTAGACAACTTCTAATCCTTCCAAAATGCAATAAAATAAATAAGTAAAGAAATAAAACATTTGGGGAAACAAGAAATTGAATCTGGCAGAGCCGGTTAGACAATTTCTAATCCTTCCAAAATACAAAAATAAACAACTAATAACATACAAATGGCATAACATAATCAATATCACGTTTTACAACTATCACACTTGGATATCAACACAAAAGCAAACTCTCATTTAAATTCAAAATCATACAGAAACAAAATACTCCATAATCAAGATTTAAGATCAGACAAAAGCAAAATATAGCATATTCAAGACTCAAGATAATACAAAAGAAGATACTCAAGGTTAGCTTCCCTTACCTCTATTACAGACTTAATCTCCTCGCTCTCTGAAACTTCCAGAATATCCCCTTTGAAATTAGAAATTCTTCCAACTCTCTTCTCTCAAAAATTTTCTAAGTTCTTTGGTGTAAATTTTCAGCCTCCCCCCCTTGGCTATTTATAGTAAAAAATTTTACTATTCATTTTTACTATTCATTTTTACTATTCATTTTTTTATTCATTTTACTATTACAAAAATAATTTTTTATTTGCAAATTGGTGAATTCTGATCTCAAAGCTACGTGGAACACTTGTCCTTTCCAAAAATAATTTTTTTTTTTAATTTTTTTTTTACTATTCACTTTTTACTATTCACAATTTACTATTCACTATTTACTTTTTTTTTTTTTTAATTTAGTATCTGACTTACAAATATTTTCAAGGATCTTACAATCTCCCCAACAACAATTATTTTCGCCCTCGAAAATTATTTATTTAAACAAAGACTATTTAACAAAAGAATACTTACAAAAGAGATATTGATTTTCAAAAACCATTGCTCTGATACCCAACAGTGTAACACCCCGATTTAGGCGTTACAATTTATTTTTCCACAAAAATACATATATAACTTTTCTTTAACAATTTTCAACACCAACAAAATATTAAGTGCTTTATTACAACACAAGTCTTCTGAAATAAAATTTCACACAATTCATAAACTTCTGAAATTTAAAATTTCACATAGTTTGAAATTTCAAAACATATTTATTTAGAAATCCCCCATGTCTCTTTTTTTTTTTTTTTTTTTCACAGATCTCTCATCTTCTAAGCAAGTCCAGAACCATCTGCTAATTCATCTTAAATAGTTTCTGCTCCCGTATAATATCACACATTATACGATCATTGCATTCACATACACAAACACAAACAATAGGGTGAGCTAACCGAAACAAGCATACAATCCATTCACAATCCGTTAATAATACATCCACAGTATTCAATACAGTTAAGCATTATCACAATATCATTGCTCAACAATTTTACTATTCCACTTATCAAAGTATTACAACTTCACCTCATCCGACCTACTTACCAAAGTAGTACAAACCAAGTTATTCTCTCTACTTATCAAAGTAGCACCGCAAGACAATACTGTCTACTTATCAAAGCAACACAGTATAATTAATTCGCCTACTTACCAAAGTAGCATAAAACAAGATCTTCTGTCTACTTACCAAAGTAGCACAGTATAGTTAATCTGCCTACTTATCAAAGTAGCCCGATTTATATCATTCTCTTTATCTCTTCATTCATCATCTCATCCTGCCTACTTATCAAAGTAGCGCAAATCACCCTGCTTACTTACCAAAGTAACGCAGACCCAACATCATTTATATTATTTCAACAAATTATTCATAATCAAGCACAACCCATCCAAAACTAATCATATTCAACAAGCATAAGAGAACCAGTGAACTTTTCTCAATTCCCTTCTGTCTACTTACCAATGTAGCATAAATTAACCAAATTACATTTTCCTAACATATCATTCATAACCAATCACATGCCATCTCAACCACTAATCCCGAACCAATCATGCTCAACAAGCACATAATAACCAATCAACATATCTCAGTTTCAATCCTGCCTACTTACCAAAGTAGCACAAATTAACCAAATTACCCTTTTTTAACATATTATTTATCGGCGATCTAAACCAATCAAACTAATCAACAACATGTTTAGATCATATGGTAAGCTTTTCAGTCCAATCCAACGGTTAATGAGGCGGAAATCATCAATTTTGTATAAATGATCCAAAACATAAATTAAACAGTATTGAGATCCCTCAGAAGGTACGAAATTAATATCTCTAAATCTGTAACTCCGATCTAAAATCCGAACGGTCGAAGTATACCACTATCTCTTAAGAACAACATACTAAAATTTCAGATTAATCTAACGGTTATCTAAATAGATATGAAGATTTTACCGAGGTAACTCAGAGACAGAATTTTAAGTGGTTCTCGGTTAAACTCAAAATGCGGAATGAATTCCTCTAAGAACAGACATCAAATTCCAAATCTGAATGGTCAAGATCACCTAATATGTCTTATGAACTACATACTAAAGTTTGGGCTCAATCTAACGGTAAATGAAATATCTATGAAATTTTTACCATTATAACTTAAGAACGGAATTACAGTGTTCATCAAATATTTCCAACTTTCGAAATTTCTTTCTCTAAGCATAGACCTTCAATTACAAATCCGATCGGTCACAGTGTATTAATATGTCTTAGGGATCCTATATCAAATTTTTGAGGTTGATCTAACAGTCAAATAGGTCAGAATCTATATTTTACTGAGACAACTTAGTAACAGAACTACAGGGGTAACTAAATTACTCAAACTTATAGGATTTATTTATCCAAGTACAGACTTTTATTTTCAAATCCGAACGGTCAAAGTTTAGTAATATGTGTTAGGATTTACATATTAAAATTTTAACTAAATCCAACGGTGAAAAACATTAATAGAAATTTATTACCACAGTAACTCGAAAATAAGAAATTATAATCATGAAAACCAAATTTTACACAAGTCAATAGATAACTACCATTACCAAATTTTTAACATATTCATATTCATATTCATGATCATAACAAGAAAGGATTAGCTCCCCTTCATCAAAGTCAAGCAATTGGAACCATATTTCTAACCACAAAATTCTAGAAATTAAGTTGAGTTAGCTACCCTTACCTCATGAAGACTTAAAACACCTTAAACTCTTCTTCAAAGAGAGCAACTCCTCTCCTCCTTGCTAGACCAAGTCAGCCTCCACTCTTAGGACACTTAGGATTTCGTTCACCGCCCACCAAGGACCTCTCTACTCTCCCCCAAAACTCCAAATCTGATTTGGAATTGAAAGAAGATGTCTTAGACAACTAAGGACCCATGCACTTGGCACTTAGCAATAATAAACAACCAATGGACCATCCTAAACCATTTTCCAGCCCTAAAACATGGTAGGAAAGTCTCCAAAGGGTCCCAAAATGTTCTCCTAGTCTAGAACACAACCTACCCACTCCAAAAAGTCGCAACTTGTAAAAATACACCTAAAATTAAGGTTGGACGCTAGCCCTTGGACAGCAAAACTGTCACGTTTTCCCCAGCTCGGTTAGACCCCTTCCCGAAGTCCAAAATATGCGTAGGAGTAGTCAGATTGAAACTCTTTGAGTCTAGTTTCCAATAAAACAAGAATCAACTCAATTGATATTTTACTAAGAATAATAATTTCACTCCCCAAAGTCCCAAAATATTTTCGAAAACCATTGCTCTGATACCAAAATGTAACACCCTAATATTTTAAAGGGTATTACTGATAGTAGAGACTAAATTAATTTGATATATTTTATAAACCATCAAACTTTATTTCAATTCTCCCAAAGTACAATACCAAACTTACAAACTTCAAACAATATAGTCTTCACCACTTAACATAAATTCGAATTTCAACTTATAAGTTTTACACAACATAATTTTTCCAATACAAATTTATTCTTTTTACAAAATATCCCTGAAAGTTTTTCCCCGCGTCTCTCTCATCTCTAAGCTTTTTCAACCGCATCTGCGACATTATCTATTCACATATAACATGAGTTATATGATCATAGCACAAACAAATAAGGGTAAGCCAACCATATCATAAAATCATTAAACTTGTAATAAAACTATTATAATCATGTATTTCTGCAATTGATAAAATATCATTATTCCGATGTCATTAATTCATCATTATCAAAATCATCTTTCTCATTTCCATAAATCTTACAAGTGTTCCATGCTTACTCATGAAGCCTTATGGTCAGACCGCTCTCTGCCTGCTTCCTTAAGCCTCACTTATATACTATGTCTTACTTTCTGAAGCCTTATGGTCAGACCCCTCTCTGCCTGCTTCTATAAAACTTACGAATCATATGTTTATGTCAAAGCCTTATGGTCAGACCACTTTCTGCCTGCTTTCATAAACCTCAAGTGTTACTTTGCTCATACCAAACTCTCATGGTATAACTCGAACAAACTACTCCCGGTAGTAAACATCATTTCATAAGTAATGATTTCTCATATCCACCCCAACATTTCATAAAACCAACAATTCATACCCTCTTATCCACCTAACTCAATCATGTTCATTCTTTAATCATGAATTCATAATCACCCGTTTTGGTATCAATAAATCAAACATATTGCCAGATATCATGCTTCATATTATAAACTCATTTTGCCCATAACGAGTATAACTCAACATATTTTCACCAAACAAAGATCATGGATCAACCAAAATATATCAACATATCTTAAGAACTACATATTAAAGTCTGGGCTCAATGTAATGATAAATAAAATATATATGAAATTTTTACCATGATAATATTATGCATCTACAATCAACTTGTTTTATTTTATTTTCATCCTATTATAGATTTTTCTTTACCCCAATTGGTCACCGGAGAGGACCCAGATGTCTGAACGCATCAAACTCACCTTCGACGCCAGCACATATGACTAGTCACAACTGACTGGACCAGGCCAGGGCTGCTCTATGATCAGGGATGTGCCAACTCAGGTTTTTAAGGTTCTTCTATCCTACCAACAAAGGGAGGTCCTCAATAATTAACAATTTATTTATTTAATTTATCTACCTTATTTTCTTATGCTCTAAATCTTAAAATGCTTAATTTTACTTCCTCTCACAACAACCTCAACCAGTATCTGTATATCTATTTAATACCCATATACAAGTTATTACAGAACCCTTATTCCAAACCTCCCAACAAGATCAATTTCAGCCAACAAACTCATTCAATAAATTCATCACAATAAACATCCATAATAGAATTCATACAAGATAATTATAAACAATTAACAATAATAAAACATTACAATAAATGGTCATAGAAGAATACAATATTTGACAATCATAAAAATAATCTTAATATAAAAATTCATGGGGAAACAAGAAGTTGAATCTGGCAGAGCCGGTTAGACAACTTCTAATCCATCCAAAAATACAATATAATTAAATAACAAGAACAATAACATGTATGGGGAAATAAGAAGTTGAATCTGGCAGAGCCGGTTAGACAACTTCTAATCCTTCCAAAAATGCAATAAAATAAATAAGTAAAGCAATAAATAGTTTGGGGAAACAAGAAGTTGAATCTGGCAGAGCCGGTTAGACAACTTCTAATCCTTCCAAAATGCAATAAAATAAATAAGTAAAGAAATAAAACATTTGGGGAAACAAGAAATTGAATCTGGCAGAGCCGGTTAGACAATTTCTAATCCTTCCAAAATACAAAAATAAACAACTAATAACATACAAATGGCATAACATAATCAATATCACGTTTTACAACTATCACACTTGGATATCAACACAAAAGCAAACTCTCATTTAAATTCAAAATCATACAGAAACAAAATACTCCATAATCAAGATTTAAGATCAGACAAAAGCAAAATATAGCATATTCAAGACTCAAGATAATACAAAAGAAGATACTCAAGGTTAGCTTCCCTTACCTCTATTACAGACTTAATCTCCTCGCTCTCTGAAACTTCCAGAATATCCCCTTTGAAATTAGAAATTCTTCCAACTCTCTTCTCTCAAAAATTTTCTAAGTTCTTTGGTGTAAATTTTCAGCCTCCCCCCCTTGGCTATTTATAGTAAAAAATTTTACTATTCATTTTTACTATTCATTTTTACTATTCATTTTTTTATTCATTTTACTATTACAAAAATAATTTTTTATTTGCAAATTGGTGAATTCTGATCTCAAAGCTACGTGGAACACTTATCCTTTCCAAAAATATTTTTTTTTTTTAATTTTTTTTTTACTATTCACTTTTTACTATTCACAATTTACTATTCACTATTTACTTTTTTTTTTTAATTTAGTATCTGACTTACAAATATTTTCAAGGATCTTACAGAACGCGTCTGATATGCCTCGGTTTTAGCACACCCGGTGCCTATACGTGATACCGCCTCGGTCCTTTGCAGAACCGGTGTCTAAAGGGTATACGACTTCGGTCTACAAGGAAACCGAGGCATATAATTATTTTTAATTTTTTTAAAATGTTTAGGCATCGGGTTTGTGTAGAACCGCTTTAGTAGTTCGCATACTGTTTCGGTTTTCTATGAAACCGAGTTAATATCTCTTTATTTTTCGAAGCCATTTAACGTTCTGCCTTCCACTCTCGTTTCTGAGAGTTTCTCTTCCACCAGCACCACCCTTCTTTCTCTCCCGCTGCCATCCAACCCCTGCTCGCGCTTCCCCGCTACTGCTTCCTCACCGCCGCGGCCTCCCCGTTGCTGCCTCACCGTCGTCGATCCGCTCAAGATCTGCTTCGTCCAGATCCACCGCCAGCTTCGTCGATCTGCTTCGTCGTTCCACCTCTTCGTCGCCACCACTTCGTTGCTCCGCCGTCGCCACCTCTCCTTCAACACTGCCGCTCCGTTTTCGTTGCCCAAAGCCATGGCTGCATCCCACCCCGCAACCCCAACCCATGACGCGATCTCAGATCTCATCTCCAGCACCAGACGCAATCTCAGATCTCACTCCACCCGGTCCAGCCCCCTTCCGGTCCAGCCCTCTTCTGGTGCTAGTGGTGGTCACGACAAACCGATTTGGGGGTTAGTGATTTCAATGGGGTTTTGATTGGATTTGGGGGTTAGGGATTTGAAGGGGTTTTGCCTGGATTGGGGGTTAAGGATTTGAACAGGATTCATGTATTGCTGATTCAAAAACATTCATTTGTGATGAAGATCACCTATTTCCTGATTCAATTTTTATTTCAATTTTTGGTATCTGAATCTGCTTTGGTATCTGAATCTGCTTGTTTACTTCAAATTTTTGACTGTTCAATTTTTGGGTTTCTGCGTTCCAGGAACAGAGGCTCTGGTGGAAAAAATTACAAAACGAACACGTTACTGCCTCGGTTATTCAAAAAACCGAGGCATAAATTCTATTTTTTTAACCCAGTTCACAACCGAGGCATAAAATCTACCCTTTTTTACCTCGCTGGTATATACACCGGTTGTAGAACCGGTGCCTATAACCAAAAGTAACCGGTGTCATATCCTGATAATGTACTAGTGGTTGTATAGAATGATTACATGGTAGCTCAGTTTTGGGGGTCATCCTGAAACTCCAATGGTCTTTCTTCTCATGTAGAGAGGATTGAACCATGTGGTGAGGAGTAGTAGGAGGTCCTAGTCTTGGGTGCTTCCATATGATCCAAGGTGAGTGATAACGGATTAACCTCGTGACTGTGGCCGGGCGGTAGTGCCCAAAGTTTCTCAAGGCGGTAGTGCTAGGACGGGTGCCCAAATTTCATAAAGCCACCACGAGTGCAAGACCCGCCATAGCTCGGTAATCATTCTAGTTCGGACGAGTCGGTCTATAAAGCAACAAGTCGGGATTTAAAGTAACAAGTCTTGTGATGTTAGTTTACCATGTATGGATGACTTTCGAATGTCTTGTGGGATTATATAACATGCTTTTTATATTTAGCTCACCCTTGCATTGTTTGTATTGTTTGTGTATATTTCTTTGGCGATGATCATCCACTTGGATGGGAGCAGATGGAGAGGAGGATACTTTGGGAGCAGCCCTTGATGGAGACGGCAGTGTTGCAGCTTAGACTTGCTAGTTTTTATTTCGTGAACTTGTTTTATTTGGAAGGACATTTTGTGTATCTTAAGTTTTAAATTCTCCGTAATTTCCATGGAGAAATTCTAATACTCTAGTTGTCAATTCTGCACTATTCTGAGGATGACTGTAATCCTAAATTAACTCTTGACTGCTTTCCTATATTATGCATGATGACATCTTTATTATATATGCATGACGTATATAATTGGGATGTCACAGTAATTGGTATAATAGAGATTAGAAGTCAAATTTATATAATGAAATTAATTTACATAGTTTTAGAAAATAAATTCTTATAATACGTGGTGATTAACTTTGACAATATTATTTTTATAGCTTAATTGAAATATTGATAGTGAGAGGACAAAACTCTCATATTGAATAAAGACTTGTTCGATATACTAATATTCTACATTATTTATTGTTTAGAAGTAAACAGGAAGAATAATTTAAATATATATTTTTTTCAAATTTTTTTAAATATATTTTAAGAATAAAATCACATAGGAAATTCAAAATTTAAAGTAGAAATATCTCAAATATAATAATGTATTAGAATACCTTAATTTGTATACCTTTTATAAGGTTTTAACAAATCTTCTAGATATTAAGACGAAGGTAAACAAGCAACGTGTCTTGTTTATGCAAAATCATTAACTTTTATTTTCTTTAATATTCATTGATAAGGGCTTCTTGATGTAATCTATAAAATTGTCTTCTTTAAAAGTCCTCAGAAAAACAAAAATCAAATGGAAAGGAAAATAAAATACAAGACATTTAATTAGAAATTTTATTCACTCATATTGACAAAAATAAAGATAAATATAATTCAAAGATATGATAATTGCACCAAATTAACATGTGGATGACACTTAAGAGTTCCTAGAAGGTGTTGGAGATTATAGACGTACGTCATGCCTCCCTTTAGACTTTCCAAGTCAAATCTATTATTACATTGACCTATGTAAAGTCCAATTTGTATCAAATTTATGAGTTGTCATAATATTAACACTAAAAAAAATCTCCTTTGTTTTATTTCCTTTGTAAATAAATACTTTAGATTTTCTTTTATCTCACTTGTTTTTAATTTTTTTACAAATCATTATAAACTTTAATTTTATAATGATTGGTCTTAATACTTATATATTTTACAAAATAAAGGCCTCAATATCTATTTGCTATTTGATTTATTCTTAAAACCTATCTTTTATCCATAAACTATTTATCTTAAATTTTAATCATTAATTATTTTATTTTATTTTTTATACACTAACTTCTACATATTGAAAGTACAATGGTAAATATGAATTAGAAGATCTAAAAGGGTAACTGATAAAACGTGATTAATAGATCAAAATTATTTATTCCAAATTACAAAAAAAAAATTATATTTTAATTTTGGTTTAAACCCTGGTTTGGTTTTCATATTTGTTGGTCAATCTCAAGTGGGTCCTCATTTTTCTTTTCAGTGTCAGTTGAGTTCATAAACTTATAAATTATCTCAATTAGGTTTAAATATTTGAAAAATTGAGTCAATTAAGCCTTATCCGTTAAGTTTTCACAAACGACGTTAAAATTAGCTGGTACACACTTAATGTGACGGATTAAAATTAGATTGATAGATCAAAATTATTTATTCCAAATTAAGAAAAAAATATATTTTAATTTTTAACAAGATGGTAAACAAAAATAAAATGAATACACAGTTAAGACTCAATTGAATAAAAAGTCGAAATTTCTTCTAAATTAGTAATTTAACCCGAGACTATCATGAAAGTAGATTTTAAAAATTAATCAAAATGAAATGGAAATTTAAGTTCTATGTGCATGAAGAAATCAAATTTAAAAAATATTTAGCATAAAATTAAATTTTATGATATTTATTTGTAAGGGGCTAAGTTCTTAACATATATATTAATGATCAACAAAATTCATGATTTGATTAAAATACAACATATCACTAACTTGTTCATAAAATAATTAATTCTACAAATTAATTGGGGATAAAATGAAAGTTTAAAAAATCCCATTCGGAGAAGAAATTAAGTTTTACGAAGGCAAATACTTTTTCTTTTTTCTTATTTAAAAGGCAGAACATGTAAAGAAAAACAAAAAAAAGAAAAGAAAAATATGTTGTATTCTCTCTTACTGACAATAAATAAGAACAGACAACCTACAATTTCAAAATCATAACAATATTGAATCACAGAGACAGTAATTTAATCTCATCTACCATCATCTTTGGCTATTATTAGGCAGAACTGAGAAAGTTAGACCAGAAATGAACCGTGTCAGAAAATGAATTGTTTATGCTTTTATGAAAATGGTGTTATTAATGTGTCACTGTCGAGGCCAAGTGGAAACAGTGAAAGTCAATATTCTACTGAATTAATTGTACTTATAAATACATGAACACACAAGATCGGATTGCATTAAACTGAAACTTGAATTGGTTGAAACTATCCAAATAAGAAAAGAGAAGAAGAGTCACAGGCAAAAAAGATAGGATAAGATATGCCTTGTCTTTACATCTCCACCAACATTAACTTAGATGGAATCAACATCGATCCAATCTTTTCCCAAGCCAGCACTGCAGTCTCCAAAATCATCGGCAAACCAGAGAAGGTGTGTCACACTACTTTCCCTTTCTCTTCAGTCACTCCTTTTTTCCAATTAATCCGTTCACAATTCACAGTCTGCTTGAAAAATCGTTTGGGTTGGCTCAAAATTTGATTTTTGTGGTGTTTTTAGAAATCATTGTAACTCTCAGATCTTTCTAATTTGGATGCAACTCGGTTCTTTTCAGCTTTATACTTGCAACAACTCAATCTGTCATATAGGATAAGGAATCTGAACTACATGTTTGACAGATTTTTGTGGAATATGTTTCATTGTTTTGCATATGAGAAACTGCCCCTTTCTCTTGCATAGTTTGGTCAAGTTTGGAAAAATTTTCATAGTGATTATTGATTGATACTAACCTACTGTTACTAACAAATATCATCGATTTGGCATTAAAATGGTCAATTTAAATTCACTGACTTATTTGTTATTCGAAGAAAACAGTAAGACATTTATAAGAAACTAACTGTTGTTGTTGGAAAACTTAATATAAGAGTTATGTTTTAAGGTTTGCAATTGGATATCCTATGATTAAACCAAATTCCAGTGTTTCTGTACCATCTGCACCATTTTGTTTGAAGTTGAGAGATGGTGAAAAACTGTGACAGATTAAAATTGGATTGATAGAAGTTTGGTGATTATTGTGTCTGCTTCAAGTGGAATAAGGTGAGTCAAACTTGGAAATCTTATGAACATAAACTGTTTTAGAAAATGAAATAAAGAAATCCAAATGGGAAATTAAAAAGTTGGTTGAAAAAGACAGGCAAGTTGGGTGGTTCTCAAAGTGTAGGGCAGAGTGCAATATGTTTTGGAGTTTTTCGATATTGTTGCAGAATCAGATCACTAGGATATAAAATAATGCAATAGGATATTCACCACTACATAATGCAAACATTGTCATCCTTAAGATAATGAAAGCCCAAGGAATGAGCTTCAAGGAATTAAATAAGAGAAGATAGGATATTAAATGATGGATAATATATGAAGTAAAGATCTGTCAATAATGAATTTGATTTTTTTTTATTGAGTTTTTAATGTTATTTTTCTAGTCTGTCATAGAATTAAATTGGTATATGTTAATTTTAATAGGGATAATATAGAAAATCAGTAAAGAATCTTGACTCGTCAATTATCATGGTTTTTATTTTAGCTTTTATATTAACAAAATAATATAATTTCAGAGTCATTAAAGTTATAAATGTGTGATGAGAAACTGCAATTTGAGCTAGTATAAGAAGTAAATCTAAATACTTTTATAAAAATGAAAAAAGTGATGAATAAAAAAAGAAATAAAAGATAGTGCTTAAATAACATGGATATGTTTCCAATTTGAAGTGTGAAAGAGAAAGAAATATGGGTTGCAGGGGAATTGTAATTTGTTGTGTTGTGCTGTGTAGTGGTTGCACTGGCAACAGTGTAACCACACATCTTTTATTATAAATGGTTATTCAACACCTCACCCATTATCTCTTTGGGACCACCATAGTACCCCTTCTATTATTAGTTTGATATCTTAAAAGTAGGATCTGCTCATTCTTTCTCATAAAAGATGTTTGGAATAATTAAGGAAAAACAATAACAAAATCCACTTCAAACAATGATAGATGCCAATAATTATAGAAAGATCTAAAATACCAAAAATAAAAAAGACATATTTATTTTCAATATGATATTTAAATTAGAGTCACATACAAAAGTTTGATTGAATTTGTTTTTGTCTTATATAGTTTAAGAGTTAAAGTTAATTCATCTTTCGTTTTTTAAATTTTTTAAATGTACATTGATTGGAAGGCTATGTATGTGCAGTTTGTGATGGTGATATTGAAGGGGTCAGTGCCAATATCTTTTGAAGGAAACAAAGAAGCAGCTGCATATGCTGAGATAGTTTCAATGGGAGGCATAAATTCAGAAGTGAAGAAGAAACTGATTTACGACATTGGAACCATATTGCAGTCCAACCTATCTATACCAAGAACACGCTTTTTTCTGAAAGTGTTTGACACGACGCTATTTCGCACTAAATCCAACTTGTAATATGCTTAATCTTATTCTCACTTTCTCGCATACCACAATACTCTTCATCATTTCTCTGAGTTTTGCTACTAATATATTTTCATGTATGATGTTGATTTAGCACTCAGTAGGATGAATTTCTTAATGTGGTTCTTTCATTTTTAATTGTCTCACTATAGCCTTTTTTTTTTATTGATTTGTGGTACTTTGTACTAATAAAATGAAGAAAAAGACAAAATAAGGTTTTAGAATTTTTTTATAAATGAAAGAAAGAAAAATAATAGCTCGTAAGATTTTTAATAGGTTTTTCATTTCTAAACTATTTTTGAAATTCGTATTTCGTTCTAAACCAATCTGTATATTTATTTTGTCATTATACTTTACCAAAGTCATGTAAAATACCTTTTTTAGTAGGAGATTTTACTTAATTTTCATAAAATGTGTAGTTCAATAATTATATATTTAGTTTAAGAATGAAATTTTTAAAAAAATAGTTTGATGACGAAAAACGCCCTTAATAAAAAAAATACAAGAAATGTAAAATAAAATAAAGGTTGCGATTAAAATTAAAAAAAAAATGAGAAAAAAGGAAAGTGATTTAGTTATAAATAAATAAATAAGAAAAAAATTATTGAATTTTTTTTACTATTATTATTATTTTTAAGTTAAATATATTTTTATTTCCATTTTTTAAAATCATATTTCATTTTAAAACTAAATTATATATCTATTTCGTTCTTAGATTATAAAACCCTTTCTAGCAAAAATATAGAGATTAAATATATATATATATATATATATATATATATATATATATATATAATATAATATAATTTAGAAGCAAAAATACAATTTTTGAAAATTTTTAGGAAATGAAAAGTATATTTAATCTATTATTTATTATCGTCTATAACTCCTTTTTTACATTTTTTTTTTCTTTTTTACCTCTTATATATATTCCATTAATAATATTGTTCTTTTTTAATTATCTAAAAAACTACTCATAAATTGAAAGTATTTTTATTGTATGACTATCTATACTATTAATAGAGGGAATTCACATTTTTTATGTACACAGTTTTACTCTTTCAATAATTATTTTTAATAAAAATTATTTACCAATGTTATCTTTTGCAGTAATTATTTTTTAATTCAAATAGAAACTATTTTTTAGTGTTACTCTTTTAGAAACTTCTTTTTACATTAAAATAATTAATCATAATAAAATAATCAATTTGCTTAGTAAAGTAATTACCTATTAAATTATAAAAATTATTTATAATTACCTTTTTTATAAAAAATATTTTATAGTTTATTAACATTTTTATATCAATAATTAAAATTATTTAATAAAACTTTTGTTGTAATTACTCAAAATTAGTAGATTTCATATAATCACGGTAAGTAACATTTTATTAGTAAGTTGTTTCCACTTATTGAAGATTCTATCTACAAAAGAAGGTCAACGGGGGATACTCAAGTTGCTCTCACTGACACCATCTACGAGAAGGTGAGGAGGTCGTCTTTCTTTTCTTTCCGGCCGCCATACGGTTCGCCTTAAAGCCGGAGAAAGGGAGGAGCAGTTATCTATGTAATTACGGTCTTTGTTGGCCGTTGTTCCGGTCGAGCACTCTCTTTTCTTTGCTTTGTTCAATAGAGTCTTACCAAACAAGACTGACTTCTGACCAACCCGCGAAGGGTTGTGAAGTTGGACCAGGTACGAAGAATGAATCTATATCTGTGTACAGTACGGAAGTTGCTGGCCGGCGGCCGCTCAACTGTTCGAGCGCAATACAGTGGTGGTTGGTTCCGATTCGACAAGGGTAGAATGCCTGGTCGAAGGTCCAGTACAGTAGGTAGCAGGCGTGTTCGTTTTGGCTCCCGAGCGAGAACGAGAAAGAGGCGCTGCACCATTCTTGCTGCTATGTACGTGAACCTTGACTTGAGAGATTCATCCAATGGAACCCACACTCAAAGGAGGACCACAAGCTCGGGGCTCGACGAAACATAAAATATCAGCATTAATAAACTGACTTATTGGGGTTAGCAGTGAAAGAAAGAGCCCGGCATTCATATGAATAGCTTAGTCTACTAAAATCAAAGAGGGACCAGCCTCATCGTGGTAATTATCGTTCACCTCTAATGTGACACGTTCCCTCCCAGTTATATGATCCACGGGATCAGTCGGCTAGAGAGCGGGGCTATTCTTCTTCCGGGGAGGGAAAGTCGTCCCCTCTACTGATCGAACCCTCAGTTCGGGGGTCTTCGTCAACATGTTTTGAGGCTCCAGTCTTCGGCGGGTCACCATTACTTGACTTAGAAAGGCGAACATCTAGGCAAGGGAAAGCGCAGTGCGCCTGGTGCAAATGGCTTTTTTCATGATATACCAATCAGAATGGAGGACCCTACCTACGTACATGATTGATAGAAGAACTACGTAGGGGGTCGGTCAACTTGATGCGGGAGAGGCATGAGTGCAGTTCGATCTTGTGGTGTATTCGTTTGTAGTGAGTAGGGCCTCTTTCTCGTTGATCAGTTCGCCTCCGCTCTATTGAAAGGTCTCCATTCCTACGGCGGTTTTGTCAACGAACGCGTCTCGGGCCGGATTGACTAACCTAACCCTTACTTAAGGGGGCCTTGCCATAGTTGGGTGCTCTGCTTTAGTGTGATTTACGAAGGCTAGGCTAGTAATACCAAAAATGAAAAGAGATCGGGGTCGAAAGTAGTAGTTAGATATTCAATCTTTTCAGCATGAACATGACATTCTTTACAATCTTTTTCAACAATCTTAATTTATGTTTTAACATTTTTAGCAGATTGTAAAGCTAGATCAAGTTGAATTTTCAACTTATCATTTTCATCAACAAGGTTATTTATTATGTATTCAAAATTTAATCGATTAACCTTGTATTGTAGTTTCATTGTCATAGCATGTACTTCTTGAAACGCATCCAATAGCTGGTCATATCTAACTTCTATCTGCTCATTCTCAAAGTTGTTGTTGTTGCTTCCTGAACACACTAATCCAGCCATGTGACATAAATTTGTCTCTTCTTCTAGACTTTGGTCATCATCACTGGACGATTCATCATCACTGTTTTCCCATGCAATGTGTTCTTTCCTTTTCTTGTTCCTTCTTCTGTCCTGATTGTATCTTTCATCAGCTTTCTGCTTTGCCTTTCAATCTAGTCAGTCGGGCTTTATGTGTCCTTCTTTTCCATACTCAGAATGTAACAATTGTTGCTTTTGATTTCCTTTTTCCTCCTTTAGAATTCCCTGCAAAGTCAGATACAACATTTCTATTTTTCATGAATTTAGTAAATTTCTTTACCATAATTTTCATTACTTCTTTTTTTGGAATGTCTATATCAGAATCTGCATCAGACTCGTTTCTCCTAGAGGATTTCTTGCTAGTTGCTTTGGTTACTTTGAGAGCAATTGATTGTATCTATTCAGTCTCCTATTCTTCTTTCAATCTTCCCAGCTCCAATTCGTGTTCCCTGAGCTTACCAAATAGTGTGGCCATATTCATAGTGCTTAGATCTCTAGATTCAAATATAGTCGTTACCTTTGGTTGCCAACTTTTGTTGAGACTCTTTAAGATCTTTATATTGTGTTCTTCTATCTCAAAGACTTTGCGAAGTACAATCAGATGGTTGACAATGTAGGTGAATCTTTTCTGTACATCATAGATAGTCTCTCTAGTCTTCATCCTGAACATTTCATATTCCTGGATTAGAGAGTTCTTTCTAGCTCTTTTCACTTCATTAGTCCCTTCATGAGTCACCTCTAGGACTTCCCACATTTCCTTGGCACTTTTGCATGTTGACACCCTGAAAAACTCATCAATGGTAAGTGCAGAAGAGATAACATTTTTAGGTTTTATATCATATTGAGCTCTTCTATTTTCCTCTTTATTCCACTCAAAAAAGTTTTTCAAAATAGGTTTTTCATCAACTAGTTTTGTCACTACAAGAAATGCAGTAATTACCGAAGGATAAATACCGAAGGCTTTTTGGACCGTCGGTAATGTTCATTTACCGAAGGCTTTACCGAAGGGCATGTGAGATGGTAATTACTGAAGGATTCTGACCGTCGATAATGACTGAGTGTAAATACCGAAGGCTTGCGACCGTCGGTATAAGGATCGACTTAATGAAATGCGAATTTGGGATTTCCCTCTCCCATTGTCCCAAAATTGTTTTCGCGCAAGTCTTCCTTTCTCCCTTTACCCGAAATTTGTTTCTTCGAACACTACTCCCTTTCTTGATTCCCCAATCCATTTGAGTCCGAGAAAATTGTTCGTCCTTTGCTCCCAATCAACATTGGCTTCCTTCTTCGGTTGGTGGTGGTGAGGGGAGGCTTGGAGCTGGTTTGGTGCTGTCGCTATACGAGAGGTTGGGTGGTGCGTTTCTGTCATCTTGGTTAGGGGTTTTCTTTGACGGCTATTCTACGGTAGAGGCTGAGTTGCTGCCTTTTGTGCCGCTGTGGAGGAGGGTATGTTGGAGGGAGGGTGTGGACAATCCCTGCGGTGGAGGTTTTGTGTTGCCTTACTTCCCCTACCGTCAAGGTAAGTAGGTTTCTTATTGAACCTGCATGTGTTTAGCCCCTATTCTTCGTAAGAGGGTGTTTAATGATTAATATTTGTTGGTGTTACGGTTTGCTAATGTAATTTGTCCATTATTCTACAAGGTTTTAGGGTCTTGATAAGGGGCTGAGTCACAGAACGTGTAGAAGGTTCCAACACAGTGGGTTAAAGCTGGTTGCAAAAGGGATGCACTGAAGTGTCCAACAGTTATCATTTACAGGTAGGTAAAGTTCATCCTGTTGTGTTTGCCATTCTCATTGTGTTGTGTTAATTGCCTTATGAACTGAGAGCCAATTATAATTGAATTTGGATTGTTTAGTTTGCAATTTGAGCAATATGAGCATGTATGAATTGTCTATTTTGATGATAGCCTTGATAGGAAATAAATTGTGTAATTTGAGGATCCACGTTGTTCATCCATTCTCATCAAGACTCAGTGTCTTCCTCCAATCTATTATGGTTTATCCAAGTTGTTCCAGCAAATCCACTCCTAACAATAAGTCAACCCCTCTTAAATCCAACACACAAGCATCCATATCCAAATTATACTAGCCAACTTTAACCTTCAGTCCCTCACATAAATTGAGAAGCACACCAGCTACCATTTCCAAAGTTGAGTATAAAGCCTCACGTATTAGTAAAACTCATTCCTAGAGTCCCAACAGACTACAAAGGCATAAAGTTGTGACTGGAAGCACTATAGACTAAAAAGATTAGAATTTAATACCCCTCCAAAAGTCCTTCAAATTTAATGGATTTTGAACAAGAAAGCTCTTTGCGGTTGTTGAAGGGTCTACAATTTAAGATTTGTCATACCATCTCCTTCCCTTCCTCGGCCTCCTTCCCCTCCATGGCTATTAGAGATTCAATATTTAGCACCTCTCCGTCCTAAACCAGTGAAACGAGTGTTGGCATAGATGACTTGGGCAATGATCTCAAAGAAAACACAAAGATAGCAATTCCCATATAACATTGAATAATCCACTATTTTATTGATAATAAAAGAGGAAAAAACAGGGAAGGATAAGAGTCGTAGTCCCAAGTACAAGAAAAAGCTCTAGACTTAAAAACAATATTCCCTATACCCCTAATGGAATCTACACTCTCTCTATACAACCATTTATTCTTACTTACGGGTGTATTGGGCCATAACCTGGGGGATTTGAGCCCACGGGAGTATGCTAATAGGGAATTATGAGTGTGATTCCTATCACAACCACACATGCTCCTGAATTAATATGTTATCATGTCTTTACCTGGGATGTCAATAACATCAACACGCTGTCCCTCATATAGTTCTGCTGTCCCAATTCACATGTGATGGATACACCAGAAGAGCTTGCCAATAGTTTAGAAGATTTTAACCACTATGTGATAGTTGTTCAGTGGTTAATAGAGTATTAACTGAAAATTGTAGAGAAAAGTTAAGGAGAACAAGGACTGTCAAATTTCCTAAGAGTTGAGTTCCCTTTTGTACATGAGTCATGGTTTTCTTCTGCCTTGGACCTGTGATATCTCTTTTATCTAGATCTTGAAAGCAGAATAAAATCAATAAAATCCCTATTTATTTTTCTACTCTACTTCATCTAAATATTATCCAATTCTCTAACAAAATAATGTAAAAAGATTAATAACTAGTATCTGCCCCAAATTTCATAATCCAAGTATATAAAAAAAGGATAAATTTATTACAGTAAAGCAACTATTGATTTTACTGCATTCTTATATAAATTGACTATTTACAAATTTGCAATATATGGTTGATAACAGTATCTCCATCATTGGCTATGTTAAGAAGACAAATTACACTTGGTTGATGACTGTAATAAATCAAAGAGTAAATTTCAATCACTGTTTCTCTACTGTAGTGTTAAATAAATTGTTAAGAAGGATACAGGTGTTTCTCTGTTCTATGACAGGAGTCGGTCTTTACTGGTGTGTAAATTGACAGAAACTTTACAGTCACACCAAAAGATTCTTTAAAGAACTTGTTTTTTGGGCCAATCCATCTTTTGAAAATTTGTAGATTCTTTCTGCTTTCATAATTTTGAGGAAAAAGTGCTACGTGCTTGAAGTATTGGATGAGAATGGATGAGAAATTCTGATACAATAGTAAAAACCAGATTTAAATCAACTCAAATACTGTTTTTTGCATATCTGTGATTGATTGTAATGACTATCACTTCAGACATGCTTAATATCACATAAGAAACTTGTCCCAAGTTTTAGATACAAGAAAACTGGTAGAAACAGTGTGCTCCACAGCAGACCAGAAACTAACTTTTACTACATAATGTGAAATCAGAGTTGGATGAAGTTAATCACATATTTTGAATGTCAGTGTGTATTAGTGATTGTTAATACTTGAAACATATATGAAATCAACAAACAAACTTGTTTCAAGCTTGAAAATCCAGAAATCTGAACTGAAACCTGAAAAGGTGTACTAGAAATGCACTAGAATGGTCAAATTTTATGTCTACACCAAACTAGCCTAAGAAACTTCAAACAAACTGTCCTAACAAGTTTAGGATGGTAAAACAATGGTAATTAGAAAGTCACACTACAAAAACAACTTAGAGCTCAAGATATGACACCCTAGAACCTAAAACTAGTTAGTAGAATACACTAAAAGTGGTCATAATGCATAGTGTATTAAAGTAGTAACCAAAACAGTTATGACAACTATGTACACAAGTTTGAAAACATAAAAGAAAGATACCAGTTTCTGTTCTTCATGTATCTATGAATCTTTTCCTTCGTCTGCTGGACAGAAAGTTTTCCAACCTTCAAGGTAGAGTCCTCCAAGTGTGAAATTTCTGGTGCCAAAGTGGCAGAGCCCCCAGCAGATACCAGTTTTTCACTCTCATTACCAAGTGCCTGAGAGGAATTATAATCAAAGATAAATATTTTTTTTTCCTGTTCAACACAGAAAAGATGTTGGCCCACTCACTATTAAAAAAGCTACACATTAACTTCATATGGTCTAGATAATTTAGAGTTTTGTTTGTGTAATTTTAAAGTGGTGGGAGGTGTTGGCAGTAATCATTGTTCTTGCCGTAATGATGAGAAATGATATGAGTGAGATGTCCTAAACCAAATGCAGTTGCCTTATCTCCTGTGTTAATTTGCATTCTTTATTTTTATATGGTTGAGAGAGTTGTTTAACTTTTGATCAAAGTAAATGTGAAATGATTAAAAAGGTTCCAAAAAAGGGGAAAAATAAAAGGTTACATGGGTGTTAAGCTTTTTCATTATACTAAACCAGGGTTGTTTTAGTGGCACAGTCTCTGTTTCAAAATTAATTGTTCCCTAATTACTGCCACAGCTCCATATTTCTGTAATTACTCTTTCATCCTTAACACACTTTTTTTCTTTCTTTGTTTAAATCACTTCCATGTGCTTTTTATAGTTGTTAGGAAGTTCATTAGGAAAATATTATTTATGTTAAAGTATTAGGCTATTTGGAATGACTGTAAGTTCATGAGATTGGATTCAATTTTTTGTGTACATTTAAAGGAGTTTTTAGAGGAACTTTCATTTCATGTGTTAGGGTGAGGTTTTAAAGGAGTTTGGATTGTGGCCACAAAGGGAGGACGGAGAAGACTTAACTAGGAAAGGAAAGCAAAGGCAAAGGTATGAGGACCTAAACTGAAATTGCATGATTGTATCTGTCCTATTATTTTGACTTTCATTTAATGAATTTGATCTTGTTCTTAGATGTTGTGAATGTTGAGTTTAAATGTTAAGTTATACTGATTGAAGTTTTCTGATATTGTTAACATTGAGGTATGTCAAAGTTTGTTGTGAATAGTTTGAAACTGATTGCCAAATATGTAAGAGGTTTGTTTTGGTACTTTAATATGTGAATGATGAATTTGATAAAATAAAGCATGTACAATGGCCTGTTCCATTAGTTATAATCTGTCATAATTAGCCATGACACATCTTACCATGTTTGTAAGATCATAGAATGTGTAGGTTTAGATTAGCCTCTTCAGTTTAGTAATGTCTTCTACGTCAATTAGCTTGTTGACTAGAATCAAAGCAATTGGCCTTCAACAACCCTGCTGTCAATTTTGTTCCACTTCCCAAGTGTCTTGTACATTAAAAAAAGTTTACAATGATTCCAAATTGGTTGTTTGAATACAACACATAAGAAGCTTTAGGTTCAGATGACCTTTTGCCTTGTAGCTTTGTCTAACAAGACAGAGTCACCTTTTTTTTTATCTTTGACAGGATTCTTAGATTCCCCTATAAAAACGAACAACTAGTCACTGGTTAACTGTTCCAGCACATCTCTTCTCTGCTCTTGTTTCATTCATTGCTCTTTCTCCTCTAGCTATGTCTCTCAGGACCTTCACCAGCTACTCACTGCATGCCTTCAACGCTCGTCACTGTCCTTTCACTACACAACAAAACTATAATAAATTCAAGACTGCATCATGTTTCAAAACCTGACATCACGCAGATTAATTTATACATATAGACTTGTGAGAGTTCCACATCTGATAGGTTTTCACTGTTGATGCTTTCATTCACCTTTCTTGTTGCCAATTTCATCAATTTTCCTTGCTGGACAGCCCCTTTGAATTGACAAATTGTGGTCCTTCTCCACTTCCTAAGATGCCACCTTAGTTGGAAAATGTTTCTAAAACTGGACTGCACCTCAAAGTCTTTAGAACACCACTATTTCACACATTAATTATCACCAAAGCAGATAAAAAAGTGGACCAGAAATGTACAAGGACAGCACCAAATTATGACTTCAATTGGTCAATTTTTAAATGCCAACAAGCTTAAAAATAATAGAAATAGGTGTACAATATACATGTATAGCAGATTGACCCTTTTAGTTCCCAATTTCACTACAAAATGAGGTTTGAATATGCAAATTGCACATACATGAATCTGGCAAATATTTGAATGTTGAAATAAGTTTAAAACAACAATTAGGACTTGTTTAAACTACCAAATAGCCCAAAATCCCTGTTGCACGAAAATAGACACCCAATACAACTTTTTCTTCTTCAAAATGAGTACTAAAAATGCAAAGAATTCCTTAAACCACAAATTATAGTATATATCCATGCTTCTATAGAACTCAAAATATGACACCCTAGAACCTAAAACTAGTTAGTAGAATACACTAAAAGTGGTCATAATATTAAAGCATTAACCAAAACAATAAAACAACTATATACACAAGTTTTGAAACATAAAAGAAAGATAGATATGAGGGCACAATTCGAAAATAAAAAGTATACAAAATCAAACAGCACTAAGAATGAAAACTGCACCAGAAAATGGACTTTAAAAGTGTGCTTTCAAACCGAAAAAATGATTGGCAGTGTTTGTAAAGCTTAAGTGATGATTCAAGCAACTTTATATCATCAATTTAAAGGTGTTTAAACATTGAAACAACAAGGAATCATAGTACACTCGAAAATCACTAATTCACTTCCAAATTTAAGCAAAATTAACGGTTTTGATAGTGATTTTGCATGTAGGCTAAAATTTGACCAAATGAACAGTGCACCCAAGTTTAAAATGGTGAAATAAACTTTTTCAAACATTCACAATGCACACAAAGAAGCAGATGCTTCAAGTCACAGCTGCTATAGCCAATTATGCAGCATTTTTAAACCAAAATTAGCACTAGAAGTTTCATTTTTTAGTACCTATAAAAGTGTACTTATAAGGTGAGAAATTGTCATTTCACCTAATGTAGACTCATTCTAAGGTATGTAAACATCCTAACAAGTATAACTTAGTTAAATCAAGGTAGGAAAGTACTGAAAAACAAATAATATACTAAAACTAAAAGTTTTAGTATTTAGCACCTAAAAAGTGTGTTCAAAGGGTGAACAATTGGAAATACAACTAATGTACCCTAAATTTAAGTAATGTGAACATCCTAACATGTCTAAAGTAGTGAAATAAACCTAGGAAACTATTTAAAAGCAAAGAATTAGGTACAACTAAAATTTTGAGTAGTTGGAAGGTATAAAAGTGTGCTTAAAAGGTGAGAATTTGCAACCACACCTAATGTTTATATGTATTATATATCCATGCTTCTATAGATATTTGATTGCCTAAATTATGTTCATCTTTATATTGTATGTTCATGTATATTGTCTTTCATTTATTAGGCTACAACTTGATTTACCGAAGTAGTTATTTAAAATCCTATGGTACTACCCACATTCTCAATGAAATGAGAAGGGTAAAAATACTATAAACACTTAGAACGTACAAAATATGTGGAAGTACTCTAGACAAGAGAACTTCAGGTGTAATAAGTTGTCTCCTGCAACTTTAATACACAACCCCTTAGGATGTTTAATGCATTTCAATACTGAGGACTTGTCTTTGCATGCCCTTATTGAATGCCTATGACCATAGTGTTGAAATTGCCTTCCATGTTTGACTTCAGTAGTAATAGGTTTATTACTTATGTCACATGGAGTGTTGCTGTTTTGGCTAAGTTTGTATTTGTTTGGCTTGTCACAGAACATGGCCCATTTTCCCAACCATCGTGGATGGATGTACGACCGTTGTTATAGTGGAAGGAGAGGTTTGAAAGAATCTTTTGTCATGGGAGTTGAAGAGTTCGTGGAGACGGCACGACGATATCAATATTATGCCCTTGATGGAGGGATTCGATGTCCATGCATGAAGTGCGAATGTACAAGCATTCTGAAAGATGAAGTCGTCAAAGTTCACCTTTACCAAAAAGGGTTCATGCCTAATTACACGGTCTGGACATTTCATGGTGAAGAAATTCCTTCGACCTCCACTGCAGCTGAAACACGGCTTGCATCAGGTTCGAATACTGTTGTACATACATGTGAGATAGATCAATTTGCCTACATGCAAGAGATGGTCGACCATGCTCTTCGTCACCATGCTGCAGAAGCAGACGATAGTCATGATGAAGAGCCTCCAAATGAAACGACGCAGAGGTTTTACAATTTGCTGACAGAGGCAAATCTACCTGTATTTGAAGGTTCATCTGAGTCAAAATTGTCAGTGTGCATTAGACTCATGGCTGGCAAATCTAATTGGAACGTTCCCATTCAAGCAGTGGACTTCTATACAAAACTGATGTTAGATTTGACACCACCAAACAATTTGATGCCGAAGAATTATTACCAAGCCAAAAAATGTGTTTCAAAGTTGGGATTGGATGTGAAGAAGATTGATTGTTGTGTTAATGGATGTATGTTATTCTATGACAATGACAGTGGCAAAAATGATGCATTGTTGGTGGAATGCAAGTTTTGTGGCTCACCTCGATATCAGACAATGCATGCTGGACGGAGGCAAAAAAAACCAATTCCATTAAAGTCCATGTTCTACTTACCTATAATTCCAAGATTACAAAGATTGTTTACTTCAATGCAAACAGCAGAACACATGACATGGCATGATGGTAACAAAACTCCGGGACTTTTGCGTCATCCTTCTGATGGTGAAGCTTGGAAGCACTTCAATTGTAAACATCCATCCTTTGTTAGTGAACCGCGTAACGTCAGACTTGGTCTATGCTCTGATGGGTTTACCCCGTACATTCAGGCGTCTGCATCACCGTATTCATGTTGGCCCGTGATAGTTACCCCATACAATCTACCACCTGAGATGTGCATGACAAAGCCTTACATGTTTTTATCGTGTATAATACCAGGTCCAGCTAATCCCAAATCATTGATTGATGTTTACTTGGAGCCTTTGATTGATGATTTGAAGAAGTTATGGAATGGTGTTTGGACGTATGACGTTTCAAGGAGGCAAAATTTCCTTATGAGGGCAGCCTTGATGTGGACTATTAATGACTTCCCAGCGTACGGCATGTTATCTGGTTGGAGCACACATGGTCGATTAGCTTGTCCACATTGCATGGAACATACAAAGTCATTCCAATTGAGTCATGGCCGGAAAAGTAGTTGGTTTGACTGCCATCGACGGTTCTTGCCCATTGATCACCCCTTTAGAAGAAACAAAAAGGCATTTCGAAAAGGACAAGTTGAAACGGATATGCCCCCACCAAAGTTGACTGGATCACACGTGTGGAGAAGAGTGAAAGACTACCCAAAAGTGACTGAATCTGGTCAGAATAGGCTAGAAGGGTTTGGGGAATGGTATAATTGGACTAAAAGAAGCATATTCTGGGAACTTCCCTATTGGAAGGACAACTTGCTAAGACACAACATCGATGTCATGCACACAGAAAAAAATTTCTTTGACAATGTCTTCAACACAGTCATGGATGTTAAAGGTAAGACAAAAGATAATGAGAAAGCAAGAAAAGATTTACCTTTGTATTGTGGACGAAAAGACTTAGAGTTGAAGGCACAAGGTAACGGCCGATTATTTAAACCAAAAGCAAATTACACCATGTCAAAAGACAAGACAAGAATAGTGTGTGGATGGATCAAGGAGCTTAGAATGCCAGATGGATATGCTTCTAACTTGTCCAGATGTGCCAATGTTCAGAACGGTACTATTCAAGGGTTGAAGAGTCATGATTGTCATGTATTTGTTGTAACTTTGGCAAGTGTACCAAATCGTTCAAGTAATAAAACCGGTAAGACCAGATATCGTTTCCCAAGAGACTCGTGTTCTAGACAGTCGTATAATATCTAACTAATTTAGACTAAAGAATGATTCCATATTTTTGTGGTTTTAATACGATTAAAGTAAAGATAATGCAGGAATGATAAAAGTTGATCTTTGATAACTTAAACGCTAGAAATGCGAGTGATTAGAAATGGTATGAAATGGTATTATTGGGGGTATGATCTCATCTACTTCACTTTTGCGCATACAATTCACTTTCTTTCCATTAATTATCCAATGTCAATCAACTAAATTACTCCAACCCAATCCCTTGGTAGAAAGAGCCTAGACTTACTTCTTAAACTCTAATTCCTTAGAAACTTTAACAAGTTCATCCGCTTTAAGAGTTGAGATTTAAGACAACCAAAGGTCCAAGTTCTATCCCTAGATACAATTTCCCTTAGGTATTTAATCCAATTTCAGATTTACACAACATTTCCCAATATCAAGCAAACCCTAGAATCATGCAATGGTGGAACACAACATCACAAGCTTTAAGAGAAGGAATTAAACACTAGAAATCAATGGAATAGACATATAATCAATCAATTCAACTGTAATTAGCACAAAAGATCCGTGATTACATCAACCCCCAACAATAATGAAACTAGCTCTCCATTGTCATGGAGAGCTTGATCTTACTAATTGATGAAATGGAAGAAGGGAGAAGACCCAAGGTGGAAGGAGAAGTGTTTCCACAGCTCCAAGATCGCTTCCAGCTGCTCCAAGGTGTAGAAATCGCGTCTGGGCTGCCAAAAGATGCCAACCCCTTCACATTCCAGAACTAAATAAGCCGTTTCTGCCACATCAGCAAAAGTCGCGCCCGGCGGCCCGACAAACAGGCGCCAGGCGCGCCCTCGGTCAGCATTGTCACGCCCGGCGCCGCCTAGGTCAGTAGGCGCCCGGCGTGACTCTCTGCAGCAGCCCTGGTTCTTCATCTTTTCAGCTACTCTTCTCTCTTTTCTTGGGTTTTGGCAATGTTCATTGGTGAGTAGCTTATCCCAGCTTCTTTGAATGGGGATTAGCCAACAAATGGGCTAATTACAACTTAAAAAGTACCCACTTACAAATAACAATAAATTGAGTTAAACAAGACTAAAAGTAAAGGAAGAGTTGACAATTTCCATCAATTTGATGTTGGATAATGAAGTAAAATTGGTCATTATCAACTCCCCCAAACTTAGAACCTTGCTTGTCCTCAAGCAAAAGGTAACTATCCTAAAATACAATCATTCAAATGCATTGGTTTCAAATTTGAGATATCCTTTAAGCTCATGAAGTGAAAATCCTGTGTTTGCATCTAATGGAAAGAACATAATGGATGTAAACAGCTTTCATCAATCAAGAACAACAGCGTTGTTCACCTATCAACAATTATGATCACAATGCAAAGGGTGAAAAGAAGTCAACAAACATGACAGAGTGTTTCACATGATGTATGGAATCAATCCTCACCCGGAAAGTGTTTCACTCTAATGCACTGGTGTATATGGGTGTATAAAGCTCACTCTGCAATCATATTATCACACAATTTAACTTTGCCTTTCGTTTCAATCAATTCAAAATAATTTACAAGCAAGTTGATATCACAAGGACTTTGATTGGCTTGTATTGTGGTTAGGCTAAGAAAAAGTCATGGTTTTTCTGGAAATCAAAGGTTCTTGAGCTGAGAGATTACATAATTCACTTCATGTATATAAGGTTCTCCTTTGCTCCTCATGGATCATTACCAATTTCAAACTTACACCCAACTATTTTTCATTCAGTACTGTTCTTTTTCTCTTTTTCTTACTTTTCCATTTTTGTCTTTTTCTCAATACACCATAGTTTCCCCCCAAACTTGGATTATTCTCCTGTAATGTAGATGCATGTTCTATTCAGCTCAAGGTACAACGTTCAGGAAATTTTCAATAAGCTTAAGGTACAAAGAGGAAAGATCTTTTTACATATATGGTTGAATGGCTAATGTGTATGTAAGGTGAGAAAAGAATGCCTTGATCAAATTCAACAAGCAAGCAGATAGTTCAAATCATAGAAACTCAGGCAAAGTCAATTGTGATCTAGCATGATAGCATTCGCACATAAAAAAATCTGAGGCACAAATTCTCACCCTGTTAATCAAGATTCCATACTTTGCCAAACACAATGTCATGAATATTGACTGCAATTGATTCCCTAAGTATTAGCATAACTCAGTGAAAACATCCACAATAAATGCTCAATTAACTCAACTATTTCCACACATTCAATCACATAAAGAAAGCATAACAACCAGATTGTCACATATCATCAACTCATACTGTCAAACCAAATGCATAGAAGATGTTTATGAAAAGGTTCCTAAAAAAATGAAAAGAAGAATAAAGAAGGTCGACTACTGCTGTGATGGCCCATCAATCAGTCTAAGTCCTCCTCATCTACCTCATCATCGTCCTCCTCCTCCTCGTCATCATCATCCTCATCCATAGCAGCAGTGCCATCCTGAGGTCTACCCCCCCCAGAAGGAAAGGACTGGTCCCCAGGCCAAGCAACGAAGGTGCTGTACTGGTCGGATGTCATAAAACCTGGATGGGATGCTGCATAAACATGCCTCATCATCTCTGCATGGGCCTGACCGATCCGGTTCACCGCCTCCAACTTTGATTCAATCAGTGCAAGTCTCATGTCCATCATCTGGTAAGGATCGGACGTAGGTGCTGGTGGTGGTGGCTGAGGACGTCTGGGGATAGGGCGCTGTCTGGCATGCCTCCTTGGTGATCTGGGTGGTGGACTGGCAACTCCATCATCTGCATCCAAACAAAATTGGGTATAATACCCCATATCAATCGATTTCCTGGGATGCTCGAATGGTGGAGTAGTAGTATCCACTCCTTCTTGCTTGCAGAGATGTGTGATCAGAGATGGATGTCCAAGGGGAGCTTTTGTTGAATTCGCACAGTTGCGTAGCTCATGAGCAATTAGCTTCCCCAGGTTTACAGAGCGTCCAGTTAGAATGGCATATAAAATGACAGCTCTGTTAACCGTGACATCAGAGACATGTGTGCACGGTGAAATGTTGGAATGCACAAGAGGCATCCATAAACGGTTGAGAGAATTGAGATGTATCCTCTTTACATGAAGAGGTTGTTGCTGCCGATTTCTTTGAAATGTGCCTCCTGTAATACATAAGGCCTGCTCAATCTCCTCATAGTCTAGCTCAGTCGCCATCAGCTCATCGTAGCCACAAATCTCATCATCATCTTCCCACTCCGTGTTGAGGAACTCATTTATAGTGTCAGCATTGAATGAAATTCGCTGACCACGCACATAGCTCCAGAAGGGTTCTGCGTCCGGAGAGAAGGATTTGGCATTGGCATAGAATTCCTGGACAATGGCTATGTTGGCTGGTTCTGGGTATGTGGTTAAATGGCTCCATTGCCTCTCTATAATCTCATTGGAGAAGTCTGGCACATCTTGAGCTAGAAGGGTCACTTTCCTCTCCATCAAGAGTTTTCTGTTCTGGACATTGGAGAAGTGCTTCTTATGGTCCTTAGTTAAGAAGATATCAGAGTATATCTTCTCTTTCCTTTTGTTTTCCCTGAGACCAGCAGTGGTCTTAATCCTCTTGGACCCAGATGAAGAAGCCATATCTGCAAAATAAGGTAGAGTCAAAGAAGTTACATGTTATTAGATTCATGAATGAATTCATCAATAACTTTAATCTTCATGCACCCAATACATTCAATGATATTCACACGAATTATACATTTAAAATTGAGCAAAGAAGGGCCATGATCAGTGCAAATTGGAAGCCAAAACAGAAAAACAGCAAGAAACAATGAAGCTGTCAGGATCAGTCACGCCGGGCGCCGCCTCAGTCAGTAGGCGCCGGGCGTGACAGCAGTTTATGCAGATTTTGATTGCAGCCTCATAGCTGCTGGCTCAGTTTGAGTGTATGAGATTAAGTTTAGATGATGTAATGATGCATAACTCAGTGAAAACAAATCATCAATAGCCAAGGCACAAGCAAAACTCCATGAATCAACACACTTTTGCTACTTTAATATAGGTCAACTCAGATATAATCACAGCTCAGTCAAAAATTCATCAAAAACAACATTTAAACAACATACAAAAGCTGCAGGACACACCACAACAAAGTTCCAAACTTGGGCAGAGGGAGTCGCGCCCGGCGCCGCATCAGCCAGCAGGCGCCTGGCGCGACATGCAGAATTGGGGCAAACCCAGAATCTGCATTCCAGCCACTGTGATTGTGTGTGTGTGTTCGAATCTGTCTATGAAAGCAAGAAGTTGAGTCCTAACCAGCAGCTATCACATATAACACTCTAATTAAACTGAAATTAAACTACCCTAGGTCAAAAATCAAAACCAACTAAATGATGAACAACCAAGACAAAGCATTGTGAAGGTTATGGCCATAGTAAAGAGTGAACAACCTACTTGATGTGCAGAGAGAGTGATTAGCCTGGTGTGGAGATTTGTGAATTGGGGGAGTGCGTGGATGGAGAAAGCCGAGAGTGAGGAAGGAGAGAATGGAGTGGCTCAATAGTGGTGGCAGCAGCAATGTGGTGTGTGGGCTGAAAATTTTTGAGAAGGAAGTTGAATGTGGTGATTGGGAGTGGAGGAGAGTGAAACCGTGAGGAAGAGAGAAGAGGGAGTGAGTGAGAAGGTGCGTGAGAGTGGGTCAGAGGTTGGGTGTGGGTTTAGGTTTAGGGTATTTTAATTTGGGCCTCACCACTGTACACTCAGAGAAATTAACTGCAGAAGTCGCGCCGGGCGCCTGTTAGGTCATGCGGCGCCGGGCGTGGGATCGTGACCCAGCCAGATGCTGAATCTGAGAAGTGTGTGGCCAAACTGGACGAGCTGGCGCCTGGCGCCCCCTAGTGCTTGCGGCGCCGGGCGTGAGTTTCTGCAGAATTATGCAGAAACTGGTTTTTCAAGTTACCTAACACGGGTTTTTGAGAATTTGAACTTCAACTCACTTGAGATGCTCCAGAATCTCATATTATCATTAAACAAACTTGTTCAAAACCTAAGGAATTGAATTTGAGCATTCAAGTTGCAAATTGAAGTCATTCTTTCAAAACTTTAAAATTCCACAAGTTAGGCAACATTTTTGGCTTTTGGCTTGAGTAAGGTAATTTGAAATCATGTAAAAACAGCCCAGAAAATAGCCAAAACGGTTTCACATCTCCTATTCACATCAATTCACTATAGCCTTCACAATTTTAACAATCAACTCTACAAATCACCTTGGTTGTTCCTCACACAAACATGCTTCAAAAACAATTAAATCACACCACACATTACAACAAACAATCAACTAATCAAACAACACTCAAGAATAAAAATCACACAAGAGAAAAGGTTAGAAAACTGGGTTGCCTCCCAGTAAGCGCTTGTTTAACGTCATTAGCTTGACACCATTTAGCTCAAGGGTCAGAGAGGTGGATGATTGTAGTGAGACGTTGGATCTCACCACCTAGGTAATGTTTCAATCTCTGCCCATTAACCACCCAACTTCTTGCTGGATCATCTGAAGTAGGGTCAACCAATTCGACTGCTCCATGAGGTTTTACCTCCTTGATGGTGAAGGGTCCAGACCACTTTAACTTCAACTTTCCTTGAAAGATCTTGAATCTAGAATTGAAAAGGAGAACTTGTTGGCCAGGTTGAAATTCTCTCTTTAAGAGCTTTTTGTCATGATACAACTTGACCTTCTCTTTGTAATTCTTGGAGTTATCATAAGCTGTCAATCTCATTTCTTCCAACTCCTGTAATTGCAGCTTCCTCTTTTCTGCAGACAAGGTAGAATCAAAGTTCAAGAACTTCAGGGCCCAATAAGCTTTATGTTCCATCTCCACCGGTAAATGACAAGATTTGCCATAGACTAGTTGGAAGGGAGTCATCCCAACAGGTGTTTTCATTGCAGTCCTATAAGCCCACAGAGCATCATCCAGCTTTAATGACCAATCCTTTCTCGAAGAAGAAACAGTTTTCTCAAGAATCCTCTTGATTTCTCTATTTGATACTTCCGCTTGCCCATTGGTTTGAGGGTGATATGGGGAAGCAACTTTATGTTTCACCTCATAGTGTTTTAGTATCTTATCCAGCTGATAGTTGCAGAAATGTGATCCTCCATCGCTGATAAGAATTCTTGGCACCCCAAATCTTGAGAATATATTCTTCCTCAAGAATTTAATCACAGTGGTTGCATCATTCTTCTGACATGCTACTGCTTCCACCCATTTGCTGACATAGTCCACTGCAACCAGAATATACTCATTAGTATAAGATGAAGGTAGGGGACCAACAAAATCAATACCCCAGCAATCAAAAACCTCTACTTCCAGGATGTTTTGTAGTGGCATTTCATGCCTTCTTGAGATAGTGCCCATTCTTTGACATTTATCACAACGCTTGGCGTGGGCATAAGCATCCTTGAATATAGTAGGCCAGTAAAATCCAGATTGGAGGACTTTGGCAGCTGTTCTTTCACCATTGAAGTGTCCTCCATAGGGTGAGTTATGGCAATGCCACAAGATTCCTGCTGATTCTTCTTCAGTAACACACCGCCTCAAGAGATTGTCAGCTCCTAGTTTGAATAAATAGGGGTCATCCCAAATAAACTGCTTAGCATCATTTAGGAATTTCTTCTTTTGTTGCCATGAAAGATCATCTGGAAGGATGCCCGCAGCTTTGAAATTAGCTATGTCAGCAAACCAAGGCCTTTGTTGGACCATCATCAAGTTCTCATCATAAAACTCTTCACGGATTTCTCTTTCTTTAGTTGTAACTTCATCATTGACAAGTCTTGAGAGATGATCCGCAATGACATTTTCGCTTCCTTTCTTATCCCTGATCTCCAAATCAAATTCTTGCAACATAAGAACCCATCTTATCAATCTTGGTTTGGAATCAGGCTTGGTAAGCAAGTACTTGATAGCAGCATGATCAGTGTAAATAATCACCTTTGATCCGATGAGATAAGGTCTGAACTTCTCTAATGCATACACTATTGCCAAGAATTCTTTCTCAGTTGTGGCATAGTTCAATTGAGCTCCATTCAACACCTTGCTGGCATAATAAATGCTGTGAAACACCTTTCCTCTTCTTTGGCCTAGGACAGCACCTATGGCATAATCACTGGCGTCACACATCAACTCAAATTCTTGTTCCCAATTTGGACCAATTTTCACTGGTGCAGAAATTAACTTGTCCTTGAGAACCTTAAATGCAGTTAGACACTCTTTATCCAACACAAAAGGAGTGTCTTTTACTAAGAGGCTGCAGAGTGGCTTGGCAATCTTGGAGAAATCTTTGATGAATCTTCTATAGAAACCGGCATGACCAAGAAAGCTTCTGATTCCTTTCACATTTGTTGGTGGTGGCAGTTTTTCAATAACTTCCACTTTAGCTTTGTCAACTTCAATTCCTCTAGAAGAAATCTTATGACCTAGAACAATACCTTCAGTAACCATGAAATGGCATTTTTCCCAATTGAGAATAAGGTTTGTTTGAATGCATCTTTCTAGTACAATCTCCAGGTTTGATAAGCACAAGTTAAATGAGCTACCAAATACTGAAAAGTCATCCATAAATACTTCAATGCAATTTTCCACTAGGTCAGCAAAAATGGCTTGCATACATCTCTGAAACGTTGCTGGTGCATTGCATAATCCAAAAGGCATCTTCCTGTAAGCGAAAACACCAAAAGGACAAGTAAAAGCAGTCTTTTCTTGGTCTTTAGGATCCACCACAATTTGGTTATAACCAGAATAACCATCCAAGAAGCAATAGAAAGCTTGACCAGCTAACCTTTCTAACATCTGATCCATGAAAGGAAGGGGAAAATGATCCTTCCTTGTAGCCTTGTTCAGCTTTCTATAGTCAATGCACATCCTCCACCCAGTTACTGTTCTCGTAGGTATGAGCTCATTTTTATCATTACACACTACGGTCATACCACCTTTCTTTGGCACTACCTGTACTGGACTCACCCATGTGCTATCAGAAATAGGATATATGATTCCAGCTTCTAGCAATTTCAGAACCTCTTTTCTAACTTCTTCTTTCATTACAGGGTTCAATCTCCTCTGCGGTTGAGCTACTGGTTTGAAATCCTCCTCCATGAATATCCTGTGCATGCAGTAAGAAGGACTTATTCCTTTTAGATCAGATATTGACCACCCGATGGCTCCCTTATTGGCTTTGAGAACTTCAATTAATTTCTCCTCTTCTGCAGGAGATAAAGAATTGCTGATGATGACTGGTTTGCTACCAACTTCTTCTAGAAACACATACTTCAAATGAGGGGGTAACATTTTCAACTCAAGTTTGCCATCTTTGACTTTTTCCTTGGAATTTATATCTTCAATCTTTGCTTCATGAGGGGGAATTTCCTTCAGAGCATCCAAGTTAGTCAGGCATTCATCAATCAATTTTTCTTCTTCTTCATTAAGAGCTTCACAAGCATCAATAAGTGTCTTCTCCAAAAGGGATGAAACATACGCTATTTTCTCATTATTTGAGCATACCTCATCCAGAACATCAACTTGAAAACATGCTTCATCATCATTGGGGTGAGACATAGCTTCAAAAACATTGAAATTCACTTCTTCATCCTGTACTCTCACCTTGAGTTTGCCATTATCTACATCAATTAGAACTCTTGCAGTCTTCATGAATGGTCTACCCAGAATGAGAGGAACCTCAGTATCCTCCTCCATCTCCATTATTACAAAGTCCACTGGAAAGACAAATTTGTCAACTTTAACAAGCACATCTTCCACCACCCCATGAGGGTATTTAATAGATCTGTCTGCTAATTGTAAAGTCATCCTTGTAGGTTTCAGATCTAACTCTTCAATCTTTCTGAACATAGAGAGGGGCATTAGATTGATGCTTGCTCCCAAATCAATCAGAGCTTTCCCAATAGCTAGATTCCCTATAGTGCAAGGAATAGTAAAACTACCCGGATCTTTGAATTTAGGTGGGAGAAGCTTTTGGATGATAGCACTACAGTTGCCTTGTACTTCAATGGTCTCTGCTTCAATATACTTTTTCTTCTTCGTGAGTAAATCCTTCATGAAGCGAGAATAGGCTGGAATCTGTTGAAGAGCTTCAGAGAAGGGAATTTTTATTTCCAGCTTCTTGAATATATCTAAGAATCGCTCAAATTGCTTCTCCTTCTCCTTTCTTGTATACACCTTTGGATATGGAAGGTGTTTCACTATTTCTTTTTCTTTTTGAGGTATTTCTTTTTCTTGCCTTTTATTAGTCTCTTCTTCTTTTCTCACATCCTCTTCTTCATTTTCTCTTTCATTTTGATTTTCTTCTTCTATCTTTTTCTTCTCTTCTCTTCTTGTACTTTCTTCCTCAATTATTCTTATTTCCTTCCCACTTCTGGTGGTTATAGCTTTGCATTCTTCCTTTGGATTTGTTTGAGTATTAGCAGAGAATTGACCACCCTGTTGATTTGCCAATTGCTTGGCCAACTGACCTACTTGCACTTCTAAATTTTTGATTGAAGCGTCAGTGTTTTTCTGATTTTGGATGGATTGCTGTATAAACATCTGCAAAGCATCTTCTAATTTTGCTGTTCGGTCATTTTGAGATGCATACTATTGCCCAGGTTGGTAAGGATTTCTACTACCTGAAGCTCCCTGTGCTTGTCTCCATCCTTGATTTGCAGGATTAGGAAAAGGATTGTTGAAGAAATTTTGACGTCCTTGGTTCCCCATATAGTTGACTTCTTCAGATTGGGAACTACCAGGAACTTGACAATGACCGTTAGGATGATCATCTCCACAGAAATCACATCTCATGACTTGCTGATGTGGTTGTGAATGAGCTTGCAGTGCTTGTAACTGCTGAGGTAACTTAGCGATGCTTTGAGTTAACAGTTCCATTTGTTGAGAAAGAAGCTTGTTTTGAGCAAGTAATGCATCTTGAGCACTAAGTTCATACACCCCTCTCCTCTGTGCTGGAATTCTCCCATGTTGGCTTCTCATGTCAGTAGAAGCCATATTCTCTATGACAGCAATGGCTTCATCAGCAGTCTTGAAAAGTACTGAACCACCAAAAGATGCGTCTAGTATCATCTTAGTATGAGGTTGCAAACCATTACAGAAAGTTTGCACTTGCATTTCTAGACTGAATCCATGGCTGGGACACTTTCTCAATAAAGATTTAAATCTTTCCCATGCTTCACAAAGTGGTTCATCTACTCCTTGGACGAAAGTAGCAATGGCAGCCTTCACCTCTGTGCTCTTTGATGGTGGAAAGAAGCGTGCTAGAAATTTGTATTCCACATCCTCCCAACTCGTAAGGCTTTGATTAGGCTGTGACTGGAGCCAAGCCTTTGCTTTGCCATTCAGTGAGAATGGGAAGAGTCTCATGTACAATGCTTCTTCATCCTCCCCTTTTACACCCATAGTGCCACACAACTCATAGAAGGTGACCAAATGCGCATGAGGGTCTTCATTGTCCAGGCCAGAGAATTGGTTTGAACTGATGAGCTGGAGTAGAGCAGGCTTCATTTCTGCCAACTTATCACTCATAGTGGGCCTCACAATGCTAGAGAAATTTCTTGGGCTTGTGTAAGTGATTGAGTCCCCTATGGTTCTCCTTGGAGGTGGTCCTGCGCCAGCCATCCCGTTCACAGAAGAAGAATCAAAAGACTCTATGATGTGATTGTTGAAAGAAGTTGAGGATTCAAGAGCGGCTTGTGCTGCTAGAGCTTTTCGTTTCCTAGTGTCACTATTGTTCCTTCTAGCTGCTTTCTCAATCTCAGGATCCACAAGGAGTGGTTCAGATGACACAGTTCTCCTTGTACGGATGTTTCCCTGCATACACTAGAAAACAACTAAACTTGAGCCACAAGTCAGCCCAAAAATAAAGATAATAATTACAATAAAATAGAAACTTATACACAAAAAGATAAAGCCTAAATCGGTTAAAAATCACACAAAAGTCTAGTTTAACACGGGTCCCCGGCAGCGGCGCCAAAAACTTGTTGTAACTTTGGCAAGTGTACCAAATCGTTCAAGTAATAAAACCGGTAAGACCGGATATCGTTTCCCAAGAGACTCGTGTTCTAGACAGTCGTATAATATCTAACTAATTTAGACTAAAGAATGATTCCATATTTTTGTGGTTTTAATACGATTAAAGTAAAGATAATGCAGGAATGATAAAAGTTGATCTTTGATAACTTAAACGCTAGAAATGCGAGTGATTAGAAATGGTATGAAATGGTATTATTGGGGGTATGATCTCATCTACTTCACTTTTGCGCATACAATTCACTTTCTTTCCATTAATTATCCAATGTCAATCAACTAAATTACTCCAACCCAATCCCTTGGTAGAAAGAGCCTAGACTTACTTCTTAAACTCTAATTCCTTAGAAACTTTAACAAGTTCATCCGCTTTAAGAGTTGAGATTTAAGACAACCAAAGGTCCAAGTTCTATCCCTAGATACAATTTCCCTTAGGTATTTAATCCAATTTCAGATTTACACAACATTTCCCAATATCAAGCAAACCCTAGAATCATGCAATGGTGGAACACAACATCACAAGCTTTAAGAGAAGGAATTAAACACTAGAAATCAATGGAATAGACATATAATCAATCAATTCAACTGTAATTAGCACAAAAGATCCGTGATTACATCAACCCCCAACAATAATGAAACTAGCTCTCCATTGTCATGGAGAGCTTGATCTTACTAATTGATGAAATGGAAGAAGGGAGAAGACCCAAGGTGGAAGGAGAAGTGTTTCCACAGCTCCAAGATCGCTTCCAGCTGCTCCAAGGTGTAGAAATCGCGTCTGGGCTGCCAAAAGATGCCAACCCCTTCGCGTTCCAGAACTAAATAAGCCGTTTCTGCCACATCAGCAAAAGTCGCGCCCGGCGGCCCGACAAACAGGCGCCAGGCGCGCCCTCGGTCAGCATTGTCACGCCCGGCGCCGCCTAGGTCAGTAGGCGCCCGGCGTGACTCTCTGCAGCAGCCCTGGTTCTTCATCTTTTCAGCTACTCTTCTCTCTTTTCTTGGGTTTTGGCAATGTTCATTGGTGAGTAGCTTATCCCAGCTTCTTTGAATGGGGATTAGCCAACAAATGGGCTAATTACAACTTAAAAAGTACCCACTTACAAATAACAATAAATTGAGTTAAACAAGACTAAAAGTAAAGGAAGAGTTGACAATTTCCATCAATTTGATGTTGGATAATGAAGTAAAATTGGTCATTATCAGTATTCATGGAGACTTTCATCCCTCTTGCGTTCAGTTGTTTGCCAACACACGTGTTACATCCACTGATAGAAATCAGTAACTTCTTTAAAGATTTGTGTTGCACGACACTAAACGAAGATTCCCTTAAAAAGATGGATGAAAATATCCCGATTATTCTCTGCAAATTGGAAAGAATATTCCCTCCTGCATTCTTTGATTCAATGGAGCACATTCCAATACATCTTGCTTATGAAGCTTGGCTTGGGGGACCCGTGCAGTACAGGTGGATGTATCCCTTTGAAAGGTTTATGGGAGAATCCAAACGCTCAGTTAAAAATAAAGCTAGAGTGGAAGGCTCAATTTGTGCAGCTTACTTGCACAGAGAGACAACTTATTTTTGTTCACATTATTTCAAGAACTTCATGTTGTCCCCCACTCATGTCAGAAATGAAATGCAATGGCAAGTTGAACCACGTGAAGGTGCATTATCAGTTTTCCGACAAACAGGCCGTCACGCAGGGAAAGAATTCACTCACTGGTTAACTGATGCTGAATTCAACTCAGCTCATGTCCATGTCTTGATCAATTGCAGTGAAGTAAAGCCGTACCTTGAGTATGTCATCATCCATCTCTAATCTATCAAACGGTTTAATTGTTATACACTAATGAATTTCATTTGTACCAGCTCATTTGTTGTGGCTGAGCAAGTCGCAGAAGGAAATACTTCTGCTAGAATACACTCAGAGTTTCCGCATTGGTTTAGAAATCAGGTCCGTAGGTTTTCCTACGTTTAGAGCAAGGTTAATTTGACCATTGCTTTTATAATTTTGTTACTACCTTTGTAGGTTTTTAATCAGGCATTAACTCCCACGGTTCAAGAGTTAAGACATCTCTCCAATTGGCCAATGAGATGTGTCAAAGAATGGCACACTTACTTCATCAATGGTTACAAATTCCATACACATGAATGGTCTAAAGGAAAGAAAACATCAAATTGTGGTGTGTATGTCAAGGGCCTAACAGAGGGGTCTTATGATGATTTCTACGGCATCATTCATAAAATATATGAGTTAGAGTACAACAGCACTACTTCTCCAAACAGAGTGGTACTCTTCTATTGTGAATGGTTTGATCCTTCTAGAGCTGGTACTAGAGTTGATCCACGCTTTAATATTGTCGAACTGAACCAGAGACTAAGATATGGGCCTTTTGATCCTTTCATTCTACCATCTAATGTGAGACAGGTTTATTATGTGCCATATCCACCATTTCGCAATATTGACAAGCGTGGTTGGTCCGTAGCAATACAAACGAAGCCTAGAGGTCGCATAGACTCAAATCAAGTAGAGGAAGATGTAGCCTACCAACTTGACCAAATGTCACAACCACAAGAAATTATCGAAGTTGAACGTATAACCGCATTGGTCGACCCTGATGGTGATGGAGATGAATTAGAAGCAACAGTACAACGTGATGAAGAACAAGAGGAAGAAGAAGAACAAGAAGAAGAAGAAGAAGATGAAGAAGAACAAGAAGAAGAAGATGATGATGATGACGACGATGAAGAAGAAGAACAAGAAGAAGAAGACGATGATGAAGATGAAGATGAAGATGAAGATGATGATCAGGATGACGATGATTGAATGTTGAACATCTATTGTAGCAAATTGGACTATCATTTCATTACCATTATCTAAAATACCATCTTTAAGTTGTATGCAATTACTTGTACATTGACTTTGAAAACAATTCATCCTTCTTTATTTATTTATATTTATTCGCTTTGTTTGTAACCATTTCAATGCAGTAATGACAGGACAAGGTTCAGAGCGTCCTGATAAAGGAAAAGGGGTAGCAAGGCCTACGAAGAGGAAACGGCAGGCACCAAAGTATGTACTTAGGGTGCCTGCTACACTACCTACCCCTGCTCCCGGTAGTTCATCATCTGTGGGGCCTCCTCCTACCCCTAGTATACAGACTCCTACACCAGCAGTAGACCCTACTCCTCCTCCTCGTGCAGTACACCCTTCTACTACCACTGCAGTAGACCCTTCTCCTCCTCCTGTAGTACACCCTTCTACAACCCCTGCAGCAGACCCTCTTCCTCCTCCTCTTATTGCCACCCCCACTCCTCCCCCTATTGTTATTACCCCCACTCCTCTCCCTGACCCTACTTCTATACCTTCCTCATCTTCTGTACCTCCTTCTGATATTGTCACACCACTTGGTGATCCAGATTCAAGTGGTGATGCTGAAGATCTTGACCCGCCCCTCCATGATCGACCATGGATTGAGCCCTATGGTAAAGGGTAAGTTTATAATCTGTTGATATCATTTGATGTTTAAACCATATTGTAATTGAAATGAGTTTTGTTATGCAGGTTTATTCCATCTAGGGTTGCTTCCCAGGCCATCACACGTTCAATAAAGCAACAATTTTTAACTCCATGGCCTACTTGGGGAGCAATACCTCATGACGACAGAAAGCCATTCTGGCAGCGCTTTCAGGTGAGCAATCTATTACACTAATGTCCGTCTTATTTTAGTATGTTCTGTAATCAATGTTTGTTCTCTTTAATGTTACAGATGAAGGTGCAGTGGAAACCTGAACATGAAACTCAGATACACAGAAATTTCCACATGAAAGCATCTCATCGGCTGTCAGAGATGTTTAGGGATGCCCGGAATGCAGGACAGCGCCCTAACTGGCTGGGTGAGCACATTTGGAACTCTTTACTGGCCCATTGGAATACAGTAGAGTTCCGCAATAAGTGTGCCAAAGCCCAGCGGAACAGAGCGTCTGAAAGGGGTGGCACCCTGCATACTGGTGGGTCGGTCACCATTCATGAGCATGCCATTCGTATGGTATAATCTCATTACATAACTTTTTCTTTCATAAATAAGTTATGTATATTGTATTTCATATGTACGCTTGTAATTCTTAATTATGTTACAGGCACAGGCTCTAGGACGGGCGGTCCATGTTGATGAAGTCTTTGCACAGACTCATGTTCGGAAGGGAACTAATCAATTTGTTGATGAAAGATCTCGGAAGACTCATGTAAGCAAATAACACTATTAGTAATTTTTCATTTATGTTATACTATCGTTCCCTGACATTGCTTTTAATGTTTCAACAGGAAGACTTTTCTACGAGACTTTCACAGGTTAGATCTGAACATGAGTCAGCTCCTACACCGGATGATGCCAGTAATGCAGATGATGACATCCGTAGGACGCAGTGCTGGATCGACACCGTTGGTGGGAAGAAAAAGGGACGAGTCTATGGTGCGGGACAGCTTGCTGCAAACTATACAGCATCCAGAGGAGGTACTCTGAAGCACCAGCCTTCTCTTCCACCAGTACTCCTTACGAGGTTCTTCAACTCAGGCAGGAACTCCATCAACGTGACCAGGAGCTCACTGATCTCAAAGCAGAGTTTACAAATTTTAAGGCCCTGGTCATGACTGTCTTGCCTCAAACCTCACAGGACGTACAAAATATCCCTCCCACCCAATCACGACCTTCCTCATCACCTGCTGCCACTCAGCAGCCCACTTCAGTCCAACCCTCATCAGTCCAACCCACACCAGTCCAGCCATCAATAGAGGAGCAGGATGATGAAAATCATTCTGATGATAGTTATGTACATTATTAGGTTTCATTTTCTTATTACTTGTTAGACAAACATTTGGATATTAGAACATTTTGAGTTGATATCATTTCAATGTTAGATGTACTTACAGACTTTGGATGTTACAACATCCTTGTGTTACATTGTTTTATGTTTGAACTATAAATACATTATTTATACATTAATGGATGTCCTGTGGATTATTTGATGTGCCTTGGATATTGATCATTGATTGGATCTTTCAGATGCACATTATGCATCTTTGTATGTGTTTGAAAACTGTTATGCAGGTCTGTTTGTAAATGAAATTTGTTTAACAGGTCTGGGTTGCAGAGGGAAAACCATTTCTCTGAAACCTGCTCTGCATTTTACCGAAGGCTTTTGCCCTTCGGTAAATGCCCTCGTCTGCCCATTACCGAAGGCTTCAGCCCTTCGGTAAATACCCTCGATTGCTCATTACCGAGGGCTTCTGCCCTTCGGAAATTACCGAGGGCTTTCGGCCTTCGGTAATTACCGAAGGCTTTCGCCCTTCGGTAATTACCGAAGGGCGAAAGCCCTTGGTAATGGTTAGCGACAAGGGATTTACTGAAGGATTTTTGGCCGTCGATAGGCCTTCGGTAAACATCCATTATCGACGGCTTTTGGCATTTTCCGAGGGCTTCTGGCCTTCGGTAATGCCCTACTTTTTTGTAGTGTGTGGGTTCAAAAGGATCATTTAAAACAACATCCCATACACCCTTGTCTACAGATTCAAGAAAGATTCTCATTCTAATTTTCCAAAAAGTGTAATTTTCTCCAGCAAACAAAGGATGTTTGTTTGTAGATGCACCTTCACCAAAGGTTTGAGAAACAGAGGCCATCCGGATCGCTTAATCGATTTTAGAAAAAGAGTAATCGATTAGTTTTTCAAATAACTTTTGAAAACCAGCTCTAATGCCAATTTTTAGAAAAGAAATGCTTGTTTCTTAACACTAAGAGAAGGGGAGGGGGGGTGACTTGGTGATTACTAAAAATGAATGCTTTTTAAATCTAATAATTTGAGATTTACACCAAAGGTTTTACAGAGAACACTCTCACAATGTAAACACATCTCCCACTCCACAATCAAATATAGAAAGAAAACACATGCACAAAGAACCACACATCCTTGCTGGAAAACCCTTTGAGACCACCTCTCAAATTCAAAAACCCCTTGTTCTTCTTCCTGTCACGCACGAACTGGGAACCATAATTCGAGATTGCAAAAACACGTTTCTGATCAATGTAGAAACACCTCAGTAGTGTAGAGTATGACCAGTTGATGAGTGCATATTTATGCCCATATTTATGCTTTAAAATTCAAATTTTTGATGGGATAATTGTGCTTAAATGGTTTATTTAAGTGAATTTGTGATGATTGGAATTGTTGGGTTTGGGAAATAAAGAAACGTAAAAAGTGAATTTTAGCACATAAATTATTATTGGATGTTCTAATGTTTATTTGTGCAGCTGAGAATATAAGTTTTATTGGTCCAAATGGCAATTCAAAGCCCAAAATCAGATTTTATGTGGAAAATTCAGAAGGGGCTAAAGTGCAAATAGAGGAAATTTCAGCGTATTTGTGCAATTTTGGAAAGTCAGAAAATCTAAAAGATAAAATTCAGTTGTTGAATTTAATTTGGGAATATCAACAGAAAATATCTTCCAAATAATTTTATCATTATCTAAATCTATTAGTTATTTGGAAGATATAAGATATAAGATAATTGAGTTAATATCTATCAAATATTCTTTAAAACTGATTTAATCTAATGAATATTTGAAAGATATAATATATCAACAGAAAATATCTTATCAACAAACTATTCAAAGTCCAAGCCCAATCAAGCCTATATAAAGAGACCCAAGGGAGGCAGAAAGAGGGGGACTTCACTTCATTCATTCTCTCATACTCCTCTCACTTTTCTTTCATCTTGTATTCAACTCCATTCATGGAGAGCTAAGCATCTAGGGTTATTCTGCTGTAATTCCAAGACGGATTCTGAGGTTATATTCAGTTAATGCAATTGTTTACTTTGATTATTGAATTAAGTTGTTCTCTCTATGTCTTTCATCTCTCTATCTTGTTAAAAGCAAAGATTTTTGCATCATAATATGTTTGAATCTATATGCATATTGATTATATGAGTTTTAGGGTTTCTAGGTTTAAATTGAGAATCTACTTTGATTTAATTTAGGAACTTTCATATGATTAAATGGTTTTTACTATCAATTGAGAATGTACTTTGGTTGGTAGTAATAATTTCAACTATAATCAATTGAGAATTTACTTTGATTGATTAACTTTTAATTTGGTTAAGAGATTTAAGAATAGACATGATTAAACACAATAAAATTTGATTGAGAATGTACTTTGGTTGAATTTATTGTGAATAATCTAGAAAGGTTTTGCATTTGATTGAGAATTTACTTTGGTTAAATGCATGATCGCCCTCAAATTAATTAAGAATGTACTTTAATTAATTTGAAACTTAAATAATAATCAATTGAACAATTATCTATGAATAACCGATGACGAATCTATCTTGGAAAAGCAGTGGAATTAACCTATTTAATCATAACTATTTTTAAGTTTATTATTTGTTCTTTAAACATTCTTCAAACATCATTTTTATTCATAAGCATTGCATAGCATAAGAGTCAGATATTCAGAAGCAATTCTGTGTTCGTTGGGAGACGACTCAGGGTTACTTTAGCCCTATCTACCTTCTTGAATACTACTTGGCAATACTGATGTTGCCTTGAAAAGTAGTATTAATTTGATAGCTTCGACGACAGCTTATCAAATTAATTACATCCACAGTCTTTCTCTCGAGAATCCTTCAAGTTTCTTCCAAATATTTGAATCTTGGTTCTTAGAGTTTCTCAATCACCTGTAACACTTATCTCAAATCAAAGATATGAGATATGAAAATTTAGAATGATCAATTCGTTACAGTTCAGTGAGAACTGCGTCAATATATAGTTATCTCATGACAGACGCAGATTAATCGATTACGTTAGTAATGTAATCGGTTACATAAGTGAAAGATGTAATAGACATACAATTCAAACATATTTAATTGAATGCATAATTAATGTAATCAATTTGTAATAAATGCTAGTCAACATATTTTAAAATATGACCATTAAAACAGTTATGGCTTAACTTTAAAACAATTTTCAAAACATAACAGACTTAATTGATTACATATAGAGTGTAATCAATTAAGGTAAACACTAAAACAAATTTGGAAAATTTTTTCTCTTCAAAACTCATCACAACACATATCAAAATGATGTTTGCAAATATACAAGTTTTAATCGATTTTATACTTAATGTAATCAATTCAAAACTTGTTGTTTTGCCATAGTTTAAAACATAAGCTATCTGATGAACTTAATTGATTACAACATCACCGTAATCGATTGTATCATACAAAATTGCTTTGTGATTGATGTTTTATCTTATCAAAATATTTAGCATGCATACAGAATATATAAACACAATTATGATCATAGTAGTATGCAGACCAATCAACATGATATCATATGTATTTAACCATTCAGAGACATTTGTAAACCAACATATGTACCAAACACAAATACACATTTTTGTTGTGTCAAAAGAACATATATGTGTTTTTACATTCAATGTGTTGTCATCATCTAAAACCAAAGCATCAGAGAGTGGGTTCAACACTCATATTGCTCCCTCTATCAACACTCCTGTACCCTACCTCACTGACTGTAGTCGTTGCTACAATCCAATCTATAGCCTCCCCTACATATATGTTTGAGTAGTTCTACAATCCAGCTAAGGAACATGCCTTCCTGCCTCACAAGGACAAGGAAACCACCATCACCCGAACGACTAAAACATATCCGAAGATAAAAACCAGGATTTACTAGGTACAATAAGTAGACCTATCCTCCCATTCTCATGTTTTCTAGTTTATGTTATTTAAGATGCATGTCTTTACTTCTTACACTCCCATTTCTAATTTTTGCACCTGAGTTAACAAATAAGAAAAGACACTCTTGCCCTTTAAAAAAATATAAATAAAAATCAAAGGTTTTCCCTTAAAACATCACTTCTAATTTTTGCACCTGAGTTAACAAATAAGAAAAGACACTCTTGCCCTTTAAAAAAATATAAATAAAAATCAAAGGTTTTCCCTTAAAACATCACTTCTCAGGATTTGAACTCACATCCATTTAATCCTAGACAAACATCTCTACCAATAAACCAACACATTACATTAGTAATAACACACATCACAAATTTAACAAACATATAATAACATGTGTTGCACTTATAAAAATAAAAAATCAAATGAATATCATAGAATTGATGCTCTAGCCAAGGCTTACACATGACCACTTAACCCAACAAAGAGCTCTCACCAACTAAGTTACACAACACCTTATGAAAAACATGAAGGTTCCATAAAAACATACTCAAGTCTCATTACAATATTATTTCTAATATTTTCTTGGGTCTTACAAAACTCGATTAATATCAAATTTAATTATAGTTGAACTTTTACAATAAAATAATTGAGTGTCATTATTAAAACTGCTAGCTATTTTCCTAGTTTTTAAAAATGTCATAATATAGTAATAAGTAATAATAATATGACTGTTAATAATAATTTTAGATGTATGATGATAATTCGGATTGTTTCAATTTGTTTGACTTTTATTCGTTATATGAAAACATGTTTTTTTAGAATATTTTTGTGGTATACAATTAAAAGAATAAGAGGCCATTTTGTAACATGACGAAGAAAACAATAATTTTAAATGACATTATTTATTTTGTTACTTAAAATGTGTTCTAAGCGATAGTATTATACCTATCCTATATCTATTAAGGAACAAAGTATATATCTTGACACTTTACTTTTTCCTTTTGTAGCTATTTAATTAAAATACAATTTAAATGATTGAATTAAAAAATAATATACATTTGAACTTATGTCTACTTATCAGCTCAATCAAGAAATTCAAAGTTAGATTCCAAGTTTATAAAAGCTCCAAGGTATTAGCAGGATATTTGGTTTTGCATGAACCGAATTTACTGTTCAGGCGAATTACAGAGTGAAGAATTGAAGGTTACGTCGTGTTCGTATGAGGGGATTGGCGAGGAAAAGCGTGGACGGATTTGCAGGATTCATCTAGTTTTCATCACCCACGGATGTGAGAAGATTTGCACTGATTTTAAGTGAAATGTCGAGTGTGCCCCGGAGCTTTATATTAAATTCCACGTACATAAATGGTATCCAGATGATATCCAATTCCATAGCACAATGCACCGAATAACCGATTACATGAAGGGTAACCGATTACATGGTGAAGGGTACATATTAAACAAATGGAAAACACTCCACAGTTTGCTTTACACTGTGCATACACGATAATGCTTAGGTTGACGTGGAGGCGTGGGCACTAAAATATTCCTGAGCTACGGATAACTGTTAATACGGTGCTTCATACAGGCATTCAACAGGAAAGATTCCTACATCCACACACAATGAAAGTGTATAGTGCCATTGACCCGTTGGTGGGAATTGATATGTGGTTGGTTGTGGGTAGTTGATGTTATTTATTGTGTGGTAAGAAGCTTACTACATTGCTTGATAGTGTTGTAAGGTGTGTGCGAAGAGAGAGTGGTCCGCTGTGTAAGCTCAGACGAGGAAGAGAAGAAGGTTTTGCTGAGACGAAGAAGAGAAAGTGGTTAGGTTAGTAACATACCAAAATCGATTATCACATGCATATATTCTTGGTTTTGATTTGCAGGGTTGTAGAGGAGGAGGAAGAAGGACGTTGTGCGTGTTGGTGGAATGCAGCAGGTGGTTGATGAAGATGAAGAAAGTGGATGGGCGTGTCTGAGAAGATGATGAATAGTGCATGCAGTAGGCGTAACCGGTTATAGGTTTGGCTTTGTGGTTACAGTGTTGTGAAAGAATCTGTGCATTTCTGTAATCGGTTACGTGAAGTGGTAGCTGATTACAGACCTTGCTACATATGCGTTTTTTGGTTGCTGGTGTACGTTCAAAGTTGAAGACCTGTCTGGAGAGCCGTGGTTGTGGATGGGTTATCAGTCCGAAAGCTATGGGGATGTTGTGAGGTGGTCTTAGATTCGTGTGCATACACGTGTTTATAGTCTTCAAGAGGTAAGTGTTTTACATGATTTTGGATGTAATATATATATATATATATATATATATATATATATATATATATATATATATATATTATGTCAATGATTGAATCAGTGGTGCTTATGTGCACATTTACAAGTTTGAATGTATGAATGAAATATATTATGGTCATTTATATTTCAATGTTATTTAGTATATGATTATTGGAATGATACGTCAACACTTACAAATAACCACATCATTGGCGGCAATAACAATGTTATGCATTGTTGGACACGCATTAAGTATCTTGAATATGTACTCCAGTGATTCTAGTAGTGTAAGCAATTACCTACCTGATAGAGACCGTCGTAGGGAGCGGTTAATGTCATATCTTGTGCATACTAATCGGTGCCGCGACATTATTAGGATGGGTCTAGAGGCATTTATTAATCTTTGTGAGAGAGTAAGATCAATTGGGTTAGTGAATGACGCAATTCGGTCGACCGTGGAGGAACAAGTTGTTGAATTTCTTCATATAATTGGTCATCATGTTAAGAATCGTAGTGTGGCCTATTTCTTTCATCGATCAGGTTGGACGGTTAGCAAACACTTTCACAATGTGTTGGACGCTATCTTAAGTTTAGAATCAGAATTTCTAATTCAACCATCAGGAAATGAGGTTCATCCACATGTGTTGAACAACAATCGATTTTATCCGTATTTTAAGGTAGTGATTTGATTACATCTGTTAATGTTATTTGAACAAAGGATGATAACAAATTCTGAGACATATGATGAGTTAATATTTTTATGTTTAGGATTGTTTAGGGGCCATAGACAGTACTCATGTTAGGGTAAGGGTTCCAAGGTCTGAAGCTCCGAGATTTCGAGGAAGAAAAGATTGGCCAACACAAAATATGTTTGCAGCATGTGATTTTGACATGAAATTCACATACGTTCTTGCTGGATGGGAAGGCACTGCATCCGATTCAAGAATTTTAAAAAATGCTCTTGATCGAGATGATCTGTTGGTTATCCCCCAAGGTCAGTGTGTAAACAATCGATGTGCATGAACTTATTTAGTAGTGACTAATTACCTTTGTATGTGGAAAATTGTAGGAACATATTACCTCGGTGATGTAGGAACATGATGTTTCATCATCTCAAGTTAGAGAAGAGGACCATAGGATTGGTAATAGTATTAAGGATTGTATAGCCGATCATATGTGGCGCGATTACCAAGCATCGTAGTTATTGTATTTTATTCTATTGTATTTTCATTTTTTTTGTTATGTGTATGAGAACAACGTAATATTAAGAATGTTTAATGTTAACTTCTTACATATTTCTTCACTCCTTAGGTATAAAATGAATAGAGGTAAGGCAGCTGCCATTCCGTCCTCTAGTCCTACTATAGAGTTCATGAAGTCGATAGAGGACATGGACGCACGTCTACTACACTGTATGATCGAGGAATCACGAATCGGTAATAGGGTTGACGGAAGCTGGACAACCCAAGTATATAGTAACATAGTTGATCATCTTCATAGCGTTGGGTATGTCGCAGTTACAAAAAATAATGTTAAAAATCGTTAGAAAGTCTTGAAGGATAAATGGCGTGAGGTACATGACTTGTTTTCTGGATTGAGTGGATTTGCATGGAATCCGATAAGTATGACATTTCATGCTGAGGACGAAGTTTGGCTTGACCTGATTCAGGTATTTATAAAAATACTTATTTTTTGTGGATCCTTATTATACATAATATGAAGCATTGTGTTTATTCTGTTTGTTGTTGCAGTCGCGGCCAATTGCGGCAAAGTGGAGAGTTAATAGTATAAAACACTACGATTTAATAGTCGAGTTATGGGCAGTTGATCGAGCTACTGGGAGTGGTGTTCGGACTGCTCGTCAAGCTCGAAGACAGCGGGTTGGTCCTCATGTCAGTGTTGATTTGAATCAAAATATTGAGTACATTCCAGAATAGTCTCAGTGGACAGGTTACAGAGATCCAACTCCACCATCACCTCCTCCATCTGTCGATGAATACAGTCCAAGACAAACTCAATCTGTGCCTTCCGTCCCATCTAGTGGGACTTCATCCTCACGAGGCTCAAAAAGGAAGGCACCTATGGTCGATTCTATTGATTCCCAATTTGATAAGTTGACGACTAGTCTGGATGGTTTCACAAATGTCTTAAGCTCATCAAATGTACATTTTGGTGTAATTTCTGATGCCGCCGTGCATCAAGTCTCAGCGATGGAGGACAGAAATGAAATACTACGTTCCCACACCGAGATTCTTCGTCGCACCCCCAATTACACATATGCTGAGGCGGACATTTATGATATGTTGACTGCTATGAACATCAGTGATGAAAATTTGCTAGAGCAGTGCTATGATTTCTTATGTCGAAACCCCACATGTACGAAGAGGTTGATGGGACTGCCACCACACAAGCGGTGGAACAAATTATGTAAAATGATATCGGGCAGTGACTGTTAAGAATTTCCATATCTGACTTACTTGTATTAGTATAATATGAAATTCTGTATCAGTGATGTAATTATGAATTATTATATTTCTATGGTGGATGTAAGGTTTTAGTTCTATTATGTTAACGATGTAATGATTTGGTCTTATGTGTTCTTATTTGTTCTTATCATTAAATATAAGTAATATGTTATGATATCCTTTGTTGTTTTAATAAAATGATTTCTTGAAGAAATTGTCAGATGGCATCATCATCAACAAAAAGGTCAAGAAGAACCCGTAAGGGAAAAGAAACTGTCACTGAGACAGAAGATGCACCCCATGTTAGACCATCTGTAGAGGAACAATTAGATCAGCGGCGTTTTTTCACTCACAATCATCAAATGGAGAACTATGCAGCTGATTTCTATACAAGGAGTGTAGTTCCTCCAAAGATAATGAATTTTGATTCATTCACCAGTTTAGGGTTATTTTTCCAACAACAGCTTCTATTTCAAGGGTTGAGCCAATTTCTGACATTACAAGGTCCCTACTATCCGGATTTAATCAAAGTATTTTATTCAAATCTTAAGATATCAAATGGATATTTGCTCACTGAGGTCAACAAGAGAAAAATTAGATTCAAACCTGATGATTGGTTGAATGTCGCTAACTTGAAGTACGACGGTCATAAATTATGTTACTCAAATATCCCAGACGATTTTCCATATGACTACGACATGGCATTAGCTACTATGGTTATACCAGATTTGGAGGGTGGTCAAGGTGTTTTAACCGTTGGTTGTTTGAATATCAATGATAGGCTTCTCCATTATATTATTGTGCATATGTTGACTCCACGACCAGGGAATTTTGCTAGGTTATTGAACAAAGATATTTTTATGATATGGGTGATGAAAAATAATATAGCAATCAATTGGCCTCATCACATCATGCAGCATATTCTTAAGTGCAAGGCCAGTGACAGTTCCCTCCCATACGGTGTCCTTATTACACACATCATGCAATATTATGGAGTTGACGTCTCAGCCGATGCCAGCACTCAAATAGGGTCCCAACATCACTTTTCTATCAATTCTTTGAAGAGGATGAAAATTGTATATGTCAACAATGTTTGGCAACACGATCTGGATGATGATGAAGAAGAAGACCAACCACACCCTCATCAAAACCTTGTGCAGCCTCCTCCACCTCTATCAAATGCTAACATGATAACTCAAATGTGGGAAGGAGTACTAGACTTGAGACATAGAACGCAGGGTATGGAACAAATGCAGGTGCAGGTTCAACGTATTGAAGATAACTTGGCAAACCTTTCCCTAGACATGAACCGCCAATTTGCTAACCTGAATCAAAATGTGAACTCGATTCTTCACCATTTAGATGATTAAGTTCATTATATTTCCGATAATATATTCCATGACTTCAATAGTCTTAATTTTCGTTTGTATGTGACTTTGAAATCTTAAATTATATATTAATGATATTGTCCTTAACATCACCTTTGGTATTTTTATTTATTATGTACTTTCTGATATGCAAATTAGATGGACTCTCGAATCATTGATGAAGTGCAAAAACAAATTAATCTATCAAGAAGATTGTCTGTTGTTCTTGAACGACATACACAGGCCATGGAGCGTCGAATCAACCTGGTTAATGCTACCATTCAATCGTCTAATCCAACTACAGAGGAAATTGAAAACTTGTTACAGACTATGAACATTGAAGACCATGATTTAAGGAGACAGTGCTTCGAATTTCTATCTTCGCATCCATCTCATACAAGACGTCTAATAGGGATGCCAATACAATATCGTTTGAATGCATTGCAACGATACCTTGCTGAATCAACGTCATCATGAACTATTAAAACAATATTTGTATGTTCAACCGTTTGCAAATTTTTTATACGTCGTGTGATATTATAACTTGCTACTTAATTGTGGTTGTTTCATTAATGTTCATCATTATCACATGCGGGACAAATAAATTCATATCAATTCGTACTAAATTATGTTACAATTTAAGTCAACATTTTAAAATACATTCATTTTACTACATTATAACTTTTATAATTTTTGAACATTAATTTTAACTATTATTCATAATTTTTTTCTCTTTATAAACATTTTTACAATTAAATATAACATTACAAAATAACATTTTATAATACTTTTATAAGTAAGGGCAATTTGGTAATCTATATTTTCTACCAATTAAACTAATTTTTAAAATCTATCACATCAATCAAATCCTACACTAATTTTCACAAACTTTCCTTCCAAATCCACTCTCAATTAACCACAAATTCACTCAAAAAGCAACAAAAAAATTACCCTCAAATCCACTCAAAACATCTCTCCCAAATTATCTCCCTCAAATACCTCCAAAAGAACACACCCTAAACGAGTTTTAAAAATCCTTATATTTCTATGCATCTAAAATAATGGTTGTTAGTCTTATAATATGACATTAATATCAAAAGATATTTTCCTTAACCAAAATTCAGATAATTTATTTAGTTAGGATTGTACTATTCGAATTGTGATTCTCACAAATTGCTACCGTGATTCCTCTTTAATAACCATCTGTCATTATTAACATGTCCACGAGACCGAAAACCTCTCTGTTTGTAGCATTGATAGATACCTTTAAGTTTATGGTTGAACAGTGACTTTACCCTATGAATTCCATAAAGCATAACGATTCTTAGTGCACAAAATTCATAGCTTGGATTAAAGCTTAATATATACGACACATTATTAGGATTTCACTAGAAAAAGGACATGTTCTTTTGTAACGTGTTTTATGATCATGGTCCTCTAGAACACAAGTGTGCAGATACATGACAATCTACCAATTACAAACAATTCAATATGTTTCATAATTTTTTTCAAACACTAAAAACAAAAGTACATGAATCTCACACTGGAGAATCTCTTTTGGTTCTCAACGAACCAACGGAACTCTTATGTACCTACCTCTATACCATAATGTTCATTAATGGATTGAGATGTGAATTCAACTTTGGTCAAGACCATTGAGCTTGTGAATATCGACAGCAGATTGTTTACTTTGGCAGACCGTGAAACGTAAGGTGCAGAGATAATATAGCAGAAAACAATAATTGAAGTAATTTCTTGTTATTCATTCTACATCAAAATATCAAATTATAAGCACGAAGCGGACCTCATTCTTCCACTCGCATCCTTATTGTCTAAACAGTCTCATTGTAACAGAGGATCGTATTTTGTCTCATCAACTATTCATGTCTTTAACCGTATAAAATACTTTTAGGACTTCTTTGCAAAATGGAAAAATTGGAATCCAGTAACTTTATGTCAATTTAGTTCCTATTGTAGGCATGGGTGGGGTTGGAAAAACCACTTTGGCCCGATCTGTGTACAACGATGGAAAATTGAAGCAGATATTTGATTTAAAGACATGGGTTTGTGTTTCTGATATATTTGATACTGTGAAGGTCACAAAAACTATGATGGAGGAAATTACCAAGATGCCTTGTAATTTGAATGATCTAAATTTACTTCAACTTGAATTGATGGACAAGCTGAAAGGTAAAAGATTCTTGATTGTTTTGGATGATGTTTGGATTGAGAACTGTGATGGTTGGAATAGTCTTACAAAACCATTTCTAAGTGGGATTAGGGGAAGTAAAGTTCTGGTGACAACCCGCAACGAAAGTGTAGCGGCTGTATCCCTTTTCATGTTGTTAAAGTATATCATCTAAACCAATTGTCAAATGAAGATTGTTGGTTGGTGTTTGCAAATCATGCATTTCCTCTTTCAGAAGGTAGTGAAAATAGAGGAACTCTAGAAAAGATTGGAAAGGAGATAGTTAAAAAGTGTGATGGGTTGCCTTTAGCTGCATAGTCACTTGGAGGAATGTTAAGAAGAAAACAAGATATTAGGGATTGGAATAATGTACTTGAAAGTGACATTTGGGAACTGCCTCAAAGTCAATGTATAATTATTCCAGCACTCAGAATAAGTTATAATCATCTCCCTTCACATTTAAAACGGTGTTTTGTATATTGCTCATTGTACCCCAAGGATTACGAATTTCAAAAGGATGAACTGATCCTGCTGTGGATGGCCGAAGATCTTTTAAAAGCACCAAGAAAAGAAAAGACTTCAGAAGAAGTTGGTGAGGAGTATTTTGATGATTTGGTTTCAAGATCGTTTTTCCAATATTCAACTAGTGGAATCCGGGGCACTGATTTTGTGATGCATGACCTCATGCATGATCTAGCAACATTCCTCGGCGAGAATTCTATTTCAGAGCAAATGAACTTGGAAAAGAAACCAAAATTGATAGAAAGACTCGTCATTTGTCTTTTGCAAGATTCAGTGATCCAGTCTCCGATATTGATGTTTTTGAGACAGCCAAATTTCCAAGAACTTTCTTGCAGAACAATAATAAAGATTCTCCATTCAACAACGAAAAGGCATTACGTATTACAGTGTCGATGTTTAAGTACTTGAGAGTTTTAAAATTTAGGGACTACCAAAGTGAACTTGTTCTGCCTGATTCAATTGGTGAATTGATCCATTTGCGTTACTTAAATCTCAGTCATACATCTATAGCAATACTGCCAGAGTCATTATGTAATCTGTACAATCTACAAACTTTGAAATTGGGTTCTTGCTTTAATCTGACTAAGTTACCTAAAGACATTCAAAATCTTGTAAACTTGCGTCATCTTGAAATTTTTAATACTCCCATAAAAGAGATGCCTATAAGAATGGGGAAACTAAATCAATTACATAACTTGGATTGTTATGTTGTGGGCAAGCATAAAGAAAATAGCATCAAAGAACTGGGAGGACTTCCAAATCTCCATGGTTGGTTTTGTATTGAGAAATTAGAGAATGTTACCAAAGGTGAAGAAGCACTAGAGGCCAGGATAATGGATAAGAAGCACATTACCCGTTTATTGTTAAAATGGTCTGAACGTAAGGATGATATCATCGACTTCCAAATTGAATTAGATGTACTCGACAAGTTACAACCTCATCAAGACCTGAAATCGCTTGAAATAAGCGGTTATAGAGGAACAACATTTCCAGAATGGGTGGGAAATTTTTCTTATCAAAATATAACTAATCTGCATTTACAAAATTGTAAAAACTGTTGCATGGTTCCTTCACTTGGCCAACTACCGTCTCTCAATAACCTTATTATTTCAAATATGAATTCGGTGAAAACTATTGATGCAGACTTTTATAAGAAGGATGATTGTTCATCTGTGACTCCCTTTCCATCCCTTGCATATCTACGCATTTTTAATATGGCTTGTTGGGAGGTATGGAATGCTTTTGATTCAGAAGCTTTTCCTGTGCTCAAGAATCTGTGTATAGAACAATGCCCCAAACTAATGGGAGATCTGCCAAATCACCTTCCCGCTCTGCAAAAACTCACGATTATAAATTGCGAGCTTCTTGTTTCTTCTATCCATGGGCCTCCCACACTTCGAACATTAGAGATACTTAACAGCAACAAAGTAGCGTTTCATGAGTTTCCTCTTTTGGTGGAAAGTATAGATGTAGAAGGAGGCCCAATGGTGGAGTCCATGATGGAGGCCATCTCTAACATCCAACCTACTTGCCTGCAATCTTTGAAATTACAAAATTGTTCGTCAGCCATATCCTTTAGAGGTGGTCGTCTTCCTGCGTCTTTGAAAGCTCTTGATATCAGAGGTATAAACAAACTGAAATTCCCGTTGCAACACAAACACGAATTACTGGAATCACTTTCAATATATGATAGTTGTGATTTGCTTACGTCTCTTCCATTGGCTATCTTCCCAAATCTCACTAGTCTTTATATCAGAAACTGTGAAAGTATGGAATCACTTTTGGTCTCAGGGTCAAAGTTGTCAAAGAGACTGCACTCTTTTACTATTGGCCACTGTCCCAACTTTGTATCATTCCCGGGAGAAGGATTGTGTATGCCCAATTTGACTCGTTTCATTGTTTATAATTGTGAAAACTTGAAGTCGTTGCCAGATCAGATGGGAACTCTTGTTCCAAAGATGGAATATCTTGAAATATCCAACTGTCAACAAATTGAGTCATTCCCTGGAGGAGGTATGCCACATAACTTGAGAACAGTTAAGATCAGAAATTGTGAGAAACTATTAAGGGGCCTAGGATGGAAATCGATGAACATGGTTACCTCTCTCATTGTGTGGGGTCCATGTGATGGCATCAAATCCTTGCCAAAGGAAAGTTTGCTGCCTCCCTCCCTTGTGTCTCTACATCTATCTAATTTGTCCAGTCTGGAAACGTTGGATTGCAAGGGCCTTCTCCCTCTCACATCACTCCAAGAATTAAATATTGAAAGGTGTCAAAAGCTAGAGAATATTGCGGGAGGAAAGTTGCCTCTCTCTCTCTAATAAAATTAATCATATATAAATGTCCCTTGCTGAAACAACGATGCCACAAAAAGGACCGTCAAGTTTGGCCTAAAATCTGCCATGTCCTGGGATAAACATTGACGATAGATGGATTTAACGAGCATGGATGATGATAAAGTAATTCTTCTTCTTTCACTTACATCATCAACCTCCAACCATGAAAAACTATTTCTTATTCTTTGTAATTTGTGCCTGTGGCCAGTGCTAAGATTTGGCTTGGTATTGTGCAGAACACTGAAAATGTTGCATACTCTTTAACTGCTAGAAATATCTGACGTGCTGCTTTTCTCAATAATTGTAGATGAAGATGGCAGAGTGGCTGAGATAAGGGGAGAGGGGGCAATGAAAAATCGAAGAGAATAGCACCGATCAATGACAGTGTCAAGAGTATAGCACCGAAAAAACATCATCATGCAGGAACTAAGTCATGAGGGTTCGGATAGGTAATAACTATAACAGTCGCAGAGATCATCCCAGCGTTACAGCTCCTATTTTGCATATAACACCCAGGTATGCTCTGCTATTGGTCTGCTATTTTGAAAAGTTATGTCATGCTTCACACTATTGCTCTGCTATCTGTTTCTACATATTTGAAGTTTTACCTTTTTTATGAATATTGTGTTCCAGGAAACTATATACTTCCCATTCTATTATTATCTTTTCGAAAATGGATTTAGAACTAATTCTATGGTGAGATTTATATTTATGTATAACCTTGGATATACCATTTTGAAAAGTCTGAACTTTTTATTTACTCAACAATTATGTAAGGTGATATTTGTATCGATTCATGTAGATCTCCAATACTATCTCTAATGTGTATACTGAGTGAAATTCATTTTTGACTAAATCTTGTTGCCAGTTTTCAAAAGGAAATTGAAGAAGAAGAGGAATCACCATTTTCACAAAGCTTTTGGTGCTCAATATCAGAGTGGATGCGATGGTTTAATCAGACTTTCATCAAATTCACTTAGAAACAAACATCAAACTTCAGGTTTATTTGTAGGGAATGAATCATTTTTTATGATTACAACATTTTTGGGTTCATAACAGTATGTATGTTTAGTTTCCCGTTTGCAAGACACCAAACAAAAGTTCATGTTTAGATACTGAAGTATTTAAACTTGACAATTTGACAATTTTCAGTAAGAACAATTACTTGTTGTCTTTCGTTGGCTTTGCTGTTACCTTAGAGAAAAAGTAAAAAGCATTTCCCCTAATGCCATGCCAAAACAAAGAGATGAATTTTTCATGATTTACTGTTATTGTACCTCAAGGCAAAATATTTGAAAAACAAAAGAAGAAACTTGAAGTTGAATGCATTCAAGTTATAGCTAAAGATGCATCAATGCCAAATATTACAATATTGATGAATAAATTACCGATATTGGATTTAACATAAAAGCTGAAAATTTCATGAACCGTAAAAGGAAATTCATTAATGAAATTAAGAAAATATTATAGGAGACATACAACACTTCCAAAAGCATGTGTATAGAGAAGTGTCAATATATGTGTTGAATAGGATCTAAGGTAAATGATAGAAGGAAGAGAAAATGAGAGAGCGGTTAGGAAAGGCGGGATGGGAGGTCTTGTATAATAGAGTTCTATTCAGTGTTAGGGGACAGAAGAGGGGGATTAGGCCTCTGCTAGAGCTAAGAGGGGGATTAGGCCTCCATTAGCGCTATCTGTGTACATTCTTTCGGTATCAATAACAGAAACTCATTCTTTCATTGTTCTTTTGCTGACTGTGAACATTGATAGTTAGGTTTCAGACTCATGAACGTAACAATTATGCAATTCTAAGGTGAGATTTATATTTATGTATAACCTTAGATACCATTTTGAAAAGTCTGAACTTGTTATTTACTTAATTATGCAAGGTGATATTTGTACGAATTTATATATTATAAATAGTAATGTAGATCTCCAATACTATCTCTAATGTGTATGCTGAGTGAAATCCATTTTTGACTAAATCTTGTTGCCAGTTTTCAAAAGGAAATTGAAGTAGAGGAATCATCATTTTCACAAAGCTTTTGGTGCTCCATATCAGAGTGGAGGTGGTGGTTTAATCAGACTTTCATCAAATTCACTTAGAAACAAACATCAAACTTCCAAAAGAAACGGTATTTATTTTGTTGGGTCCACGACAGAATGTATGTTTGGTTTCCGTTTGCAAGACACCAAACAAAAGTTTATGATTTTAGAATCTGAAAATAGCGAAGTAAGTATATGTTGTGTGTGAAAAACTCCCAAAACACCCGAAGACTCTGACTTAAAATTTGAAGAACTGAAACTCTAAATTCTGGGGAACACACTGTACTACTGAAGTATTTAAACTTGACAATTTTCAGTATGGACAATTACTTGTCTTTCGTTGGCTTTGCTGTTACCTTACAGGAAAAGTAAAAAGCATTGCTCCTAATGCCATGCCAAAACAAAGAGATGATTTTTTCATGATTTAATGTTATTGTACCAAAATATTTGAAAAAGAAAAAAAGAAACTTGAAACTTGAATGCATACAAGTTATACCTAAGATGCATCAATAAGAAATATTACAATATTGAACAATAAATTACCGATTTTGGATTTAACTTAAAAACTGGAATTTTCATGAACCGTAAAAGGAAATTCATTAATGAAACGAAGAAAATATTATAGGAAAATTAATAATAGCAAAATTCATTAATAACATACAACACTTCCAAAAGCATGTGTATAGAGAAGTGTCAATACATGTGTTGAACTGTATGGTCATTGTTAAAGAATTAATAATAGCAAAGTTTTTACCTATAAGCTTATAACCATAATATTATGCTATATAGCTTCCTCCATTTTACCTGTCTTTTTTTTCATTTTTTTCATAGAGAACATTTTTTATGAAATAATGAAATAGATATTAATATAAGAACATTATACAATCCACTTTCTTAGACAACTTTTTTAATGAAATAATCAAATAAACTTACAAACTTACTATTGAAATATATAATACTTTTGGACACATAGGCATAAATAAATTTTGTTGCTATCATAAAATAGTAGTGTTTCTGTTAGAATGGGACGAGGAAAACTCCTACTGCTTCCGCTCGGGAATGCTCCGTCTCCGTCGATCGGTCCTCCTTGCTTCGATCTTACCACCTGGATCTTCCTCTCTCAATGCCAAAAGGGGAGTGACCTGCAGAAAACACTCCGACGCTCAAGTCAGAATTTATCTCCGCAAGTCTAGTCAAAATCAGAAATCAAAGCTTTTACCTATTGTTATTTATAGGATTTCAAAGAATATAATCCATTAATTTACCTCTTAATGACGATCCATGCAAACCTTAACTGCTCCACAGTGACCATTACATCATTAATTATACATTCATTGACATTCAAAGGTTGTCTCCAGCAAACGGTTGGAAAGTTCACGAGTATTATTCTAGTGTCCGACCGGGAATGATTGGCTTCAATCGCCCCTGCGTGTCCGGTCGGTCTAACCTCAGTAGTAACACTTTCATCGTCCTTCTATGACCGATCGGTGGTCGGTCTAACCTCATTAGTAACACTTCCATCATCCTTGTATGGCCAATCGGTCTAACCTACTCAGTAGTAACAAGGAGCATATCCAAATTTATAGTTTATCAAAGTTGTCATGTGGTCTAGTTTCTTAATCTGATACTGCAAAGAGGTAATATGGCACATTAAAATAAACACGATCATTCAGTTAAGTTTCATAGTTATTTAAATTTAACAGTGACAATTAAAATAAAATTATCAAACACTAGAGTCAAAAGGGATTTGAAGCACACCTGACCTTGATTATGCTAATTGTCATACTCTAAGCTACAAGAAGCATCAACCACTCACCATTTCCCCACAGTGAAAAATTTAAATCGCTTTCATCAAATGATAGCGCAAATAGCTACAGCAAAATCATCGATGCTTGCATCACTGAACAATATATATACAATTGACAGACTTAAATAAATGGTATATTTCGAAGTAATATAGAGTAAATAGGTAATTGCATACAAATTTACGAATGACAGTAACAACTGCAAAACATCCTTCTAAATTAAACATACAAGAATTCAATTCTAAACCCAAAATGATAATTATTTATATCAGCAAGTGCAAGCTCAAGAGCTTCAACAACTCTAATTGACTCATGTTAACTCTTTGATACTATGCCAAAAAAATATTTTTTATATCGGTTAAAAAAGAATTAGTAATAAAATTCAGTAAAGTGTTGGCAAGTGATAAAATTAATAATAAAATTGAGAAACAGTAATAAAATCCAACTCAGGATAAAAACTAATACTATGAAACATACAAAGAATACAAATTAAAAAAGAAATGTTTATAAATGTTTTGGCAGTAGTAAAATTAAAATGAGATAATGGTGCACCTGAATTATATACCAAACACAACGTCAAGTAGCTCTTTTCTAAAGGGGAAATTAAGAAAACCTTCTGACAATAGAAAAAAGGTTAGACACGAGAACCTGTGCACCTTTCACCTCCTTCCACGTGCTGTAATCTGAAGATGTATTCTGAATTTTTAGTATTAAGTGTTGGTTATGATATCTCAAGTCCTTCACTTTGTATAATAGAAACATACCAGAAAACATTGAAGTATATATGAGATTAACCATTAATGCTTAATAAGATGTACCAATAATGTAAGACTAAGTTATACATCTAGTTTTAAATTGTTATTTACATGTGCATCAAGAAGATTTCTCTCAAAGTTATGAACAAAAAAAAATAATAAATAGTCATAAGTTCAACCAATTAGAAACTTTAAGAGATAACTGCATTCACCTTCCACAATATCGTGGTGTTAATTACCATGATGTTTTAGAAAAAATTGAGACATGCTTATCTTCACATGATACATAACCACATTTTTAATAAAATAATAATAATTGTCAGAGCGGCTGCGGCAGAATTGTTAGCGTGGAATAACAAACCAAAAGGGGGTGAATTGGTTTTAATAATAAAGTGTGCCTTTTTAAATTTCTTCTCAGTTTTACTTACTAAGCATATAATATAAATTAATAACAAGAATAAGGTTGAGAGAAATTTGCACAGATGATTTTATCCTAGTTCAGATTTTACCAATCCTACGTCCAGTCGCTTATCTCAAACCAAGATAAACACTTCACTAATCACAAAATGATTACAAATTACAATCACAAAGAAACAATTTGTAAAAGTTTAGAAACCACCTCTCTTGATACCACAAGAGATGAACTTGCACCTCCTTTGAGTCTTCACAAAGGATGAACCTCTTCCAAACACTTCCTTAGTTGCGCCAAGGATTAACCATTCCTCTGTCACCGCAGTAGCACTTCAACAACTTCGTAGACAAGAGTTTCCTTAGTTGAGCAAGAGTACACACAATTCTCAATGATTTCAGAGATCTAGAGCACAAGGGAAGAGTTGTTGTTGATGGAAAATGAGACCCTCTTTATAGACTCAAGCAAATACTCCTCCGTTCTTCGTTTCCAGCCATTTAACACTTTTAATCGATTAATATCTTTGTTAATCGATTAAAACGAGTGCAACAGCTAGTTTTAACGGTTATAAAACTCCAACGATCACTTCTAATCGATTAGCTAATCGATTAAAGTAAGTTTTAATCGATTATTACGAAGCCAGCTAGAGTTTTTCAGCTGTTATCGATTTAATCGATTATTACTGGTTAATCGATTAATACGGTACATTCTTGACTCCAAACATCAAATTTGAACTATGAAAGTACCTGGAACCAAAAACTACTAAGAATCTAAGTCCTAACCACTTAAGTACAATTATTACAAAAGCTTTATATAATATTACAAGTCTTCAAATGATCTTCTTGACACTAATACTTCTTCATCATTTTGCTAACATTCTCCCCCTTTTTGATGATGATCAAAAAATCATTTTGCTTTAAAGCTTTTAGTAATAACCGAGATACAAACACAACTTAAGGAATAACATTAGTGAAACAACATAGGAAAATATAAGCTTTAAAATATTTTCTCCCCCTCAATAAAAAGCATGTATGCATAAGATGTAAACAAACATAATATTTTATATGATATCATTAAACATTGAAACATACTAGAACTTTCAAAGCATACACACAAGAAATATTTAAAACATCTTAGAACAACAAGAGGATTTAAAAGTCATCACTATCTTGAAAATGCTTCTCTAAACCAGAGATCCTCTCATCAATGTTCTTGAGATGAGTACAAATTTCCTCATGGCAAGCATTTTGCAGTCTCGTCATCTTAGACATTTGCCTGGACAAGCTTGCCTTACTAAACTCTTCCTGCACTTGAGATGGACCTACAACATGAGTTGGGTCAGGCATCAGAATATCTTCTTCATCTTCATCCGCGGGAGCATCAACATCATCAGCATAAATGTATACATTTCCTTGCTTTATGAAGCCCATTTCCCTTAGGGAATTATCTCCAATTTTGTGGTTTGGAAGCACACGCTCAACTCTTTCATTAGAGATATCGACCCCTTTATATTCACATATGCAGGAGACCAGGAAAGGATAGGGGAGAGGTTCTGAATCCAACCGTTTTGCTTTGAACATGATGCTCTGGATAAGATGGGGCCAATTAATAGGAATACTTTGAAGTATCCCAAACATGATCATAAGATCAAATTCAGAGCATTGGGCATGGTTGAACCCTCTTGGACATAAGAGCCACACCAGAAGATAATGGAGAAGACGTTCTTCCATCTTCAGTCCACCAACAAGAAGGAGTCTACTATTCTGGTGTTGTTGGGGATGCTTCAAAAAAGAGCTATATACCATGATTTTGTTAAAGTTAGAAAAATCACTTGGTATAATTTGAGAATTTTCCAAAATAGGGATCTTAGCAACATTTGTTCAAACTTCATTGTCAAGGACAATATCAACCCCCTTTACCCTTGTGTGGAAAATACCATCATGAACCTTGAGGTTGTAGTAGAAAACCCGAACAAGATCGGGATAGTAACTCCCTCGAATTTCCATCAAGTATTGAACTCCTTGTTCAACAATGAGATGAGGAAAGTTGAATCCATAAGACGTGAACCATTGTAGATCAATAAACTTTTGCTTGATGAGGTTGTAGTAGAAAACCCGAACAAGATCGGGATAGTAACTCCCTCGAATTTCCATCAAGTATTGAACTCCTTGTTCAACAATGAGATGAGGAAAGTTGAATCCATAAGACGTGAACCATTGGAGATCAATAAACTTTTGCTTGAGAACTTTTCTCTCCTTCCAAAAACTTCATAAAAGATTGTTGTTCTTCCACATCTGAAATCCATCCTTGAACATTTGCATCACGTTGTGAAGGGTTGCTCTTGGAAGCCACACTTCTTCTTCTCCTCCTTTTGGATGATTCAGCCATATGTGAAGGGGAAAAATGGTGGTAGCAGCTTTTAGATGATGAAAAAGAGAAGAAGATGATCTCAAAAGAGTTGAGAAATTCTAAATAAGGTAAGGAAGCATAAATGGGATATAAATAGGGTTTGAGGAGCTTTAAAACGTTTGAAAAAGACACAATATAGTCGTTTAGAGACGTTAAGAGTTGTTGCCAACGGATAGAAAATCAAAAACCAGCGTACTGGAACGCTTTTAATCGATTAAACTACTCTTTAATCGATTACGTAATCGATAAAACTTGAATTAATCGATTATATCGCATGCGAGTCAGCAACGTATCGGGCAACGCTTTTAATGGATTAAAACTCCTTTTAATCGATTAAACACGCTAAAACACGAAAAACTTTACGAAAAAAATACTTCTAAGAGATTTCTAGAATTCCTAAATCCCTCCTAAGCTCAAAAAATGTATCCTTAGGTAATGCTTTGGTGAAGATATCAGCTAATTGGTGCTTTGTGTCTATATACTCTATCTCACACACTCCTTTCTGCACATGATCTCTAAGAAAATGGTGCCTAATCTCTATATGCTTGGTTCTAGAGTGCATTATGGGATTCTTTGTAAGATTAAAACCACTTGTATTATCGCACTTAAGTGGTATATGATCTAAGTGAATATCATAATCTTCTAATTGTTGTTTCATCCATAAGATTTGTGCACAACAATTACCAGCAGCAATATACTCGGCCTCAGTTGTTGATAAGGCTACACATGCTTGTTTCTTAGAGTGCTAGGAAACTAAGGAACTACCTAGAAGATGACATGTTCTACTAGTGCTTTTTCTATCGATCTTACAACCTCCATAATCTGCATCTGGAAAACCTACAAGTCTAGGTTCCACTCCTAAAGGATACCATAAACCAAAGGATGTAGTGCCCTTAAGATATTTCAATATACGCTTAACTGCAGTAAGGTGAGATTCTCTAGGACTAGATTGATACCTAACATACACACAGACACTTTGCATAATATATGGTCTACTAGCAGTAAGATATAATAAAGAACCGATCATACCTCTGTATTTAGTTTGATTTACCTCTTTACTTGTCTCATCTTTATCTAAATAGCATGAGGTTCCCATGGGAGTAGATGCTTCCTTGGCGTTGTCCATTTCAAATTTTTTGAGAATTTCTCTGCAGTATTTAGTTTGAAAAATGAACGTACCTTATTCCATTTGTTTAATTTGAAGACCGAGGAATAATGTTAATTCTCCCATCATTGACATCTCAAATTCTCCCTACATAGACTTAGCAAAATTCTCACAAAGAGATTTATTAGAGGAACCAAATATAATATCATCAACGTATACTTGGATAATTAGAAAATGTTTTCCGACTCTTTTATTAAACAATGTTGAATCAACTTTTCCTTTATTAAAATCATTTTCTAAAGAAAATTGCTAAGTCTTTCATACCAAGATCTAGGTGCTTGTTTTAAATCATATAGTTCTTTCTGCAATTTATAGATGTGATTAGGATATTTAAAATCTTCAAAACCTAGTGGTTGTTCAACATACACATCTTCTTTGATGAAACCATTTAGAAAAGCACTTTAAACATCCATCTGAAATAACTTAAATTTCATTATAGATGCATAAGCAAGAAGTATGCGTATTGCCTCTAACCTGGCAACTGGAGCATATGTCTCATCATAATATATGTCTTCTTCTTGATTGTATCCTTGTGCTACAAGCCTAGCTTTATTCTTGGTGATGTTTCCATCTTCATCCAGTTTGTTTCTGAACACCCGTTTGGTTCCAATTACTTGATGAGTGCTTTTTCTAGGAATTAATTCCCAAACTTGATTTCTTTCAAACTGGTTGAGTTCTTCTTGCATTGTTATACACCACTTTTCATCTTGAAGAGCTTTCTTAATGTTTTTCAGTTCTATCTGTGAAACAAAAGCAACATTCATGCAATAATTTACTATATTTCTTCTAGTGTTTACCCCTTCGGAAATGTCTCCGATAATGTTGTCCAATGATAATCCTCTAGGTTGTTGCCATATTTTTTGTAGATCTTTATCTTGAGGATTGTCGTCGTTATTTGCTTCCTTTGTTGTCTTTGGCAATTCTTCATCATTACTTGTATCTGATTCACCTGACTCAAGAGATTTTGCCTCAAGGTCCACAATTTCATCAAAGACAACATGAACAGATTCTTCTATTACAAAAGTTTTTCGATTAAATATTCTATAAGCTTTACTCGTTAGGGAATATCTGAGAAAAATACCTTCATCTGCTTTGGAGTCAAATTTTTCTAAATTTTGTTTTCCATTATTTAAGACAAAACATTTGCATCCAAAAATTCTCAAATGTGAAACATTTGGTTTTCTACTTTTGAAAAGTTCATAAGGAGTACGTTTCAAAATAGATCTAATAAGCATTATATTCAATACATAACATGTAGTACTCACAGCATCAGCCCAAAATTGTTTAGGAACATTATATTCATTTAACATAGTTCTAGCAAGTTCCTCTAGGGATCTATTTTTTCTTTCTACAAACTCCATTTTTTTTAGGAGTTCTAAGTGCAGAAAAGTTATGAGAAATGTCATTTTCTTCATACAAAGTTTCAAATAATTCATTTTGAAATTCACCTCCATGGTCACTTCTAATAGCTTTTATTTTCAAATCTTTTCATTTTGAACTAAAATTATAAATTTTTTAAATTCCTTGAAAGCTTCACTTTTAAGAGTAAGAAAGAAAGTCCAAGTATATCTTGAATAATCATCAACAATAACAAAAGCATAATAATTACCACCAAAACTTTTTATCCTAGAAGGACCAAATAAATCCATGTGCAAAAGTTCTAAAGGTTTTAAGCTAGAGACAACATTTTTCGAATGAAAAGATGATTTTACTTATTTACCCTTTTGACATGCATCACACAATTTATCTTTCACAAATTTTAGTTTTGGCAAACCAATTACTAAGTCTCTAGAAATAAGTTTATTCAATTGTTGCATATGAATATGAGCAACTTTCTTATGCCATAACAATGGATTTTCTTCTTTTACAACTAAACATGAAATGTTCTTATTTGATGCATTTTCTAAGTCTATCAAATAAATATTGTTATGCCTAATTCCTTTTAAAGCAACTTCAGAAGAATCATTTTTATATATAGTGCAAGAGTTTTGTTCAAAGGTTACCTTGAGTCCTCTATCTCATAGTTGACTAATGCTAATTAGATTGTGGCTTAGTCCTTCCACATAAAGAATATCTTTGATCATCAAGGTATCCTTACTTCTAATATCTCCTTTCCAAGGATTCTTCCTTTATTGTTGTCACCGTAGGTGACAAAGCCTTGCTCCTTTTTCCGGAAGTTTGTAAATTTCGTTTTATCTCCGGTCATGTGTTTTGAGCATCCACTGTCAAGAAACCACATGAACTTCCTTGATTTTGATAATTTCTACAAAAAAAAAACAGGCTTCTTAGGTACCCAACTACTTTGTATGGGTCCTTTGGGTTAGATTTAAATTATTTTGCAATCTAAACATATCTACCACTTAAAAAGCCATAATGCTTAATTTTACATTTGTTTGACCACTGCAAATCCACCATGGCCATCATCTCCTCCTTCGCGAAATTCTATCTCTGTTGCAAACAACACCTCCTTACTTAAATCCTCTCTTTTATCTTGTTTTAATGTTTATTCATATTTTAGGCTACATTGATGTAATTTCATCACTAATCCCTCTATTTTGTAGCTAATACAGTGCTTGGAAGAACCTATACCAAAGTATAGAGCTTAACCAGCCATAGAAGTAAACAAAAAAGCAAAAAGAGAGAGTTCTAAAATGCTGTCATTGGGTTGTCATCGGGCTACCGTTTAGCGCTGCACTATGCCAAAATTTTGCGCTCAAGTGCCCCTCCAAGGGCTCTAAGCACCATTTGCTTCAGAAATCTCGCGCCCGGGCGCCCCTCCATTGGCGTTGAGGGCCATCGGCTTCGAAAATCTCGTGCCCATGCGCCCCTCTAAGGGCGTTGACCACCACTTTCGCTTATGTGACAATTTGCGCTTATTTAACCCTAAACAACAAAGGGGTTAGGGTCTTTGGTGGTTTGGAGGCACGATTCACTGAAAGGAGAGCTTGGAGGGTTGCCAGAGTTTGTGGGAACACTCTCTTCTTCCTCTTTGGGTTCTTCTTCTTCCATGGCCATTTTGTAACCTCTAAGGCTCTCCATGGAAATGGAGAGCCAAACCCATCTTGTTGGGATAGATGTAACCTTTCAACTCTTGTGTATTTGTTGAATGATTTGAATATATATATATATGCCTTTTCTATCAATTGCTAGTATTCTTGCTTCCAATCTTAAAGCTTGCATGTAATAGGGATGTTCATGGCTTGATCTTTGATTCATAGGTATGGGAACGTATCTTGTGTAATCTAGAACTCAAACAACAGTCCTAGTGGTTCATTGATTGTAGAGATGGAAGATGATTCACTTATTGTCTTAGATCCTAGTTCTTAATGCGAGTTTTGCTTGTTAATTAATCAAGGGATTGGTAGTTAATAGGTAAAAGCTAGCTCTTTCACCTAAAGGATTAGGACTAGAGTAATTTTGTGGATTAACTTTAGTGATTTGATGGAGAGGAGCTGAAATTGTGTATGCACAAGAGCGAATTGGTGAAACCTAACCTTAGCAACACATTTCATATTATTTCTAGTCTATTCCATTCTTAAATGTCTTCAAACACCAAAGTCCAAACTTGTATAGTTTACATTTTTTCTTCTTTGCACTTGTTTTTCAATTGATATGTTGTTCTTGAGTCTCTATGAGTTGTTAATAGTGCAATTAATTAGTATTACACGAGTCTCTTGGGAAACGATACTTGGTCTTACCATTTTATATTACTTGAACGATTTAGTACACTTGTCAATGAGTTAACATGCTTCGAACCTCCATCTGTGTGAATCCACCACCTAAAAAAGGAAAAAACCATAGAACCAGGCCGTTCCAAATCACTAACGCCACCGTGATGAGAATAGTGGCCGTTGTGAATTAGATAAGTTAACCATGCCTTACTAAGCTGCCACAGTCGCGAGGTTGCGCACTTCAATTCCAATCTCCTTCGTGACGTAGAACTCCCTAGCAGCCTTAATCCGAAACCCTAACTTTTGGGTGGGAAAGGGGACTACCATGTGGTAGTCCCTCTTTGGATGCTAAATTTTGGTCAACTCAGGGGTTTTTGTTGAATTTGTAAAAGAAAGAAAGAGCTAAAGTGCAATTAAAGGAAATTTTTGGGCCTTTGTGCAATTTTGAATAAAATAAAAAAGGGTTAAAATGTAATTTTGGACAAGATTAAATTTGTTAGATATTTTAAAAGATAATTAAATCTAGAAATATCAACAAAAAGTATCTTCCAAATAATTTTATAATTATCTAAATCTATTAATTATTTGGAAGATATAAGATAAAAGAGTTTATTAGCAAAATATTTAGAATCCAAGCTCAATCAAGTCCTATATAAAAAGACCGAGGGGAAGCAAAAATTAATCACTCATTCATTCACTAAGACTCCTCCATTAGGGAGCAATCATCCATCACTCCTCACACTTTTATTTTACCGTGTATTTCACTCTATTCATGGAGGGCTAAGCTTTTAGGGCTATTCCACTGTAATTTCATTATGGATTCTAAGTTGAAGTAATATATTTGTTTCTTTTTGTTATTGATTTGGGTTATCCTTTTTCTATGTCTTTCATCACTCAATCACATTGAACGTAATGATTTTGCATCATAAGGTATTTGAATCTACATGCATGTTGATCATATGAGTTCCAGAATTGAATTTAGGAACTTTCATATGATTGAGTGGGTTTTTGCTACTAATTGATAATGTACTTTGATTAGTGGTAAGAACTTCAACCATAACTAGTTGAGAATTTACTTTGTTTAATTAACTTTTAATTTGGCTAGGAGATTTAAGAATAATCATGATTAAACACAATAGGATTTAATTAAGAATGTACTTTGGTTGAATTTATTATGATAAATCTAGAAAGATTTTGATTTTGATTGAGAATCTATTTTGATTAAGAATGTATCATGAATAACTTCTTTCACCCTCATTTACGTCGTTTTATTATTGTCTTTTTTTATGATATTCTTGTATATAACTCCACCTTAGAGGACCACATCTCTCACTTGGAAACATCCTTCAAATTGATCCTTGCGAGCAGTTTTCATCTCAAGGGTTCCAAGTGTTTCATAGGGCATCAATCGATTCAATATTTGGGTCATGTAGTCTCTTCACAGGGTGTCACCTCAGATCCTTCAAAGGTCCAAGATATCGTTGACTGGCAGCTACAAACCATTTTGAAGTGTTTGCGTGGTTTTCTTGGACTCACGGGGTTTTACAGTCGATTTGTAAATGGGTATGCTTTTATTGTTTTTGCCTTAAGTGACTTACTTAGGAAGGATAACTTTATATGGTCTACTTCAACTACTACGCTTTTAAGAACCTTAAAATTGTTGCTACTATTGCCCCAATTTGATCTAGTTTTCATTATTCAGACAAATGCCTCTGATTTTGGTATGGGGATCATTTTATCATAGGAGGGAAACCCAATTGCTTTTTTCAGTAAGCAAATTTGTCCTCAATTGCAGCATTCATCAACGTACATAAGGGAACTTTGTGTTATCACATCTGTTATTTAGAAAAGGCGTTAATACTTGCTTAGTTGCCACTTCATCATCTACACTTATCAATAAGCCATCAAGGAATTGTTATCTAAAACTGTCCTAACTCCTGACCAGTTGTCTTATGTAGCCAAACTATTTGGGTTCAACTTTGAGATACACTATAAACCCGAAAAAACAAACATTGTTGCTCATGCACTTTCCCGTGTTTCACATAATACAAACTCCTTTTTCCTCATTTTTGTGTCTCACATGGAATTTCTCCAAGATCTTAAGCACACTCTCGCTTCTGATGCTACTTTCTTGGATCTTAAGAGTAATATTTTGCAGGACCCATCCATGTTCCTTTACTCATTCAACAAGACCTGGTGCTCTATAAGGGGAAAATTTGACTTCCCAAGTATTGCTTCATGATTCCCTTGCTCCTCCAAGAGTTTCACTCGACCCCTTTGGTTGGTCACCCGGGCTACTCGTACATTGGCTAAAAGCCAAGCTAACTTTTATTGGGATTGTATGCAGAAAGACGTCATCTCTTTCGTTGCTCATTTCACCACTTGTCAACAAACCAAGATTCCCATCCAACGTCCCTCAGGCCTATTACAACCTATCCATCCTTTCAATGTGGTTACACATTGTGAGTGCAATCAGTGTACAAAACAACACAATAAACTACAACTTCCCCACAACCCATCTTTCCTTCTTTTTCACACTTCATTAAACTATTGGAAACATATCCATGTTATTTTAGCACTATTTTTTTTATCACATTTTTCACTTTTATAAAAGTATTTAGATTTATTTCTTATCTTAGCTCAAATTGCACTCTATCATCACACATTTATAACTGTAACAAGTCTTGTACTGTATGACGTCGATCAACCACAGAATGTATGTTTATCTATTCTCGAGTCCTTAAGTGAGCCACTATCAAGATTGGACAGTCGGTGAAGGGTTACGGGTTAGGATAATTAAGCTTAATGCTAATCAACTTAGAGGTTAAGTAGTGATTACCCATAATTGGACCCTAATTAGATTGTTGTTAATCAAAAACTCATTTCAAAACATATAAATACATGTTTGAAATAAGAAGTTAAGTGATATGAATTGATTGCATCATTAATACTTGAACTGCCAACATTGAGCTAACTTTGGCATTAGAGTGCCTACAGTAGGTATTCTCCGAACTGTTTGGAGGAGCAGTTATGAGAGAACTTCAACTTCATGACAGTTATCGATCCTAGGCGACTCATTTAACATTGGACCATTGACCTCAATCCATATCTCGAAATATTTTGGCGCTCACTATGGAACCGAGTATTCAACAATCAAAAAATCCTATTATGACTACAAAGAATATGACGAGCAATGTTATGGCAGAAGAATCAGAGAACTAGTCCAAACAATTGGAGATGATCAAGAACATCTAGAAACAAATAGAAAATATGCAGCGAATGTATAAAAGAAATAAAGAAAGTTATAAAATGATAAAATTAAGAATGAAAAAAAATAATATTAAAAAAGAATTAATATTTTAAATATAAGTTATTTTTAAATAATAAATATATTGAAAATATGTTAGAAAAAAGTTTTAATAATGGTTAAAATATCTCTAACGACACGTTAAAAGAAGTAATTATTTATTTATTTTAAAATTATATAATTTTTAAAATAACTTTTAGGCTGTGTATCGTGTATTAAAATTGACTAACAAAAAGAATTTCAACTTTAAAACAAATTGATGTTTTATATATTGATATGAAAAATTTTAATTTAAGAAATTAATAGTGCTATTTAAGAACTAAAATAATAACTTATTAAACAATAAAATTGAAATATATTCTTATTTTTACACCAGTTTAAAAACAAATCAATGGAAAATAAGAGTAAAATAACTCTTTAAATAGATACAAAACTAGAAATAACTTGTATTACTAATATATATATATATATATATATATATATATATATATATATATATATATATATATATATATATATATATATATATATATTTTTTAAAATAACATAATTTTAAAAAATAAAAATAAAATATGCTTTTATAATTTAATTTGACTAAATGACCAGATAATTAGAAATGATAAAACTAAAAATAAAAAAAATTGTACAAAAGAATAATATTTTTAATATAAATTATTCTTTAATAGTTTATTAAATGATTAACTAATTAGAAATTATAAAATAATAAAATAAAAAATGAAAAATATAGTATAAAAAAATTAATTTTTTAAGTATAAGTTATATTTTAATAATTTATTAAATGACTAATTAATTAAAGATTATAAAAGGATAAAATTAAGAATGAAAAAAAAGTATTGAAATATATTTTCGTTTTTAAGAAAAATTCATTTAAAAATAAAATAAAGATTAAATGCTGTCATTCAGCTTCATTTTTGTAGAAAAATCTGAAATTGATCCTTTTTTATGCTTTTGATTCCTATTTTAAAAATTTTGATAAAATCAAGTTGTTTTTGTTAGTACTTTACTAACAAAGTTAGATAGGTGTGTCAGTTTGCGTTTTTTTTTATTTTTTAAAACTCTTTTTTTTTTAATTTAAAAAGTAAATCATATGTAAACGTTAATGATAATTTGACATGATAATGACATTGACACGTTTTATTATCACTTGTATCATTATTTTGTTTTAATTTAGTTTTTATATTTTTATTTTGTTTTAATTTACTCTTAAAATTTTTTAAATTAAATAATTTCTTCTATTTCCAATTCAAACCAAATTTAATTGTTATATAAATATTATATAAATATTTTTCATAAAATTAATAATTTTATTAAGTTTTTTAACAAGATTAAGTCTATTTATATTTATATTTTATACTAAAATTTATCTTGTTCTAAAGTTGTTAATAGAAAATCATGTTAATAAAAAAAATCAAATTAATTTCACCTAACAAATATGATAAACTTTTTTTATAATTGCATTTCGTAAAATAAAATAAATTTATCAACTTTTTTCAATTATTTTAAATGATTGTATATTTTTAAAATGTGTAAACTTGAATAATTTCTATAAATATGTTTGAATTGGTTTAAAACTATTAATTTTAAAAATTTAAATGTAAAATTTTAAAATAATTTTAAACAGATAAATTTAAAATTTAAAAATAATTTAAAATAAAGTTTAATGAGAAATATAAATATAAATAAACTTAATATTGTTAAAAATATTTAATAAAAATATCAATTTTAATAAAAAAATATATGTATAACATTTATAAAAATAAATTTCATTTCAAATTAAAGAAAAATAAAATTACATCATTTTAAGAAAATTAGAACTAAATTAAAATAAAATAAAAATATCAAATTTAGACTAAGACAATAATACTCTGCCACTATTACATTACACTTTCAAGATATCATCTTTACATATGACTAATTTTTATTCTTTTAACAAAATTTCATAAAAGTAAACATTAAAAAAATTAAAAATTAAACATGGAACACATTTCTTTAACGTTTTTAATATACTACTAGTGAAAAAAACATGATATTATTAAAGTTTTTAAAATAAAAACTAAATTAAGACGCATTAAAAAATAATCATTTGAGATTTTTTTTTATAAAAAAGAGAACGAATAACATTATTTAACCTAAAATAAATAAATAAATAAAACTAAAATAATTTCTATGCATATGTGGTAAAAAAAATTATAAAAAAATAAAATTAGCAATATCAAATTACTAAAAAAATAATTTTTTTACACTTGTCAATAAACTAATATCTTCTTTATTTACATTATAATAGATTTTTTGTATTTGTTTTTTCTTATAATATAATAGATTATGTATCTCTAATAAATAAAAAATTAATCTTAAATCCTAAATCTTAAAATCTTCTAACTTTATTAAACCTAAACCCTAAAATCTTCTACTTTTATTTGTAAAATAAGAATCATTAAGATTAATTATGTAAGGTCAATTATCCATTTAATAAACATTCATTATAATTATTATAAATCAAACATGTACTTAACCATATTAAATCTTAATAAAATTCAAACAAAACTAATAGAATTAAAATTGTTTTATTATAATGATAATCTTTTTAATTTTTATTAAAAGCAAATATATTAATACTTATTATTAATAAAATAAATTTTTAATAAAAGATAAAAATAAAATAAAATATTATACCTTGGATATGGCGAGAAAAGGAAAACATTAAAAAAAAATGTAATTTAACTGCCGTGGTTAGTATTAACCATTAATACTTATAAAACCTAAAATTTAATGAACTAAGAAAATGGCATTCTAAAGGGCATTTTAGAGAGAGAGAGAAAAAAAGATATTTTCGTGGATGCGTTGTCTTATAAACAAGAATCACATGCGTTATGTCTTGTTTTCATAGTCAGCAACAGCAGGGAAAGTAACTGTACTGAGGAAAATGCCGTGCCTCAACGTCACCACCAACGTCTCCCTCGACGGGGTTGACACCTCTTCCATCCTCTCCGAAGCCACCGCCACGGTCGCCAACATCATCGGCAAACCAGAGGCCGTACGTTCTTCTTCTTCTTTTCTTATTCTATTTTTGCCGGCTATTCGCAATCTGTCTACGAAACGGTGAAATCGAAATTAGGTTTAGAAATTGCGATGCTGATCTCTAATCGGAGTGTTTGTTGTGCGGATTATATATATTATTTATTATATGTGGTGCTTGAATCGTTAAAATATTAAATAATAAATATAATATAGGGAGAGATAAATAGATAAATAAATGGATAGATTGACAACCTCACATATGCTGACGGACAAAATATTTACTGTATGTACTTATAATTTGCTGTGGACAATGTAAAACTATTTCAGAGTTACACTGATAAAGCATGTTTTTATGTAAAATCCTTAGCATTTTATTATTTTGATGATGAACTATCCCCATTTGTTAATCTTGATTTCTCTTTCTGTCCAAAATGCTTATCTTATATTAATTTTCACATGATGTAGTTTGGCTATGCCCGCTCATATGATTTTTATTTTTCTTAGTTCTTGTGTCCATCTGAGGTTATACTATCCTTGAAAATTTGTCATTTAGTCAAATATTTTACTGTTGGTTGTTCTGCTAATGTCGGCTATGTTTTTCGTTTTGCTATGAAACTTTCATGTTGTGTTTACTTGTTTAGACTGGTGAGGCCTTATTAAGTTAGTATTGTGCCCTTTGTTTATTTTTGCAGTATGTGATGATTGTACTGAAGGGATCAGTGCCCATATCTTTTGGTGGGAATGAGCAGCCAGCAGCTTATGGAGAATTGATTTCCATTGGTGGTATTAATCCTAGTACGAACAAGGAACTTAGTGCTGCAATTTCTTCAATTCTGGAAACCAAATTATCGGTGCCCAAGTCACGGTTTTACCTGAAATTCTATGACAGTAAGGCAAGTGTTAAACTTGAGATGTCCTGAAAAGAAGGATCATAACATAAATAACCCTTTACCTCTTTTCTTGTTGCATTGTTCATATTCGTTGGGGTCCATCTGATTAATGAATATGCACAATGTTGTCATACTTTCTATTAGAACTAGATCATGAAAATTTCTCGGTGTTCCTTTTAAGCAGAAAGTAACTTATCTATGGACCGAGTAAATCAGTCTTACACTGCCATTCAATTACAAAATTACTAGAATAGTTAGTTTGTTGATGTTTATGTGATAATTATATTAAAAATCATTAAATTAGTGATTTCTATAAATAGTATAAAGTTTTACACTAGCAATACGTAATTATTGAACTCCCTATGTCCTTTCGACATCAACTCACTTTTTCCAGGGGTCTACTTTTGCAGCCATGTTTTTGTTCTTGGTTGATGATTTAACGATACTTCTTTGTTCTGCAGGGTTCCAACCTTGGATGGAATGGATCTACATTCTGAATTCTATTTACATTTGTTGTGGCGGTACCTTGACTGTTGGAACGAGTCCTCTCAGTATGTGTTTATTATGTCTATGTTTGATATCTTAATATAAAAGTACTTGGACTTCTGGTAGCCTTGGCATGGGTATCATATCATGCAAATGTAAGTTGATTAATCCCTAGGATAAATGGGGTTTGTATGTTTGTCACTTTTGTGACAAAATCTATCTTCCGCCGCTTTAAATGCTCGTAAATTTATATTGATGATGCATTTTGTGAATTAAGTGAGACCTAGATTTCATATTTATGTTGTTCCTTATTAAAATGATACCTGTCTTGTTTTGTGATAGATTATTGGCATGATTTTGTTCTGCCTATAGTAATTTGTTGGAATCATGTTACTCATTTTATATTGTCAGTACAAAATCATTGATTTTTTAAAAAATTCATATAAATATTAGATTGTAAACTTTTTTGTAAAAAGTGAAAGTGAATTATAATTCAACGTACAAAGGGCAAAGTCATAGAATAAAAGTAATACTGTTAGTTCTATACAATTTTCGCATTATTGGTTGTATTGAATTTTTGTGGGATCAACAAATTATCACTATTAAAAAAAACTACCTTTCCTTTCATTAATTCAATTTTTGGTATAAATCATTTTGCTACGAAAATAAGTTAATACTGTACAATCAATTATAACTAGTCATTGATCATTCATTTGTAGAAACGTTGCTACCCCTTTAAACACCACTTCCAAAAGGTGATGGGCACTTGCTGCACCTCCACAATTACTAACTGCACTCCACAATTAGAGAAAAAAAAACTTACCTTCTTTACTATTGCATCACACTACTACCTGTGCCACCACTAGCCCTCCATCATCACGTTACTGCACAGGAAGAAGAGACGAGAACGCTGAAAAAAAGGAGAGAACGTGAAAAGAAAAACTAGTTCTGAAAAGTTCTTCTAGAAAAATATGTCATGTGTTTTGAAAGTTTTTTTTAAAACATATTTTATGTAGGACTCTTCCGTTAAATTCATAGTAGAAGACATAATATATTTTCTAAAAAGTTTGTTCTGGAAATCCATTCAAAAAAAATTGTTTTGAAATGTATTTTCATGTATTCCGGAAATCATATTCTAAAAATAATTTCTGTAAGTTTTTAGGAGTTTTATTCTGAATTTTATTTAAGGGTAAAATGCTCATTTTGGAACATTTGAGGGTGTGCATAAAGAAATTTTGGAGGTGCAAGAAGTAAAACCGAAGGTGATGATAACAAACAAAAGTTCTTGAAAGTCCTATCATATTTGTGAATGATATATGTCAAGGCTCCATCAACCTTTTTCATTGTCATGAAGAACTTCTACCAACTTCTACGTCAGGCTTCAAGGTTCACGAATTTGGCCAACCAAGGATTTTTATATATTTTTTTTTTGGGGATGATTAAGACTCAACAACCATGATTTGATTTTTTTTTTCAACAGATTTTCGTTTGAACAAACAGTTTATATGAGACAATCCAAAAGGAAGGTCTATAGGTACTCAATTCCTTTCAATTGATCTTGGGTTTGGTGATCACTAGTATACCAATTTATTAGTGATTGGCCATAGACCAATGACGTAAAATAATGTGGTAAAAAGTCGATTTCATTAGATTTTTAGAAATCGATTTCAATAGTTTGTTATATGAAAGCGATTTTTATGGACTCACTACTCATCTACATATTAGCTCTGAAGAGAGTATTATTAAATGAGCATCCTAGAAAATATTATGAAACTTCAGCAACGAATTAAATAATACGGTGTCTATTCCATTAATATAAAGGGACATTGATAATAATTACATTATGTTTATAAATGAATTGATAATATGTTCGACGATAAAATCAACCGTGAATGTTCTTATTAAAGATTTTCTAAAGAATTTGATTAGAATATTTTATTGTTCCATCGTGAGATACTGTGAGGCATGTAAAATCGTTTGCACATCCAAATTTGAGTAACAAAAGTTAAAATTTAAAAAAAATACAGCACAAATAAAGGAAGATCTTTTTAGTAGTATTAGAGTATTGTTGGCACAAATAAAGTTGTGGGTTGAAGGTGATGTTGATCCCTTATATAAGTAAGTCACGATAAAAGATTTAGTGGTACTGATGAATTCAATTTAAATGAGTACAATATAGATGAAGAATCTTATATGTGAGAATTCATTACATTAAAAGTTTTCTTGAGATGAGTTTGAGACAAACATGTCCCCTTATTGTGTGTGATACAATGATGGTAGAATAAGAATGTAGTGGTTGTGATGATTCCAATTGAAGAGGAGTGTACCAATATGAAAGTGACGCACTCTTGAAAGAGACATTATTGGAAACTTAAGTGTAAGTCTAAGTCTAACATTGGATAAAGATGAGAAAATTTAGCCCCTTATAAGGTAGAAGACCATATTTTTATAAAGGTTTAAATTCTCATATGGTCCTCATATTTGTATGAGAATCTCAAGTGGTTCCTCATATTTGCAACTGTCTCAATTGGGTCATAATATTTGTAAAATTGAGCCAATTTTTTTCTATCTGTTAAGTTGTCACAAACGATGTTAGTTGGTGTTGATGTGGTGCACGTTGATGTAAAATTGTTTTATTATGTGGATTTTTTTTAAAAATTAAGAGTTTTTTACGTGGAAAAATTTATTTGAACCAAGGAATTTGTTTCCAGATCTGGTCAGACTCCCTCCACCACCCACTCCACTCGGCTCATTCTTCCATGGACCTCGTTGTCGGTAGCCGACCGCTAGTCACGGAGCTGTCATGGCTGATCTAGAAGCTGTCGATGCTTAGTAATGGAGATGGTGGTTCTGTGATTCCCCATCTTTCTCGCATGTTCGATTGAAGTAAGCGACGAAGGTAGTGGTGGAAGAGGAGGGAGGGAAGAAGTTGAAGTGGGTTTAAGAGTTTTGTGTCTAAACCTTTGTAAAATGGTTCTTCATCTTGTTGTTGTTGACGGTGTAGAAATTGGAGAGGATGAGGTTGTTGGAAATTCTTGTGAGGTTCAACATGTATAGCTTCTTGATAAGCATCTGATAATGGAAATTCAACATAAAATAACAATCAGAATAAATACTAGTACCATCATGCAATCCATGTTCTTTACAAGCTCTTTGAGCTTTGGTATTTTTGTCGGCATTTTCATGGGATCAATATTTCTCTACTCTGATGTGTGAAATTGTTGCGTTCCAGCATCGTAACAGTTGTTTCAAGAAAAATACTAACTATTCTTTAAAAAATATTTTCTTTCCCATGAAGCTGGTGATAGTAATTGATTTTTCACCATATGTTGGATCATGATTCTTGGATTTGAGAAAATCTCTGGCAAAGAACAGGCAAACTATGCTCCAAGATAGTTCTTTTATAATCCAATCCAATCCAACCAATGTGAGTTACGTGCCCCATGATTGTTAGCTTTTCTATTCCAAACTCCATCAAGTTTTGAAGCTTATTAGTATTTTTTTTATTGTTATTTTTTATCACCGTTGGAATGGGGTTCAAAGTTCTCGGATCATCAGAAACTTTTCCCCTGATTCATATGTTTCTTTAATCGATCTGAGTCATTACATCATCTGTTTCTCTAACCCATATATCTAGCCTCAAGTGCAGAAAAAAATACAAATATTAAAAGACCCAGATACCCAAGTTGTTGAAGATTGAAAACTAAATTCTCAACTAGCACAAACAATTTGAATCAATTACTAGCTTCCACAAGCAAGAGAGAAATTTCACAAGGAAATTGTCAATCTTTATACTGCATTAAGCATCAAGATCTTTGCTGGTGTTGATGCTAGTGTTGGTATTTTCCTCTTCCAACTTTTTACAACCTTTTTCTCTTTCTCTTTATCTCAGTTCACAAATCTTCACCAAACCTTCAACGAACCTTTACTCTCACATTTTCTCTCTATTTTTGAAACGTTAATTTCCACAACACTTCTTTTAATGGCCAACACTCATCAGTGCCTATGAAGATCTCTGACGAGACCACTCGCGCCCTGCTTCCATTCCCATCGACCATTGTAGTTCCCTCACCAAACTCTGATCTCCAGCCGCACCACTGGTCATCCCGTCGGAATCCCCGAACTCCAGCTCGCCTTAAGCGGCTCGCTAGAACTTTGGCTGGAAAATGGAGCAAGCCAAAAACCCCCTTGTTCAAGTGGAAGATCCATGGCAACGGTGATCCGCTCGAGGAGCTTGACAAGGAAAAGGACTTCCGCCTCTTTCAGCTATTTACCAAACCAACAATGTTATACCAAAACCCTTTTCAGCCTAACCCATCTTCTCTCTCTTTACATTTTTATCTCTCTCTCTCTACACAACACTTTTGCCTTTTTGTCAATTGAGCTCCTTTTTTCACTTATGTAATGTAGTAAGGAAAGTGGAAGTAGAATACAGAGAAGTAATTTATGTAATCTAGATGTTCTTCCTTCGCGCAAGTAACAATGGAGGTGTGTGTTGTAGTGGCGGCTCTCCACTTGTTCGTCACTTTCTTGACACCACTCTCATAACTCAAAGCAAACAAAATCCCTAAATAAACCAATTAAATTTTGTCATGTCATAATCTCTTAATTTAAATAAAAATTTCATGTAATCAAATAATATACATCAACATATTAAGTGTGCACCACATAAGCACAAACTAACGTCGTTTGTGACAACTTAACGGATAGGACAAAGTTGGCTCAATTTTACAAATATTATGATCCAATTGAGACAGTTGTAAATATGAGGACCTACTTGAGATTCTCATACAAATATGAGGACCATCCGAAGGTTTAAATTTTTTATAAATTACTTAGGTTTTCAATTGTCTAATTTGTAGCCAATAAGGTTAACCCTCCCCCCTATCGCCCCACCCCCACACACAAATAAGATATTTGTTTGATATAAAACAGTTATAGGTTGAACCCTTGGAAGTTTACATGATACATTTTCACAGGGTCATCGTGAGAATAACTCAACCTAATGAAGAAATGTTTGTATCTGTCTTTATAATAGCTTTATGGCAATCAATTTAGCAAATCGTTAGTTTAGAGGAAGGAAGAAAGCTTAGTTATAGTCTAGTTTTGAGTTACATCCCATATTGAGATCAAGGAAGTTATGAATTAGAAAAAGGCCAAAGAAAAGAAATGGGGATGATATTGGTAAACATTATCACTTTGAATTTACATGAATACCTACCAACAAGAAGTTAACATTTTGAATTTGGATCTAGTGTGATTTTTTAGGAAAGAAAACCTTAATAAGTGGATGAAAGTAAATATATAGACATTGGTGAAAGAACTTTGTTAAGATCTGTTTTAGTCTCTACACCGATTTGGAGCAACAATTAATCGAACTTCTAAAAGAGAACAACCAAGTCTTTGTATCTTCATTAAAATTTGTGTATCTTATCTTTAGCAATATTCATTTCTTCATAAATAAATTTCACAGCTGGCTTGTCCTCTGAATCCACAATGCACAATATCTTAATTAGGGAATAACACCCCTTATGCAATTCAAAATATTTTTCCAAAATGCCTTATTTAATATCAAACTTTTCACAAACTCTTATCTCAAGTCTTTATAAGTTGACTAAATTATCACTCCTTGGATTTGAACATCCTACTAAGTAATCCTTTATTTCATTCGAGCATCTCAAATTCAAATAAGAAGTGATAAAATGAGTATCAATTGATCTTATAAAATATGTCCCTTTTTAAATTTATACAACCAGAAAATAAAACCTGTTCATGAAAAAATGTAGATTATGATTTCGTTACAATTCATTAATGTCTCATGATAGATTGATATTTTCTTCTCAAAATGCTCCAATATTAAATCAATGCAGCAAATTGCACAAGGTGTCCAATGTAACTTTTGTCTCAGTTACATTGACTAGTCTCCAATTATCTTGTAATTTGCTACATTATCACTTATAATTTAGATCACATTCTCTTCTCTAACCTCCTCAACAACATCATGGAATTTGTTTTTGCATATGTCATAAACATCAATAGACTTCGAAAAAATATCCTCTTTGTATTATTTACCAAACCATTAAGTGTAGTCCTTCTTCTATCTATCCATCCATGTATCATTATTTTTCACGAATTCTCTTCCAAAACATATTATCTTTTTTACTAGATCATATTGATCTTTTCATCTTGTTGCTTCAAACATTTCACCCCAATTTCATGATGGTGACTTACATCTAGCACAATGTTTGGCAACCAATTCAAGCATCCTTTTGAAATCTTCACTTTATTCTACATTAAATGAAATTACATTGTTGTATAAAAGTCGAGTTTTCTTAACATACACCATCCTTCTCACTTCTTTTAAAATGACAATGATAATAGTTTGAGTGCCCTTTTTTTCTTGAAAATACTTAATGATTTCTCACTCTCTTCTTCCCTCTATCATTTTCTAACATTTTTTTGAATAATTTGTCTTATTCTCTGGTTCAAAGTCTTTATAACTCTATTTATAATATGATCCTAAGATTGTAAGGTCCATTCACTAACTAGGCTCATCCAATAAATTTATCTCATTAACTAATAAAACTAATGTCCATAAAAAATCTCTAATTAAAAAATTATAGAAAAAAAAATAAAAAAGGCTCAATAGAATAATATAAAATTTATTTAAGTCTCTAGCCTCTTTTATTTTTACACCTATGTGCTCATCTATTTTTTTTGGAATTCTACCTCAAAATTTAATTCTCTCTCCAACATCACACATAAATAAATGTTTATCTTAATCATTTAAGATGATATGTATTCAATTGAAAGTTAAAAAAAGTTGGTATCATCACTACAACAACATTATTCATACCAAAAACTACATGCAATTTTTTTCTCTCATGATACTAATCAACTAAATCACAAGGTTTAGAGATAGTGTACTCTAATATGTTTTTCTCTTTATGGTTGCATGATTTCCTTGGGAAGTTCATCACCCACTACCTTCCAAAGAGAATCTTCATAGTAAAAGTAGCACCTTATCTTTTTATGGACATAAAATAAAATTAATTATTACTTATATTTAACTTTTATATTGACTTAAATATGCAGTTTATAACTTTCAAGCACAAAATTGAATATTTTTGTTAATTGAAAAAACATATTTCATAATTGTGTATATAAACCCCTAAAATTTCCAAAAATTACAAATGCGCCAGTATATATTTATAATGATTACAAATTGGTCCTTAATTATTTTTTTAGTATTTTCAAATTAGTCGTTATGTATGTTTAATAATTTTAATCAGTCACTCACCAATTTTTAATAATTGCAATTAGGCTCTTGATAAACTAATTATGTTAATTTTTACAAATACGTTAATATTTCAATGCAAATTTTTCATTCAATATACAATTGTTAAATTTATAATGATCCTTTGTTTTCTTATTTGATTTCTAGTATGAATTTAAACTAAAATTTCTAATATTTTTGGATTTCATTAGTAATTTTGTTGCAAAATTCATCACTAATAAGATTCATAGAATTTTTTCTAAAATTTTAAAAAAGTGGAAGTCAAGATAAACCATTAATAGACCATAAAAACGTGTTTTACAATATAATGAAAACAATATAAATAAGTTGATCGAGTTCATTTCTCCAACAAGTTTGGTGCACCCATGATAAGAACAAAGTAGGAAGATTATTTTACTCATGTAACATGTGAAATTTAATGTAAAGAATGAGCTTGAGAAGAATTTTTTCTTCTCTTCGCAACCTCTCAAATGTAATTACCACGATTAAAGACATATTACTTTTACAAATAATCTTTGTCTTTTTTGTCAAAGTTTTGCCTGCAACTCAATCTCCCATGTCTTTCTTACAATTTAAAAAAATGAAAACAAGATAAACCATCAATAGTCCATCGAAATATATGTAGGAATTTATTAAAAATAGTTTGAAATGTTTTTATTTTTGTGTCAAAATAAATGACTTTGGGTATAGAAAGAAATTAAATTGTGTTTTACAGACCATGAACTCAAGCTCACAAAATTGAAAACAATATAAATAAGTGTATCAAGCTCATTTCTCCGACAAGTGCACCCATGATAAGAACAAAGTAGGAATATTATTTTATCCATGTGAAATTTAATGTGGGATAAGCTTTAGAAGATCTTTTCTTCTCTTCCAATGACAACCTTCCAAATGTAATTACCATAATTAAAGACAAATTGCTTTTACAAATCATCTTTGTCCTTTTTTTCAAAGTTTTGCCTATAAACACAACACTATCTCCCACTTCTTCTCACAATTCCCCCACAATCTCCCACTAATATAGTTGTGCATTACACATATATAGATTATATTGGTTATTAATGTGTGAATAAAATGTAATTACATTTATATCTTAGTTTAGGTTATTTGCATACATAATTGCATTAATTGAATGATTTCATAATGCATTATCTTTGTTTTGGATTATATATTTGGGTTTTGTGTTTTTCTTGTAATTGATGTTTCTAAGTGTCTTTCTGTTGCAATGATCATTCATGTGGATGTGAGCAGAAGAAGACGAGCTGCTAGAAGAAGCATTGGAAGAAGAAAACTTAGTCAAGGTATAAGTTAAGACCGAACAGTAGAACCGTTCGGTCAGTATTATAGTTTGATGGTAAGGTGATCGTTCGATCACCTTTTCCCTTTTCTTTTGTGGGACAATTCGGTATAATTTTTTTGTAAATCGTTCGGTCAGAATTGCATCCTTGTACAATTTTAACTTCTTGTCAATCTTTAAGGTCGTTCACCCACAAGCGTGCTTTCTCTATTAATGTAAGACTGATCTGTAATATTATTCAATGTGATTATTCTATCATATAGTTTTAGACTGTATTTTTGGGATGTTACACATAAGTAATTTATTTTTTTTGTTAAAGGATTGATGTAATACTTTGGATTATAATTTTTAAACCTTTTCAATTGATGTTTAGTTAATTTTAATTATCCTAGTGTTTTATTTATGTTTTAATGTCTATTTTATGAATAGTTTCACAATTGGAAAATTGGGGGTTGTTTGCGATTATAAATAGAACGAATTAGATGTTTTCATAATTGGGAAATTGGTCATAATCAATTAGTTTGCAACTGAGATAATAATTGTTGTTCATGATTTTATTAAATTTTGTAACTGACCTGGGGTTAAAATTCAATGGATAAGTTTTTTTGTCTAAGGAATTAGAGATAAACAAGCTCTTAATAAAATTAAGTGGATAATTATAATTCAGACATCAAGAAGGATATGAAGTTATTTGAAAGGGTATGAAATCAATTTTCTAAAATTCTTTATTTTAATTGAATTTTCATCATTTGTTTATGTTTATTATTTCACTTGATTTTTTGTTGTTCAAAATTACATGAATTAGTAATCTAGTACTCAAACTCATTCAATTTCAGACCGATATATTATTACTACAATAACAATTGGTACACTTGTCAAACATTCATATAATTTTGACTAATTTAACACTTTTAAAAAAATGAAAAATAATGATTGACTTTAGTGATTGAAAATAACAAAATCTATTAATGACTAAATCAGTGATGGAATATTATTTTCCTAAATGAGTGATTGATTTATTTGTTTTTATGTTATTTTTTTTTTCAAATTAGAAAATGTTATCCCTTCCAAAAAAAATTGACACTTAGAAACTCCCTTCCCCACTTTGCAAATATTTACAAAACACATTGCACAGACGAAGTTGTTTGTGTTCTTTATGTTCAACCATGTGCAATAAATTTTCCATACAATTTTTGTATTTTTGAAGTGAGTTTTGGATATAATTCTTCTTTAAAAGAACTTATGCTTGAAAGAAAAAAAAACAATAAAATTGTTAGTAAAAGTAAAAATAAAATATGAATATCTATTTATACTCAATTCCCTTGTGTATATTTTTGAAATTCTTTCACAAATTACTCATTAAATTTTGAAAACAACGCTCGGCCAAACTATCCATCATTTACAATCAAAACAAAAAGTATAAGAAATTTAAATTCTAACTCAAGAGACCAAGAAATACTATAACTCTTACACCAAACTAAGAAAATTTAAAAACATTTTAAAAAACACAAATCAAAAAATAAGCTACACCAAATAAGAAAGAAAGAGACATCAAAACTAGGAATCAAGTTGAGGAGAAAAATACTTTCGAAGTGAAAAAAAAGTTATTCAAATTTTTAATAATTTATCTCAAATAGAATTAAAAAAAATTGGAAAGTGAAAAAAAAATTATTCAAATCAAAGCTAGATTATAACAATTTTTTATCTAAAAAAATTTATATTTAACTAAAAATTTGAAACAGTGACTTGTAGAAAGTTGTGATTGAACCCACCACTTGCATGAAAGCGAACTCCAGCAAACAAGAAGAACTGACCAACACAAGCTATTTTACTATCACGAAAGTTATAGTTGCTTCCAATTGAATTACTTTTCTTCTTTAATTGCAACCCAACAGATTTTCCTTTCACATGGGTTGACAAGAATTGTTCACTTCATGATTGAACTCTCGAATGATTCTCACTTTGATATTTCTTGAATTCTAAATCACAATCGCTTCACAGATCAAATATTTGATCAAATGCCTCAATAACATGAATCTAGTTTAAAACCACCAATTGATGTGAATTGTTGCACCCAAATAGAACCAATGTTTTCAAAACATCCATTAACCAATGTTTTTCGTTACAATTTCCGTAATGAATTGAACCGGCCCAAGAAGAATCTGCATTCTCCAAAACACTAGAGAACTATTAGAAACAAGTTTTAAAGAGAATTAAAGAGAGTTTATCGCAACTTTTGCCAAACTCACAAAATAAAAAATGGAATTGAGGTATTTCTTTTAGCCCCTTCACCCCTTTCTTCCTATGGCTATGGCTATAGATGTCTAAGAAAAGCCCAATTTATTCCTAAGTTAAGAATATTCTAAATTATAATCTGAAAATTTATTTAGATCATATAATTCAAAATCAAAAAATATAATTTAATTTACAAAATCTAAAAATATACTATAAACTGTAAAATTAAAAACAAGTAAAAATGATATAAAATATGTTTAAACATATTTTCAATTACACAATCCAAAAGTTATTTTAATTATATAACCTGATATAATACAAAGTTACATTTTAGATTATACAATTTAAAATATATTTTTAAATTGTTTAATCTATCAATTCATTCTCAGATGTATGTACTATATTTTCAAATTACAAACTTCCGGAATCTAAAAATTTAAAAATATATTAGGAATGACTTAATTTGAGATACAATTTCGAATTTTCAAATTACACAATTAAAAAATGTGTATTTTTTAATCTTAGAATTCATTTTCAATAACGTCATCAAACACATATTTATAAATTTTACAATCATAAATTTAAATCTTGGACAATTTAGACATTTACAACGTTGCTACATTGCGTAAGAGAACATGAGGTGCAAAGTAATTGCATGAACGTTATTTTATTACAACATGAATCTCATACTCGTTTATAATAAAGGCCATGCTTGTTCTGTTATTATTGTATAAAAGTAAACTCGACCTATATTCGCTTTGTAACAAAATAAAATAAATAAAAATAGTATTAAAATAAACCCTTAATTTATATTTTTTAATAACTTTTGGTATAATCTTTAATTAAATTAAATTAGTATATCTTCTAACAAGTGTTGACAATTATTTGAGCAATATCTTTTAATTAGAGAATTATATTCTTTAACAAATTAAAAAATATTTGTATTTTATAACATTCTAATTGCATAATTTTTTACTTAAAATTATTAAATAAATTTTTAAATTAAAAATTATTATATACTATTTTTTAAATTTATTTATAAAATTATATATTTTCTTAAAATTGTATGTTTTTTAATATAATAAAATTTTGGATACACGAATTTACGTGTTTATCCTAGTCAACCATAAAAAGGATCGGGGCTAACACGAGAATTATGAAATTAAACTTAAAATAAAATCACTCGATTAAATGACGCATTTGCGGGCAGTATTCTAAGAAAGCGCATCTATCGAAAGAGGGTGAAAGAAAACCACATAATTTGTGAGACTTTGACCTAAGATAAATGAAAATGTTCGGGTAATTCCCACTTTCAGCACTATATATCGTGCCTCTTCCCGCAAACGCGTTTGGCAAACGACGTGTGACTGACGACGAAGGACCTCAAACGCCATTGCGTTTTTCGTCGGTGATGCGTTACTAAACTTCACCACTAAGCAACAAAACAAAGCATAAATATAAATACAAACACGTTCTCTCTTTCTTCACATTTTCTCTCTCTATTAAAAACAGTTCCCTCTCTTTCTCTCTCTAAACACATGGCTACCTCCGCGCCTCCCGTCCTCCCAATCTCCAACTCCCAACCCGCCGCCGCAGGAGGTCCCGGCGCGGTGTTGACGGATGCTCCTGCCAACAACCCTGCCTTCCGCGCCTTCATCAATCACCTATCCACCTCCCTTCGCCACGGCCTCGACCAGCGGCGCCCTTGGGCGGAGCTCGCGGACCGCTCCGCCTTCTCCAAACCGGAATCGTTCTCTGAAGCCACACTCCGAGTTCGCAAGAACTTCTCATACTTCCGTGTAAACTACTACGCTGTCGTTTCGCTGATCCTTGCGATCTCGCTCCTCACCAATCCCTTCTCCCTTGTCCTCCTCGCCGGCCTCCTCGCCTCCTGGACCTTCCTTTACCTCTTCCGCCCCTCCGACCAGCCTCTCGTCATCCTTGGCCGAACGTTCTCCGATTTCGAAACGCTAGCTATCCTCTCCGGGCTCACCGTCTTCGTCGTGTTCCTCACCAGCGTGGGCTCCGTCCTCGTCTCCGCTCTCATGCTCGGCGTCGCCGCCGTTTGCCTCCACGGTGCTTTCCGCGTGCCTGAGGATCTGTTCCTCGACGAGCAGGACGCCTCTCAGTCAACCGGATTCCTCTCCTTCCTCCGCGGCCCCGCCGCTGTCGCCACTGCCGTTCCAGCCGTGTCTGCGCGAGTTTGAGTGAGGAATCCTTAGATCTGAAAGTCCCGATCCGTTGAATTTTGGTGCCTCGAAACGACAAGAATGTGGAAATATAGTGTCTCTCTTACCTGAATCCTCAGATCTGATAGCCTCTCCCGATCCGTCGATTTTTGGTGCCTCTTAGCGGAATGAACGTGGAAATGTAGTTTCTTTTTATTTTATTTTATTTTATTTTAAATTCCTTTATCCATATGAACAAAATTTATTATACATAGGGTGAATAATAAGAATTATCACGGTATATGTATGGATCTTTGTTGTGTTTTCCTTTTTTACATACGTGATTTGTTGATCGATCAAGATCTGTCAATTTTATCAATTTCATTCTGTGATTTGTTTGATTTCTTGAAATTTGTGATCAACAACGTTAAAGGTATGATCAATAACCGTACTTTATATTGGTATAGCAACTATGTTGTAAGATTTCAGTGGCTCTGGTGATTGTTTGAATTTGAAGATCTGGTTGATGGATCTGTGATTTTTCTCAGTTTTATTCTTGCATCATTAAGCTTCTCAAGAATTATATTGTACTCCGGTGATTACTTTTTTCATTTTCACTCGCAATGAATTAACTTGCCTTTTTTTTTTATTCCATTGAAATTGACATTGGTGATGTAATGCTGCCTAGATATCATCGCATATTGTGCGAGATAGAATTCGTGTCAGGTATAATCTGTAAATTCTGCATTTGCGTGATTCACGAGCTGTTTAAAATTTCTTACAGTGTTTGCATGAGGACTTGGATTGTTTTTCAGAATTATGTTGTTCCATTAATGTAGTTCCAGTGATGAAATATTTCAGTGTTTATAATATATTTTGCCGACAACCTCATGATCTGTATACTTAAATGTTCAATTGCGGTGGATCTGTTGATTTTTCTCTTTCAACCTTTTGACATTGTATTATTTCATCATAGCACTCTTTGCTTTGATCGTATAACTGGTGTGACATAGAGTTAGATATAGAGTTAAACATGATGTTTTCAAGTTCTGTTTTTCCTCTAATAGTTCAGTTCATGTGATTATGTAGACGTTCATTACTTTTTGTTAAAAGATTTGTGGATTTTAACTTTAAGGTGGAAGTGGGATGGGGCTTTATATGTGAGTTCATTATCTATGGTATTCAGGTTACATTATCTATGGTATTAAGGTTACATTAACTATTTAAACCTCAAAAACACATTAACTAGATCTCAATATTTCTGTCGTATGAAAAAAAATTGGTTTATGCACGAGCAAGGTTGGATTTGTGTAATAATACGGATTTTTGAGCTTCAATGTTAAATTCGATTGCAGAGTTTTATGTCTTCTCAGTTATATGTTAAATAATTATTGAAACGGGCTAAATAACTGCTCGGATAGTGAGTGATGTTCACAATGGTAATTATTGAAACGAGTTAAATAATGGATCGTTAAAATTTAAATAAGTGTTTTTTATAAATCTTTTTAAAATAATCACTTACTTTAGAATCAATTAGAACTATTTTTATCATTATGGATAGAATTTGAGAAAAAGAAAAGATTGGTAACTTTTTAAAGGAAAAAAAAAGATTGTCAATAAATATCCTTTTTAATATTGAGGTCCTTAAACATGTACAAAGATAAAATCGACACAATCCGGCATTTTTTGTATATTCTATTACTGTAGAACATGACTCATCCTCTATTAACTCGACAAACTCTTCATCACAAATGCTAAAACAGGAAATGAAATCTTCGATGGAGTGGAAAATAAGTCAAAAGCATAGCTAACAACTTTCTCATGAACCCAGAAGTACTCAGGGTTAGTGATGGAGAAATTTAGCCCTTCACCCCTACTTAGGAGGCTCTTCAGACATTGAAATTTCCCCCAATTTCACATTTTCCTTTAAAGGAGGGAGGAGAGGAAGGTTCGTTTGAAGACATAGGAACGTACCTAGAAGGAAACATATGAAGAAGCGAACTTGAAAGATGACAACGAAAGGAATGAGAACATAGACGTGCAAAAACTAGAATATGCAAAGAAGAATGAAATAGAAATCCAAAATGAGAAATATAAAGGGAAGGAGGATGATGAGTTTGGGTAGAAGGAGAGACGTTTCGCAAATGGCGGCAAGGAACGTTTAGGCTTTTCGTCTTTTGCAAATTTGAAACTTCCAATAAAAAATAGCCATGTGTCAGGTGAAAAGGTCTTTCGGGGCATAACCCTAGGAAATAATCATGATTCATAAAAAAAACCCCTCAGTTTAATACATTAAAAGGGCTCAAATTATGAACAAATTAAATACAACATTAGGTATCTAACACTAATCTTGTGCTCAATGGCCAATAATGTGTGGAAATATGTAGTTGATCTTGTGCTTGGAAAAATAGCCAATGTGTCAAAAATATATAATTGATCTCTTGTTATAAAAATAACTACCAATGTCAAAAATTAATGAGTCAATCTTATGTCAAATATATTTAAAACACTAAATACAATTTAACATTAGGCTAAGAGTAGCATAAACACGTTCATTTAATAATCTGGTTCACCTTCAAAAGTTAACTTTCAAGCTTAAGGGATTTATGTACCTAGATGATCCAAATTATGTTATTATTGTCACATCCAAAATGGTCCAATAAAAATATAATTCCAATAAAAATATAATTCAAGTATGAGATCCAAATAAAATATTGACCTCCTTAAAATAAGAAAAAAATAATAATTGAAAATATATTTTAGATTAAATGATATAAATAGAATTATTCATGATTAACAAAATTCATTTATCATATCTGTTATTATATTCTACATATTAACAAGCCTAAAAAGCCTGTATATACATGTTATCATAAGGAGTACATTTATCAAATAATCATTCTTGACTTATATACTTACTCAAAATATTTTCTTTGAACGCGATATAATTCTTGGAGGTGGATTTTCCCCTTTGTTTTGATTTTGAACTCATATACATTGATAATTTGGTCAGTCCACCTCGAAAACAACTCGTCCCAAATTTGCTAAGAACAAAAAATATTCATTTGTGATTTTTTTTCTCAAAACTTCTTTTAAGTTTTGGACTTTTTCTAATACAAACTTTATTTGTGTGTGTTTCAACATCAATTTTTTTTATGATGTGATGTAAAAGGTTTATTGGAAACTACTAATTATTCTTAATATTTGTTATTCTTTCTCTCTGGTTCTATTTGTGAATATTATAGGATATTTTAGATTTAATCAATTAAAAATGTTGTGAATTGATCTAGTTCTTGCTAAATTAAGATAATGAAATTGTCTTAAATTTGATAGTGTAAGGACCGTGAGGAGCTGGTGAAGAATGAATCCGTGAGCTGCTTCCAAAGACCCCGTGACTTCCTCCATGTGTTTTGTCTTCATGAATTAGGTGGCCGTGGGCCACTTGCCATCTTCTTCACGTGAAAGGCCTTTTCATGGCTCCACCACTTTGTTTTCTACCTAAACTTGCTGACTTGTTGCAGCTACATCCTCCACTCCTAATTTTTCCCACACGTCCACGTGCACACCAACGCTACCTCTGTATTCTCCCTACATTGCAAACGTGACACCTACCCATATTTAATCACCTAACATGCTGCTGATGCTATGTAAATAAAATCAATACTTCTACTTTTTCTAAAACCAAAAACCACCATTCTCCACAAATTAAATTCGCTCCTTCTTTTCAAAGATGGGACTACACTACTGCCACATCATATTGAATGCCCCGTGTCCAGCATTTCAACATCCACACCGTTTCTTCTTTCAAGGCGTCACTCCATTCCCTTTCTCCCTGCTTCCAGCTCCTTCTCCACGTTCACTTCCCGTGCACACACACTGCTCCAAACACACATCACCGTGCCAGCACCTCTCTTCCAGCTCCAGACCGTGAAGATGAATTCTCCAGCAAAAATGAAAAAGGGCCGTGTGCATCCACGCACTTTCAAGCACAAATGCGTGGGAAATAAAAGGAGTTGAGGGGTTCTGCACTGGGGGAGTTTCTGCACTGGAAGGGGAAGAATCCTTGCTACCTTGCTGCCATTTTTGTAAGAGAAGGAGAAGTTCAAAGCTTGGTGGAATTGCTTGGAGCTGCAAGTTTCGGAGGAGATAGACTCAAAGAATTCACAAAGGAAGTCTTCAAGAGGTGGGTTTCTGAGCGTTCGTTCAGATAGTGGATTAACGAGCGTTGGTGATAAGGATTTGAGAAGAGAGCGTCTGTGTGCGCCTGTGAACGTCCGTTCATTTCCGGGTAAGGGAAGCTTACTTAATTTAACTGTTTTGATGTATGTGTGGGTGTGAACGTTCGTTATTTTACTGTATAGACACATGATGAATGATATGAATGATGGTATGAACGTTTGTTATTTCACTGTATGATGTTGCCATGACTGATTTGCATGAACGTTCGTTATTTTGAAAGTATGAGAATATTATATTTTGATTTGGATGTGATTTGGATGCATGAACGTTCGTTGCTTGGATGAAATGAAATATATGAAAGTACTGGATATGAGTCGTATGAAAAATGAGATTTTCTTTATGTGAACGAGTGGAACTATGAGAAATGAACTGGAAATGAAAAATGAATTGTAAGAGGACTTTATGAATACGTACGTTCGTACTGAACAGTCATTTACCGTTCGGTTTTTCCCCAATAAAAGGTTTGAAATATTGATCCTGTCATTTTCATAAATCACTGCTTAAGGACGAACGTCCTCGCCCTAAATTGCCATGCTTGAGCGTTCGGCCAAGCACTGTTTTGATCTTTCTTTTTAATTCCCTTGATATTTTACGTTCGTTACTGAGACGGTCTCTGACCGCTCGGTTTTCTGGCCAACATGATAAAGTCCATGGTTGAAGACGAACGTCCTCATCCTAGAATGCTCAGTTGAGCGTTCGGTCTGGCACCGTTGAATCTGGTACTTTTGATAATCTCTCTCTTTTATACTTGTATAATTATATGTAACAGTGTATGTTCTCGTTCGTAGTACTTCTTCAAATATGCTTTAGTTTATTTATCAACATCTGTTAATCTAAGTTATTGAACGTTCGGTCTTACACCGGACGAACGTACAGGTAAGCGTTCAGTCTTACACCGAACGTACGCTCTTGACGTATGGTCTCATACCGTGCGTTCGCTATAATTGAGTCTCGGTCTTAAACCGAGCGCTCGCTCAAAGTGAGGCTCGGCCTTATGCTGAGCGCTCGTCCAGAATGACGCTCAGTATCATTTTGAGCGCTCGTACTATTTTCCATAGCGTTCGTCCAATGAACAGTACCAGACTTGTACATTCTGAACTTAAACCGTTCGTTCTTTGATTCGAACGAGCGTCCCTTTTGGGGTCTCATTTCACAGCGTTCGTCCTCGGACTTATTGGGGACAGAACGTTCGTTTTTTTTAAGAATGATGAAAATGATGATGGAATGATGAAAAATGAATGATGAACAGTATGTGAGATGAAATGAAAGTATGAATACATGATGAATAGTAAATGATGAAGAGTATTTGAGATGAATGGAAAGTTATGATTTTTAAAAGAGCGTTCCGGGGAGGAACGACTCAGACATTGATTATTGAATTCTGTAAAGTATGAATGTGGTAAGCTTAGCCGGTTGTTCATCCTGATGTTCCGTGAGTACTCGTTCTCACGTAGAGAGGGTACGTCATGTGTGGGAACGGCAGGAGGTCCTAGCCCTAATGATTATTTGGACAGATAGGATTAACCTCGGGTGGCAGCTGATGAGAGTTCCAGTTACTACATCACCCGGGTGCACGAACACCGAAGCTACACAGATTTCATACAGTCCGGACAGTCAGTCGTGTTGAGTTTTATTTAGTGAGTAAGTTAAAGTGGGTTGTCATGTAATGAATGTGTATGTTGAAATATGCATGTATGATGAATTGTTTACTTGAAATTCTATGTTGATGCATGAGTTAAATTATGTAAGCTTACCCTTTCGTTTCCTTGTGTTGTCCATTGTCCTTGTATGTCCGTCTTGTCATTGCAATGATCATCCGTGTGGATGTGAGCAGATGGAGACGAGCGTTTGGAAGAGGTGCTGAACGAAGAGATCTTGGTTGAAGTCGAAGTGAAGATTGAGCAATGAGACGCTCGGCTATTTCAGTTGTTGGCGTGAGTGGTCGTTCGACCTACCACTCGTTTTCTTTTAAGTTCGACCGTTCGGTAATTATACTGTGTAAACCGTTCGGTCAGGTTTTTATTTGTACGTTCGACTTCAGATTGTGATTCGTGTTGTAAGGCATACGGCTTGGCTTTTGTTTTTAGTGAAAAACTGTACTGAATTATTATTAAATGTGATTTTCTGAATTTATAGTGCTGACTGTATTTTTGGGATGTCACATTAGTGGTATCAGAGCAGTTTTGTTCTTTTAAGGACATTGTAGGTTGTGAGTACACCATGCTTGTTGTGCTGTGTGCTCAACGTTCGTTTATTGAGTATTTTAAGCTCTTTGAACTTAACTAACGATCGTTTTCTGTGCCTAAGAGAACAAATGGTACCAAGGCCATTTCCTCAGTCTATCGATCGAAATGCAACGGACTGCACCAGACGACTAGAATCCGTAATAGAGACGCTTCAACAGCAGAACGCTGCTTTGGCACATCAGAACACGGTCACATTGCAAAGTTTGGAGGTCGCACGGGCAAACTTTGAAGCTACCCAAAGACAGCTGATGGAGATCATAGGAACCACTAGGGACATTATCAGAACATCCACTACCTCTGGGGATCACAGGACCGAGTTGAGTTTAGAGTGTTTCCGCCAACATCATCCAGCTAAGTTCACTGAGAAGTGTCTCCCTGATAAGGTGAAAAGGACTCGAGTATTAGAGAAGAGTGTGACGGAATTGGAATATCACTAGGGACAACAACAACGGACACCTAAAACGTAAAGTGTAGTATGGGAGGATGAATGGCCAGACAGATAGAACAACTCGAAAGCATGAAGACATGGATATCATACCGGGAATGAATTGGTTGACTATCAACCGTATTCTTCTTGACTGTGGTCGAAAGTAATTGGTGTTTTCCGACCCACATGGTTTGGAGCCGTGTGTTTTGTAAGTATTAATTCAACAGAAATTGGGATATACGAGTTCGGGTATCTCAGATTCAATTATGCTGCTTTATTGGTTATATTCTTTGACGCGGTTAGTGGTATAATGTGTGTAGATACTTGAAGGATATAATTTTACGCACTCTTGTTTCATATTTGGAACATTATAAGAATGTGTTAGCTTAAGAGTATAGAGACGAGAGTTATATTCAAAGGAAGTAAATCTTATTTTCAGAAATAAGACAAATACCATATATTTCATTAATTTAGGCCTTTAAGGCCATGGAGACTACACATATTTTTCCAAACCTCATAAGTTATAACTAGATACCATAATATTCGTGTGAAGATGGTACCACACACGTTAAATGAACAAACATAAAAAGTAAAGCAGATAAATATTACAGTCCATAAAATACGCAAATAAAGTAAATAAACAAAAGCAAATAAAAGATGTTCGGGGTTCGATCAATGCTGATCGTTAATATTACAGACCATTAAATAATAATTTTAATGGAAAAATTCTCGAGCTGGTTGTGGTGGTCTAAGGGAGAGCTCCGTCGAGGGAGCTCTGGTTCGGAATGTGAGGAGCATGGGTGGAGGGATCTGTCGTTCGTCTCTGTCGTCGTCAATGATGATAGGAACGGGGAACAAATCCAGCAACCTTGGCGTCTTCCTAATTACCCAGTCATATTCTTCCAACAAAGAAATTGTGTCAGTAATAGAGGAGGAGGAGTAAAATTCAAAACAAAGATAGAGGTGATCAAGGTTCTTACCATACATGTACAGCGGCAGCTGAGAAAAGATAGTACCAGTAGGGTCTATCTCCGCTCGAAGGCGCCTGACCCGGTTCCCGTGATTGTTGAACCAGCAATGCACATTGTATTCACTGGCTTCTGCAAAAGCCCTTAGTCGAGACGCAATCTCGACGACTTGAGCTCTACTTGGGTGTGTGACCCCGTAATTATAGATATTGGTCATCATTTTGACCTGATCATCAGTTGGTCGCCACCGCTGACTGGTGTACCTCTCGGACTCCATATCACTCATCTTTCCTCTCAAAGTATTTCTAAAGCATAAAGAAATAATAAATAAAATAAAAAGAGCAAAATCAAAACGAAAATATTCAATGTTTTCCTTATTTATTTTGTTTCTTTTAGATTCTTTTTGTCCAGTCGGTCCTTGTTGTTTCAGTGTCCGGTTCCAGATCTGTTTCACGGTCCTCGCAAATGTTCCTAAACGGATCTATGTCCATATTGTCCATGTCCGGTTCATACAAATAAATTTCTCTTTTTAAGTTTTCTGTTTTTATGGGGTACGTGGCGTTGTTCTACCCGATTGTCTCTGCCATACCTCCAAACGGAGGGAGATTAACGTCTGGTTTCCAGCCGATATACCCCTTATCTTTGTTAAGACAATGTGTTCTTAGTTTTAGTTAATAACAAGAAAATAGAAGAAGAAGAAAGCAAATGCAGGAGCAGAAGTAAAATAGCAAAATGGAAAGTAAAGAAGAAAGCGGAATGTAATTGCGGGAAATAAAAGCTCAGAAAAGCAAAGAAAAAGAAAAAGTACATGAACGGAAGCAGAAAGAAGAAAGGAAAGAAAAGAAGCGAGAAGTAAAGAAGAAGGAGAAGCAGGGTAAAGGAAAAGAAGAGATAAGAGAAAAGAAATACTTACTCGAGGCGGAGCAAAGCTCTGGAACTTGAAAATTGAAGCTTGTCGGAAAACTCTCCGATCTCCAACACTCAGGTGCTCAGATCTCACTCTCTCTTTCTCACGCGCTCTAGAATCTCAGCGTTTCGACGTGTCGCCCAACGCGGCTAACGCCTTACTTATAGCCAAAGAACTCACTGTGCTTACAGTTCCGGTCATGCATAACCGGAGTCTCCAATAGTAGCGGTTAAAAAAAGAAAAAAAAAATTTAGTATGTGATTTTACCATATTTTGGGAATATGAAATATTCAAATTATAGAGGATCTCTTGCTATGAGGATGAGTGTAAATACGCCATGATTTTGGTGTGAGTTATGTGATGTGCATGATGATCCAGAATTATCTCCTAGTATGAGTGTTTGAATTGGCCCTGATAAGCTCTTTGAGCAGTGGGGACTGCCCGGATAAGTTTATTATACGAGTTGTGGGAGGCAACTCTACACATCAGACAGGATGTGCTTAGACTTCGACAATCTCTTGTATAAAGTGATGAGAATAACACTAGAAATGCAACCTGTTAGAATTGAAGATAGCAACACCAAGTACTACAAGATGAAAGCAGTCAGATTGGTGAAAGTCGTCTGGGACGAGAAGACGGGCAACTCTACTTGGGAAGTGGAAGATGCCATGAAGAATTTGTATTCCCATCTATTCGAGACTCAGTCCTAATTTTCGAGGACGAAAATTTTTATTGTTGGGGAGAATGTAAGGACCGTGAGGAGCTGGTGAAGAATGAATCCGTGAGCTGCTTCCAAAGACCCCGTGACTTCCTCCATGTGTTTTGTCTTCATGAATTAGGTGGCCGTGGGCCACTTGCCATCTTCTTCACGTGAAAGGCCTTTTCATGGCTCCACCACTTTGTTTTCTACCTAAACTTGCTGACTTGTTGCAGCTACATCCTCCACTCCTAATTTTTCCCACACGTCCACGTGCACACCAACGCTACCTCTGTATTCTCCCTACATTGCAAACGTGACACCTACCCATATTTAATCACCTAACATGCTGCTGATGCTATGTAAATAAAATCAATACTTCTACTTTTTCTAAAACCAAAAACCACCATTCTCCACAAATTAAATCCGCTCCTTCTTTTCAAAGATGGGACTACACTACTGCCACATCATATTGAATGCCCCGTGTCCAGCATTTCAACATCCACACCGTTTCTTCTTTCAAGGTGTCACTCCATTCCCTTTCTCCCTGCTTCCAGCTCCTTCTCCACGTTCACTTCCCATGCACACACACTGCTCCAAACACACATCACCGTGCCAGCACCTCTCTTCCAGCTCCAGACCGTGAAGATGAATTCTCCAGCAAAAATGAAAAAGGGCCGTGTGCATCCACGCACTTTCAAGCACAAATGCGTGGGAAATAAAAGGAGTTGAGGGGTTCTGCACTGGGGGAGTTTCTGCACTGGAAGGGGAAGAATCCTTGCTACCTTGCTGCCATTTTTGTAAGAGAAGGAGAAGTTCAAAGCTTGGTGGAATTGCTTGGAGCTGCAAGTTTCGGAGGAGATAGACTCAAAGAATTCACAAAGGAAGTCTTCAAGAGGTGGGTTTCTGAGCGTTCGTTCAGATAGTGGATTAACGAGCGTTGGTGATAAGGATTTGAGAAGAGAGCGTCTGTGTGCGCCTGTGAACGTCCGTTCATTTCCGGGTAAGGGAAGCTTACTTAATTTAACTGTTTTGATGTATGTGTGGGTGTGAACGTTCGTTATTTTACTGTATAGACACATGATGAATGATATGAATGATGGTATGAACGTTTGTTATTTCACTGTATGATGTTGCCATGATTGATTTGCATGAACGTTCGTTATTTTGAAAGTATGAGAATATTATATTTTGATTTGGATGTGATTTGGATGCATGAACGTTCGTTGCTTGGATGAAATGAAATATATGAAAGTACTGGATATGAGTCGTATGAAAAATGAGATTTTCTTTATGTGAACGAGTGGAACTATGAGAAATGAACTGGAAATGAAAAATGAATTGTAAGAGGACTTTATGAATACGTACGTTCGTACTGAACAGTCATTTACCGTTCGGTTTTTCCCCAATAAAAGGTTTGAAATATTGATCCTGTCATTTTCATAAATCACTGCTTAAGGACGAACGTCCTCGCCCTAAATTGCCATGCTTGAGCGTTCGGCCAAGCACTGTTTTGATCTTTCTTTTTAATTCCCTTGATATTTTACGTTCGTTACTGAGACGGTCTCTGACCGCTCGGTTTTCTGGCCAACATGATAAAGTCCATGGTTGAAGACGAACGTCCTCATCCTAGAATGCTCAGTTGAGCGTTCGGTCTGGCACCGTTGAATCTGGTACTTTTGATAATCTCTCTCTTTTATACTTGTATAATTATATGTAACAGTGTATGTTCTCGTTCGTAGTACTTCTTCAAATATGCTTTAGTTTATTTATCAACATCTGTTAATCTAAGTTATTGAACGTTCGGTCTTACACCGGACGAACGTACAGGTAAGCGTTCAGTCTTACACCGAACGTACGCTCTTGACGTATGGTCTCATACCGTGCGTTCGCTATAATTGAGTCTCGGTCTTAAACCGAGCGCTCGCTCAAAGTGAGGCTCGGCCTTATGCTGAGCGCTCGTCCAGAATGACGCTCAGTATCATTTTGAGCGCTCGTACTATTTTCCATAGCGTTCGTCCAATGAACAGTACCAGACTTGTACATTCTGAACTTAAACCGTTCGTTCTTTGATTCGAACGAGCGTCCCTTTTGGGGTCTCATTTCACAGCGTTCGTCCTCGGACTTATTGGGGACAGAACGTTCGTTTTTTTTAAGAATGATGAAAATGATGATGGAATGATGAAAAATGAATGATGAACAGTATGTGAGATGAAATGAAAGTATGAATACATGATGAATAGTAAATGATGAAGAGTATTTGAGATGAATGGAAAGTTATGATTTTTAAAAGAGCGTTCCGGGGAGGAACGACTCAGACATTGATTATTGAATTCTGTAAAGTATGAATGTGGTAAGCTTAGCCGGTTGTTCATCCTGATGTTCCGTGAGTACTCGTTCTCACGTAGAGAGGGTACGTCATGTGTGGGAACGGCAGGAGGTCCTAGCCCTAATGATTATTTGGACAGATAGGATTAACCTCGGGTGGCAGCTGATGAGAGTTCCAGTTACTACATCACCCGGGTGCACGAACACCGAAGCTACACAGATTTCATACAGTCCGGACAGTCAGTCGTGTTGAGTTTTATTTAGTGAGTAAGTTAAAGTGGGTTGTCATGTAATGAATGTGTATGTTGAAATATGCATGTATGATGAATTGTTTACTTGAAATTCTATGTTGATGCATGAGTTAAATTATGTAAGCTTACCCTTTCGTTTCCTTGTGTTGTCCATTGTCCTTGTATGTCTGTCTTGTCATTGCAATGATCATCCGTGTGGATGTGAGCAGATGGAGACGAGCGTTTGGAAGAGGTGCTGAACGAAGAGATCTTGGTTGAAGTCGAAGTGAAGATTGAGCAATGAGACGCTCGGCTATTTCAGTTGTTGGCGTGAGTGGTCGTTCGACCTACCACTCGTTTTCTTTTAAGTTCGACCGTTCGGTAATTATACTGTGTAAACCGTTCGGTCAGGTTTTTATTTGTACGTTCGACTTCAGATTGTGATTCGTGTTGTAAGGCATACGGCTTGGCTTTTGTTTTTAGTGAAAAACTGTACTGAATTATTATTAAATGTGATTTTCTGAATTTATAGTGCTGACTGTATTTTTGGGATGTCACAGATAGTATGCTTTGAAATGTTTATTTGAAATCGTATGATGAGATGTTAATATTGTCTTGGTGAATTTCAATGAAGTTGTTACGGTTTCAGTGTTGCATTATCATATTTTGAGTTTTACGCTAAATGTTGATTATGATAATAAAAACAAGTACAAATTGATGTATAGAACTTCTTAAAATAAGTAGGAAGATTTCGGTAGTAGTGAAAATGTGATTTATTACTTGTATACTCTTGCTTGTATTCTATTGCTTTAAGTTGAAAGTTGATGGTATGTTATATTTATATTCTCGAAAATGAAACTTTGAAATCACATAATGAATCTGTATGTAAACTATACACGTTGAACAACTTGTGACGAATCTTGCACTATCATTTCTAATATATGTATATAGACACTAACTAAGGCTTTGTTCACTCGAATGGATTTGGAGGAAAGTGATTGAAGATATTTGAGAAGACTAGTAGAAAAGTAACATTCTATAACGATACCTATTATGATGGATGAAAATAATCTGTTATAATAGGTTAATCGGGTGGCAAAATTGTAATAAATTTAAGATATTATAACGTAGTTATAAAAATCAGTTGTAATAAATAATGCGGTAGCAAATTTGTAAATAATTTCAAAACATATTATAACGAAGTTATGAATATCAGTTATAATATATAATAAGGTGATAAACTGTAAATAAGTTCCTAACTTATTATAACGGATATATACATTTTTGTTATAATTTCTCTAAGTATTTCACTTTTCAAAACCTAATGACTTATTCCTTCTTTCTCAACACCACACTTTCTTCACACTGAAACCCCATATCGTAGGGGCACCGTCACCTTTCTCAATTGTAACATGAGCCACATCTTCATTCAACATTTCTCTCTCGCGAGAAACACTCTCATTTCGACAGATTTACTCATTTCACCCTCGCGAGCAGCTGAAGCTTCTCACTCTCTCGAGAGTTCTTAAGTCGTAAGTCTCCATTTCTCTTCACAAATATGCATTTTCGCTTCACTCATCATCCAACCACATCTACTGCTAGGGTTTCTCACATACCTTCATCTATTTCGCCTTTACCTACGATTCCACCGATTGAAACATCATTTTCTACATTTCCACCGATTATAATCACATTCTACCGATTATAATCCCTTTCCACCGATTAAACATTGATTTGAAGGATGTTGTTGCAGCAGAGGTTATCGCGGCGAGGGCAGCGAACCTGGAGACGGACGTGGCGAGGCTACAACACGATTTGATATCGGAGATGACTACCTCGGAGGAGGCGAGGGCGGATGCTTCTGAATTGAGGAAGGATTTAGGGGAGAAGGAGTCGTTGGTGGAGTCTCTAGAGAAGGAGCTGACAACTTTGAAGAAGGTGAAGGTAGAGGGTGCGGTTAGGGTTAGGGATTTGGAGAGAAAGATTGGAGTTTTGGAAACCAAGGAAATTGAGGAAAGGAACAAGAGGATTAGGTTTGAGGAGGAGATGAGAGATAGGGTTGACAAAAAGGAGAAGGAGATCAATGATTTCAAACAGAAGTTGGTGGAATTGGAGAAGGTTACTGCTGAGAAAAAAATCTGAGGTGGTGCAATATATAACAATTGGTCGCCCATGTTATCAGGTTAGTTAGAGTCTTTTAAACTGGAAATGTCTTGTATATTTGTTTAAAAAATTAATGGTGAGAATATTGCTCCTGCAGCTCTGATGTATGTGCTTGTTCCTATGCCTTGCTTATTCTTTGGAGGTGGATCCTCTCAATTTCTAATGATCCGTGATGGTGGGGGATAGGTATATGTTGTCATTTAGAGCTCAGAAAAGCTGTCTGATTTATGTAGAAACAATTTCCATGCGATTGGCTTTTGGGTTACTGGTAGTTGTATGCAATGCAATTGGTGCTACTCTTGTTTATATAACCTTTTGTGTAGAAGATTCCTTTTCTTTTCCTTTAACGAGGATATTCAAATAATATTTGTAATTGTTTTACGTTTGTTTGATTTGAACTCTACTTTCATGCTACATGATTAGTGGTATAATTGCTTATTTTTTTATATACATATTTTATTTGTTTCTGGTTAAGAATGAATGAGGTATATAATATTGTCGCTTGGTTTAATCACTGAAGCTTATTTTGTCAGAGATAATCAAGTGCCAGAGTTGATGGCTCAGTGTTTTTAATGAGGGAATTCAGGAACTTGCAATTGCTTGAAGCATCTTTTGTCATATTTTGCAACTATGATGATTTTGATTTAGATGATCAGTTATTTGTTCACTCTCAAGAACAAATTTACTTACCCTCGGTCCTTCTTCGGGTCTGTAATTGTCATGATGTTCTTGCTCTCTCTTACTTGGAAAATCCAGTACAGAGAATGGTAGGAATGCTCATGTAACTTTTAATCTTGCTGCTGTTACAGGAGCTTGGGCAAGACAAAGCTTACATAAGTGAAACGTTGTCTTCCCTTATCTTTTTATCCTTTGTATTGGTATGAATCCCTCTTTCCCTCTCTTTGTTTTAGTTTCATATGAACTTTTTACGCCCACAATTTTATATTTCACTAGGAACTTTATGTATTTTATGTTATAAAATGATAATTCTGAAGGTAAATATGGCTTGATCGTGAAAGTGTGCAATACTGCCACCCCTGGTGTTTCCTTGAAATCAGAAGACTAAATTATTAATATTGTGGCTTTGAGATGCTTGAAAAGTTACTCTCGAGTTATTTGTACTGTCATTCGAAAATAGAAGGAACGATAGAAAATAAATTCAAATATATATTTCCTTATTTTGGTTTGAAGTTTTGTATAGAGTTTTAGTACCAATTTCGGTGAAGGATTGTTTTTTTCATGATTCTAATGGTTTTATTCCTATTAACTATTTTCTTGATATTTTCTACTACTGCAAGATTTGACATATATAATTCAGCATTTCCCTATTTCAGTTCTTATTTTCCTTTTTGGCTACTGTGACTTATTTTTGTGAATTTCTCATTTTAACTAGTTTGATATTCATTTATTTCTTTTTGTATGAAGTTTCAGATAGTTGAAGACTTGCTCATTTACACCAATGTCATTGTCAAACCAAAGAGCAGATTCTCAAACCAAAGAGCAGAGATCCAATGATTTTCGAGTGTTAGTAAAAACTTGGCTACAATTTAGTAGTGTAGGTATATTGATATATAATATTTGGATGTAATATATACTTTTATGTATACGAAATGTATTAAATATTATTAAACACTTTAATATTTGAAATAAATTTTATTTGGTTAGTTTAATTGAATTTATTGAATTTATTCATTTGAATTTATATTGATTATAAATTTGTTCAGGAAAATGATTGTAAATTGATTGGATATTAAATGTAATAATGATTTTTTTTAAAAAGGCATATATTATAACGTACTAAACCATGTACGTTATAATAGGTTACTTATTACGTTATAAAATACGCAGACCTATTATATCGCCCAGAACTATGTCTCCAGTAAGTACGTTATAATAGCTCATTTTTGTAGGTTATAAAATGTGATTTTTTCACTAGTGAGATTTGAATATAAATTTTGTTGTTGGTTTATTTGAGTAGATTTGGAGTTAAGTGAGAATGAATTTGTAAGTAAATTTTTTTAATCTATTCCACCAATCAAATTCTATACTAAAACTTTACTTCGAAATTCACTCTCACTTTCAAATCTACTCAAATAAATAACAAAAATATTTATTTTCAAATCTTCTCAAATCTTTTCCATCACTCTTTCCAAAATTCATTCAAGTAAACAAAGTCTAAAGAAATACTATTGATATGTTGATGTGTGTTAAGTCACTAGATTTAATGAAATATTCAAATTTTGATGATACATTGAGATAAATAAATAATTGTATTGAATGGTCAGAATCAATAGAAATTTCTACCACCACGTTGGTAAAGAAAAGTCATCAACACTTAATAAGATGGAAGAATTTACCATATTATGATGGTTGCTAGATGACTTATGTTAATACTTCAGTCGGAACGTAACACTAGTATTCTATAAGTATAAAATCATTATATATCTAGAATGAATGAAATATATAATCTAGAATGAATGAAATATGTAATCTTTAGCATATTTAATATCAAACTTATTATATTTCTTATAGATTAAAGATGAAAAAGTCTTTATTTGTGTATCTTTTAACTTTCAATTTAGTTAGAAATATTTATAGAGAGGTTAATACCCAATTAATTTAAAAATATGTAATTTTTATATTTTAATACATTTAAAACTATATATTTTGGAATATTACACATTACTTTAATTTTTTAATTAATTATTTTTTTTCACAATTATCTTATTTTCTTTATATTATAATAACACAATAATTAAATGTATCGATAATATAAAGCTGAATAATTTTTATAATCTTATCTAAAGTTGCGAGGGAATTGTTTAGGTTTTGGATTGTTTTTTAGTATTTTGTTAACTTAAAACGAGTTTATATATTATATTATAATGTTCTGGGATAATTTTATGTTTTTCAGGTGTTGTTTTATTGCAAAAATAAATCAATTTTTAAAAAAATACCCACTAGAGGTCTATTAATGCCACATCAGACGTTTATAAACGTATGTCAGTGTATATAGAGACGTCCAATGAATTATAGAGACCAAACACATTCCAAGGTCTTAGACGTCCAACTTTATAGTCAGACGTCCTATCAACGTCACCCATATAGACGTCGGGTAGGGGTCGGACGTAAAAAGAACAAAATAGCAGACGTCTAAAGTGATTTCTACACTAGTGATATAGAGATAAAAAAAAAACTCTTCATCATACCCCTCTTGGTCATGACAAACATTGTCTATGGCACTTTTCCTCCTAAGTGACATGATGGCCTCAGACACCTCGCTCTCAAATACATAAATATTATTCAATCAAGAGTTCAATATTCTTGACCACCTAAATTTTGAAAAATGTTTTCTCACTAAGGGATCTACCCACTCATAACCCCCCTTTGAGATAGTTTGTTCTTGACATGTTCCTTAGGAGGATCCTCCTTATTCCCAGTTATATCACCTTCATTACCAACCCCAAAGCTTTTGACGAGACGCATTAGAAGACATTGAGAGTTGGGTACTATCACTATTTGTCCCCATCTAGAACCGATGTTTGACCCGCTATGATACCTTTGGGTAATCTGTTCTTGAAGTTCTAAAGTTTTCTCACAAAATATCAATAGCAGAGTAATTTCTCATAAATTTGGTGTTCAATTTGGGAAAATATGGCCCATATTTATAGCAAAATTATGCAACCTTTCACCTTCACACCCCTTTTCCTCAACCATTATATCTTTCCAAAATTCAAAGGCTAAGGGACGTGACTCTTCACTTTCTCAACATCACATTGTTTCTTGTGCAACCTATCAACCCTATGTCTTTCACATCGAATCATATATGGCATTTCATCATTACACTATTTTCGTTGTTACATTTCTCAAGGCTAGGATACTAGTATATCTGTAGGACAGATCGAAAGATACAAATTTTGTTTACACAAGAAGGACAACTACATAGTAGCAACATGAAGATTCAATTATGGACATATTAAGTCTATGGGGCTAGTGTGTCATATAGGTCCAAAGACACAACGTCGAGCTTAGGGGCTACTTCCACATTCATTACTTACCTCATTTATTACTCGTAGATGCACTTTACTTTAGCTTTATAATGTCTTCTATATACACAACCCATACTCGACTCAAAGAGGATGAGTATCCTTAAAGAGGCTGAGAGGCTGAATACTTCTAAAGTTAAAGGCTTGAAGCATTTGGAGTGTTTTTTGAGTCTCTATAAAGTATACATTAAGCTACGTAAAAAGAAAAAAACATACTCAAATTTTATTTATTTCATTAAAGATATAATTGATATTTGAAAGACTACATGATGTGACAATAAAACATGTTGAAGCAAAAATAGTTATCTAGAGTCACAACAAATAAAATCTTATGTAAATTAACATCTTTAATTGTAATTTTAGTCTTCTTAATTTCTCACATATAATTTTAGTAGTCTACTTTTTATCATAACTTTCATCTCTCAATTAGCAAACAATATTTTTTTGTCCAATGTTTAATTCAAAGTTTTTTTTTATTGGTTTAATTAATATTTACATTTAAACTATTCGTTAAGATACTATTAAAAAAATTTAATTAATTAAATATAAGTAAATAAATAAAAAATATACTTAACTATGTATAAAAGTTATGAATTTTCAAAGATCTGATATCAAAATGGTTCATCATAAATTAATATGTATATAAAAAGAAATTATAACTAATTATGGTCTAATAATTTATATTTATTAATTTTAAATTTAAGTATGTGTCTCTTCTACAAGGTGCATTCCTTAAAGAGCATGAGACTAACATGGTTTTATTCTACTTGTCATGAAATGGATACGCAATGGTTTTTAACTGTCATAGATATAAACTTTCCCTATCCCTTTTTCATCCTTGCGAATGAGAAATGCGAGGTAAAGAAGATGCATTGAAGAAAAAGAATCAAGTAAAATCAAAATCATAATCGTTTCATTTAATGAAATAATTGTCATATAGATATTAAAAACATACATTATTGCTCCAAGTTAAAAAGAATACTTAGTGTAAAACAATTCTCACTCTATATACACATAAACTCAATGAACAAATAAATAAAGAATAAAACGTGTAATCCTTTACTCAGTTGTTTGAACCTTGGTAGCTCCATCATCCCCTGCAGCCAAGTCTGGTTTGATCTCCTCCAGTTGCTGCAGAACTAGGTGTACTTCAGGCCTAGCAGCAGGAGATGGATCAACACAATGCAGTGCTAATTTCAATGTGTTAAGCAGTTCATCCCCTATGGCTGGTGCATCCCTCATGAGTTCCAAATCAAACACTTCATTAGTCCACTCCTCCTTCACTATGGAGGCAACCCATTGGGGCAAGTCCATGCCATTGGTTGGCTCCCCAGGTGGCTTTCCAGTTAGGAGTTCCAACATGATAACACCAAGACTGTACACATCAGTCTTTGTGTTAGGCTTCTTGGTCTTTGAAAGCTCTGGTGCGTTGTAGCCAAGGCTTCCTGCAGTGGCAATGATGTTGGTGTTGGCAGAAGTTGTCATCAGCCTTGAGAGACCAAAATCTGTTATGTGGGCTTCTGTTTGCTCATCCAATAGTATATTGCTTGATGTGAGGTTCCCATGAACAATGTTCTCTTGGCTATGGAGGTAGCTCAAGCCCCTAGTCACTCCAATCATTATCTTCATCCTTGTTGGCCATTCAATAACAATTTCAGGCCCACGAGCTGCATTTGTTAGAATCAGATAAATCATAACACAATCAGTATCAGAAGCAATGACACAACTGTTAGGTTCCTGGGTTTGAAACTTAACTAAGAACACTAACAGTAGGTAGAAATAGCAATGAAAGAATGGTTTTTTCTATTATTCACAGTAAAAGAATATCAGTTTATATCCTATCAACAACACTGTATAATCACTCTTTAGTACTTACAATGCCGGAATAATTCATTTATTAATTTCAGAAGCAATGCCACAACATATTCTCTAATTACTGTCAAGTACTCACCATGAAAAATTCATGCATATCTTAAATATATCATATCAGCATCAGAAGAAATGACACAACATTACAGGATTTATAAACTCTACTGAAACGAAATTCTAATTACAATTGTAAAGTTTAGATATATCAAATACCAGTATCAGAAGCAAAGGCAGAGTCAGTTTAAAGATACTTACCATGAAGGAATGATGCTAGACTTCCTTTTGTCATGTAATCAAAGACAAGAAGCTTCTCTCCTTTTGGTCCTAAATAGTAGGCTCTAAGTGCTAACAGATTTGGGTGTCTGATTTTGCCAAGTGCAGCAACCTCAGTTTCAAACTCCTTCTGCCCTTTAGTAGTTTTTTCCCTCAACCTCTTCACAGCAACTTGGTTACCATCTTCCAGTGTTGCTTTGTATGCTGTTCCATATGCACTTTTTCCCATTATCTCCGCAGTTGCACACAAAAGATCATCAGCAGTAAACACAAAAGGCCCATCAAAGTGAACTAGTTTCCCACCAGCTTCACCTCCTGCTTCAACCTCACCACCAGCTGAAGCACCTTTCTCAAGACTCCTAGCAGATGCTGCAGCCTTAGCAGCTTTGCCACTCTTTCTGCTTGAAGCAGTTCTTCGCCTGATCAAACAACACAACAAAAAGCAGCACAGTAATAACAGAATCAACAGAAGAACACCTGCTACTATGAGGATTATGTCCTTGGTGCTTAGTTTTCGGTGGTGAGGCTTAGAAAGAGATTGTGGTGATTGAGCTGGAAGATTACGAGGAGGGGGTGAAGAGCATGGTTTTGAACTGATATACCCACATAGCTCAAGATTCCCTACAAAAGAGCTAGCATTGAATCTTTTGGAAAGTAGAGATGGGACAGGACCAGATAGGTTGTTGTAAGAGACGTTGAATGAACTGAGATGCGCAAGTTTAGTAAAGGAATCTGGGATTCCTCCAACTAATTTGTTCTCAGAGAAATCAATTTGGCTAATGCTTGAGATGTTCCCTATTGTTGGTGGGATTTCGCCATCAAGCTTATTATTCTTCAGGTTAAGCACAGAAAGGTTGTGCAACCTGTCCAAAGAATCGGGAATATGGTTTGCAAGTTGATTACTATTTAGGTTCAATGAAACTAGAGAAGAGAGATTAGAGAAGCTAGCAGGAATGCTGCCATTGATGGCATTGTTTGAAAGATCAAGAATTTGAAGCCTAGAAAGTGCACCTAGTTCACTTGGAATAGGCCCTACAATCAGGTTATGACTCAAAGAAACATTTTCAAGTAAAGCTAGCTTGCCTAGAGAAACTGGGATGATTCCAGAAATGAGATTGTGATCAAGGGTCAAAACCTGAAGCTGGGAAGCTTTGTTCTTTCCAGCTCCACCCCAAGAATCTGGGATAGAGCCAGAGAGGTTGTTGTGTTGAAGGGCAAGAATGGTTAGAGAAGGAGACATGGTTAAACTGCTAGGAATGGATCCAGAAAGTGAGTTGAAGCTCAAATTGATCCGAAGCATCCTAGTAGATCTCGCTAAACTGGGAGGGATTTTACCACTGAGGGAATTGTTGCTAATATCAAGAGACTGAAGCATTGGACAATTGCCAAGGGAAGGAGGGATAAAACCTGAAAGCTTGTTATTGAAGAGATAAACCCCTCTAAGGTTGGGAAGGAGGCCAAGTGACAAAGGAACTGGACCAGCAAGAACATTGTCATGAAGACTGAGCTTCCTAAGAGACTGAAGTTGGCCAATTTTCTCAGAGATCCTGCCACCTAACCCTCTCCAAGGAAGCTGAATTGCAATAACCTCACCATTCACACACTTGATTCCTGCCCACCCAGAACAAGCACCTAGACCACTGTCATTCCAGCTCTTGAGAACCCCTTTGAAGTCAATTAGCTCATTCTTAATAGCCCTCAGGGCTTGAAAATCAGCCTGAGTCACAACCACCCCATCCCACAACTGCCCTGAAACAGGCTGAATGACAGAAGCCAAAGCTTGCAAAAGAAAAACAAAAAAAGCTAAGCAAATAAAACCACCACCCCCACCACCTTTGTGGTTCCTCCTCCAATGACCATATGAAGCAAAAGAGAGGTTAACCTGAAAAGGGTCTGTGTAGAAATCTTTGACATGACAACTGTTGTGTCCCATGAAAGTGGTAAGTGGGAACTTGGAACAAACAATGGCTAAGCAAAGAAAGCAAGAGAGACACAAACACGTTCCACTTTCACTCTCTTTAGGCTCACACCTCTCAGACAGACTCAGCTCAGATAACAGTAGTAGTGGTATAATACTAGTACAATGAAGAACAACGAGGAAGATCTAAATACTAACACAAGAAAGTGGAGAGTGAAAAGAGAGGGACTACAGTTCTGAAAAAGGCATGTGAGTGAAGAAAGGTGCTGGTGGGGGTTTAAGGATGAAGAGAGATAAATGAAATGAGGTGGTGGTCATGAGTAGAATGAGTCAAAGGTTGCAATTTTCTTAATCCTAACGGCTAGTTTTACTTCATTGTCTAAATTATCATAACTGCTGCTGCATAACGGGTTGGGTTGGGACATTAGAAGACCAAGCAGAGATGAGATGTGATATGGGGTTTCCTTCTCCAACGGCTACATTGCATTGGATTTGGTTTTGGATGCATTACATTTTCTAAGGGTCCCATTCTTTTCCTCGTTCTACTCCTCAGTGTGACTCCTCATCATCAACATTATTATATTCTCAGAAAATATGTCACAAAAGACAAAAACTTTAATTACCTAAACTACCCTTCCATGAGTGAGTGTTGTAAACCCCACAACCCACAAGCTGCAGTTAACAAAAAATAAAATAAAAAACTAAAAAAAATGTTTAAAATGATAAATTTTAGATATTTTAAAAATCATTTATGACAACATAATTAAGTGACCTAAACTTAAGTCTCCATCTAAAGACGCAGCTTGTTGAGGGCAAAAGTGAGAACAGATGAAACTATGTTTTTCTTCTTTTACTTTGTGATTATTTTGGGTCATAAAGAAGGTGTTTATCTAGGGCATCTTTCTGGCAATGGTGTGTAATGTACTGCGAGTAGGGACATCAAAGTGACAGATTGTGCACCTTATGCTTTCATAATTCACAGATCTGTGGTATAGAACACATTATTAGCTTGAAAAGGTGGAGCACAAAACAAACAAGAGTTGTAAATTGTGTTAGTTGGGGCAAAAGTATATTGGGGTGTCAGTGTCACATTCATTATTTTGTTGCAACGAATTGATTTTATTATGTTTTGGAAACAGCACGGGGAAGAAGTAAACTAGAAGAAATTCAAGAATTAAGAGGATTAATTGAGGACTAAGGCATTGTGTTCGACTTTTTCAACTAACAAACAAAATTTTGAGATGCAAAAGCTAGATAGCGATAGTTTTTATAGCTTCAACATTACATTACATTTATATTCATTGTTAAAAAAAGAAAATGATACTTTGACAACATTTTGACACGGGACAGATGTCAAAATGCTAGTAGTCCACGTGAAAAATGGTTTGAAAATTTTTAATGACGTGGAAAGAGAGTTTGCAAAGAGGTTTGAAATTTTAGGGTTCCATTTCCAGTTTTTACATTTTGAATTTAGGATATTGGTAGAGAGAGAAGAGAAGCTTGAGAGAGAGCGGGAACCCTAGAGTGAGAGTGCGTCTTCCTCCGACTAGTCACGAGTGCCGTCGGAGTCCGTCTTCTTCCACCCAGCCAGTTCCGATTGAGGGTCGCCGCAGCTTCGGCGTTTGCAGACGAAATGAAGATGATATCGTCTTCCCTCCGACCCAGCCAACTAAGGGCACGTTTTGAGTCTCGATTCCTCCCACCCGCTTCCTTCCCTGTGCCGGACCCTTGCGGTGACTGCCGGAGCATCGTCGGAGTGTCGCCGGACCCTTTCAAGATATGGTTTAGTGTGAGTTGAAGTTGTGTAGAAGATTTAGTGATTGATGGTGTTTTTCGGTGGAAAGTATGAAGTTTTTTTCTAATTTTTTTGACCATTTACTGGTTTAGTTCTTTTGACACAATTATTATGTCATTTATATACAATTCCATGTTCAAGGAAACCTTTTTTGTAAAACTCATGGTGCAGAAATTGTAGTGGTAGCAAAGACAAAATAAGTGAGGACTTCAGGCAAATGTTTTGCACAACCAGGTCAACTACGTTGCAAGTACAACACTTGCACACTCCAAGCCAACCAAACTTGTAAGTTTTTAATGCTTATTTCTGCAAATAAAATTTTTTATTGTTTTATTGATATGTTAAATAACATTATTTGTATTTTGGACTTTGTTTGATGTAAGTATGATTGTAGAGTTATTGTTTTGAGATTTATGGAGTGTGGGATGTCACTGAGAAATATGAAAGCAACACAATGCCCACCTACAGAAATGTAAGGTATAAAAATTTTCATTTTTGGGAGCTTTGATAGAAGATGTTGCATTTTATTAATATATTGTGCATTTATCTCTTTGTAGGAGGAACTGCAACAGGTTAGGTTGAAATATGTTTATGATTGGATCTTGGATGTGGACAATGTGCGGAGGGATGAAATGTTGCAAGATTTAGGCCTTATGTAGATGTTGAATAAGGATTTTTGCAATTTGATTGATGTTTTGTTTACAACCTTTTGAATATGTATTGATGAGGTCTGAATGTACATATTTTTTGCTAGAAATGTTCAAAGAAATATATTGGTTACATTTATTGATAATCAAATTTGAAGATGAGAATGATGATTGTGTACGATGTATGTACTGCAGTCCCCACGAAATTTGGATGTCATTATTTAGGAAATCTTGTATGTATAGGGTTCTATGTAGACGACACTGGGTGGTTGGGAGGAGGGAAGACGACATCGTCTAGGTTTTGCCTTCGAACGACGACACTACGACGACACTGCGGCAGTAGGGTAGCTGGGAGGAGGGAAGACGACACCGTCTATGTTTTGCCTTCGAACGACGACACTACGGCGACACTCGGTGACTGGGTGAAGGGAAGACAATATCGTCTAGGTACGGCGGCAGTTGTGGCTGGGGGAAGGAAAACACTTTCTCTCTCTAGTTTTCGTGCTCGAGCTTCTCTCTCAAATGCTCCTCCCATTGCAAATATGAAAATTTCGAAATGAAACTGAATTTTAAAATCCCCAATTCTCATTGCCACGTCATTCTGATATTAAAAAATTATTTTTCACGTGCACCACTTAAATTTCGACACGTGTCCCATGTCTAAATGTTGTTAAAAGTTATCAAAAGTTGTTGTTGAAGTATCATTTTCCTAAAATTATACCCTTGTGATTAAATTATAATAATTATAATACACCAATACAAAGAGATTAAATTTTGAATGGTTTCTTTAATATTTAAAACAGTTAAAGAAATATAAGATTTACGAAATTATTGTGATTTTTTATGTACTGTTAATTGAAAAAATTGTGAATATTGAGCATAGAAAAGAAGCACCGGAAAGTGTCTTCGTATCTCGGTTTCAGGACTCTCTACTGGTAAAGTAAAACGGACTCAAGAACGCTCTATTGTGAACAAAGATCCTTTATTCTCACTACTCTCTCTCTCACCGCCGCCATGGACGATCCACCGTTGCAGAAGATCGCGATTTCCGGCCCCACACTTGCCTCCCTCATCCAGCGTTTCTCCACTTCCCCCTCCGCAATCCGCGGCCTCCTCTTCGGCCACGTCACCCACCTTCCCACCACACCCTCCGACGACTCTCCCTCCACCGTCCCCACCCTCCTCGCCACCGTCACCGGCTTCCTCTGCTCCCCCTCCTTCCATGAATCCTCCGGCGCTGTCATCCCCTCCGCCCTCCACCCTCACTCCTCCGTCCTTGGGTGGTTCTCCGCTCGCCGCCGATCCGCCCTCCGCCCCTCCATGCGCGATTTCTCCGTCACCTCCTCCCTCTCGTCTCTCTCTCAATTCTCTACCTCAATCGATAACTCAAACCTAAACCTAAAGTCAAATTCCCCTGAACAACCTTCTCTCTTCCCTCCCTGCGTCTTCCTCCTCCTAACTTCCCCTCCCTTCGACAACGCGTCCTCCTCGCACGTGCACACGCACGAGTACCGCGCCTTCCAGTTCCGCACCGGGGCCCAGTGGTTCGAGCCCCGTTCCCTCGACGTCGTCAACATCGGCCCTGCCTTCCGCGGCCACTACGGTGCTTTCATCCCCACCTCGAGCCTCCCCGCACTCGACCGCGGGCTCTGTGGCTCCCCGATGGATGACGGTGGCGACGAGAGGCTCGCCCGGATGAAGCAGGCCGCCAATGACCAGAGGGAGCTCGACGGGTGCGTCGAAGGGTTTGAGGTTGGGAAGTTGAGCAGAATGGTCGGGCCTGATGCTAGGAGCTACACCGAGGGTTTGGAGGAGTTGTATAAGAAAATGCTTGTTAAGATTCAGAATTTGACTAGCTTGGTGGACGAGAGTTCTGCTATGGTTCTTGAGCAGGTGACATTACTATTAGACTTTAGTTTTCATGCATGTAACTAAGTTTGCATTGTCAATCCATTGGAAACCTTGCTTGTGTTTGATTTCAATTGCAACATTTTATTTGTGTTTGATAGTTTTTTTTTATTATTTACTTTTTTCTGATGGAGTTAGAAGGAAAATTTACTTGAGTTAAATGCTACACTGAATTACGTTTTTATTCAATTCTGGCTTAGTTAAACTCAACTTAGTTTCCTAACGAAAATCCAAACTCGCTAAGTAAGGGTTACAAACTTATGATGTGCTTTGGGTGTTAATGGATATCCTAGGGACCGAATTAAAGTATATAAATGTGGGCAATGCTTTCAAAATTGAATTAGTTCCAAATCCTACATTCTAAGAGATACAGAGGAGGAGCTTTCAAAAACTCATCTGTTACAGAAAGCTTTATGTTTTTAGCAGAGAAGCTCTTGAAAGCTCTTCTATCTTGAATTCATACAAACTCATCTGTGACAATTTGCTTGTGATTGGATGATTGTATAAAAATCTTAGAAAGCATACACTACCAATTATGAGTCTATCCTTGGAATGATTGGGAGATTCTAATTACTGTTGTTGTTGTTGTTGTGAATGTTGGACAATTATATTTATTATAAACACATGATGACCGTGATTAGAATGTAGTAGTGGCTGTTGCTAACGTTGAGTGCTTGTTTGTTATATGGCATGATTATTAGTAGAAGAATGTGGTGGTTGTTTAAATGTGGGGAATGTTAATTGACTATAAGTATTATTGCTTTTGATTGGGAATGTGTTGATGTCAAACTACTGTTTTTTAATCAAGTTTTTGAGGTTTTAATTTAGTGGTTGACAATGACCGATTGAAACTAATGTGGCTTGCTGCCATGGCCTGATGCATTGATGGGAATTGAGATGTTGTGGATGTGCCGTTTTTTTTTTTTTTTGTGGTTTTGGAGTCTTGTACAACTGTTTTGTTGAATTATTTTAATTAGAGTAATCAGTAGCACACGTTTGTGCCAGTGTGGAATAGAGCAGCTTGCCCATGCCAGAAGGTTGCAGCCATTGTGCATTGTGAATTGTGGGCCACGTTATTTTGACAAAATTGCAACAGATGCGCAGTTGCCGGGAGGTCTGTGATGCGATTTAGGATTCACCTAAGGGACACAATTCCAAGCTGGGAAATAGGGTCACTTTAAGTGTTTGTTTTCTTCGTTAAGGGTAGAAGAGTAACTTTCCTTTTTAACTTATGACCAATAATTTTCACTGTCCTATTTATTAAATTAACCCTTCCCTCTCACACTCTGCCTCTCTATTTCCCTCAGTGTTTCCAATGAGGCTTCTGGTGGCACGTCTGGCAGTGCTATGCAACCAACCTGACCTGAAGCTTATTACAAAAACTGCACCTTTCTTTCTTCCTTCTTTTCCCTTCAGCTATGATGGCTTCGTCTCACCCACCCCACTGCGCCACTCAACCTGCTCAACCAACCTCTTGCTGTTTTCCTATTTTTGAACATGTTGATTTGTTGTTTGCAGTTTTTTGCTGCTCAACCAACCACTCATCTGTTTGTCGTTTCTTTCAGTTTTCACTGACATTTCTGGCTTAATCTTTAGATTTATTGTTTGCATTTTTGCTCAATGCTTTTAGTCAATTTTTAAAATGTGGTTAGTTTTCTGCATTTTTGTAATTGATATATTTCTCTGTGCTTTATTCTTCTATTTTGAAGTTTTTTGTTTTCTGCATTTTGTCTACTTCACTCTACCCTTTCAGTTCTTAATTTTCCTGCTAATTCCATTTTCTCCCATCAGTTTGTTTGCCTTTTATTTAAAATTTTTTTCAAAGTATTTTGTTTTTGACTACTTTTCTTCAGATTTGATTTGTATCTTCCATCTTTTCATTTTATTTCTCTACAATTATTTTTGTAGGCATTATACTTTTCTTTTCGAGATATCTTTTATTGGATTGCTGGAGTGCACTTGTGTTTTTTGGATATTTGTATTGATTGTGTTTCTTTTTCTTCATGCTCAATTTTCTCCCCTTTCATCATTTTAGTTTTGTTTTGTCAGTATTTATATTTTCCCACCATTTTAGTCTTATCAATTTCTTTTCCTGACAGTTTACGTAAGCTGTTCAATTACCGAGTTCCTAAACTTTTCCTTTATGTTCTATATATATTTGCCAATTTGACATGCAAAGATCAATCAATATTTATATTCATGAGTAGTCTCAATGAGACACTTTTCAAGATTACTGAACAGCTTGAAAACCTCCATGAAGTGGAAAGGATTTAAGACTAGTGATTGGTTGCTGTGAGGATTGAAAAATCATGACATGGAATTTGTTTGTTGCCTGTCTGCTGATACAAAATGATTGAATTTTAAGTTAACTCGTGCTTGATTTTTCTTTTATCAACTTTGAACAGGAAAATCATAATAGGAAGTTAAAACACAAAATTTTTAGATCTGCTGCTGCCTCAGAATAACTTCCTGTGTCAAATCTGGTGATCCCTTCTTTTTTTGTTCAGGTAAGTCTTGTTTTTTAAATTGCGTTTGGCTGAATTTTCATTTTCAGCAATGTTGTTGAAATAAATAAGTAATTCATCTACCAAAGAAAAATACAGTGGAGCTGTTATATTGTGGAAGTAGTTTATCACTTCATTCATACTAGATTTGTTGTAGTAGGTAGGTCTTGTCCCTGAGAATGTTTTCCAGTTTGCACAAGCGATGCTTACAAGTCCAACTGTTATATATCCAGGACCTTTCTGCTAAACATCTAAAGCTTTTCATAAAATATGTACTTTAGATTTCAACTTGTATAATATGCAATTTCATGAAATATATTGGTGAGTGAACTTTGCCTTTTAAACAATTCGAGTTCTAGGTTAATATTCAGCTATTTAAGTCTGTCACTTCAAGGAAATGACCTTCCTGTCTTGGACATATGTGATCACTCATACTCTAAAACTTGTCACCTAATACAAACTTTTACATCTCCAAGCACGGCAATCTTTGTATATGAAAATATTTATTATGATATTTAACACTTAGATGATTTAAATGTCTTAGTGCCTGTGAAATATATCTCTAATATTTGTATGTTGAATTTATTCTTTTGGACCTAGACATAAAGAGATACACACTTTTATAATAATAATAGTAATAATTTTTGTTTTTAATTTATTGTGTCATTATATTATCAAATCTATTGTTAGTTGTTATTTTGTGTTATATTGGGGTTTATAGATAGTGTCCATCCCTATGCTTCATAAGTTTGCACTTTTAACTATTTCATTTGCATTTACTCGTTAAATCTTCTGTTTCAAATTATCTATTCAAGAACTCTGCTGTGTATAATTTTCAAAGCTGTCGTTGTTAGAGACCAAGTATAAGGATCTTCAAGTACCTTGGTTCATTTGTGACCTATGAAGAATGGATGTGGGGACACGGCTAAATTAAAAGTCATAGGACATGGGGACACAACTAAATGATAATCACAAGGCATGGGGACACGGTTAGCAGCCAAAATAAAACTTTATGCCAAGAGTCTGGTATTTTTCCTTAGGTTGGTAATAGGCCATCGTTTGGAGAGTGTATGATGTTTCAATAGCATCACTTAAATTCTTGGTACCCGAAGTATTCTTGGTAATAGGCCATCGTTTGGAGAGTGTATTTTTCCTATCTCCTCCTCTTCCTCGTGGTGCAACCATTGCTGATGTTTCAATAGTATCACTTAAATTCTTGTCTTTTACCAATGTAGGTGTTGAAGTATAGTGTCTTTATTATTATTAATATTTATGTTAGGGCTTTGTTAGGGGCTTCCCGCCCTTTTATATTTCATATAGGCTCATTAAGTGAAAAATATAAGACTTTTCATCTTCTCTCAACTCTTCAAGTTGGTATCAGAGCCAGACCTTTGTGTCTTCTTTGTCTATTGTCGGTGGCATTGTCTCTGTCATTTCCGCCGTTCGCTCCGCTGTCCGTCATTGTCGCTGTTGTCCGTTGTCGCTTTTCGCCACCGCCGCCAAGTATTGCTTTCTCCGGCGAAGTCAAGGGTTAGGTGTGCCTTGAGAAGCGCAACCCAACTCTGGTGGTCCCATCCTTCGAAGCCTCCGCACCAGTCGCCACACGCCGCCTCTTTTTGGCTAGTCTAGGCTGCATGTCCCCTACGCGCTGCCTTCCCGGCGTTGGAGTTACATCGCATCACTCCAGATCGTCTCCCCGGGGCTTCTTGAGTGTGTTTTGGTTCTTGATTCTCTGTTTCATTGGCTTGGGCTCATACCTAGGGTTCCTCCCTCACGTTTTTGAAACCCTAAGTCCCATTTCTTCTCGCAGTCGTAAAATGGCCTCTTCTACTGAATTAATTCCTCTTTATCTGCTACCCCTACCATTACATCTTCAAAACTGAATTGGAAAAATTATTTATCATGGTCCTCTGCTGTGAAATTGTGGTTTCTTGGTCAAGGACACCATAATCATGTTGAACAAGATATTTCTATGGTCCCAGATGAAGAAAAATCTCAGTGGCAGAAATTAGACTTTCAGTTATGTGCTGTTTTGTGGCAATCGGTTGAGCAAGAGGTTCTAGATATCTTGAGACCCTATAAGACATGCTCCTCTTTTTGGAAAAGGGTCTAAGATATTTTTGCTAATGATGTACAAAATATAAAAATGAAACAAAATACTGCCTGAAGTTGACCTGTCCTATTAAATAAAATAACATACCTAATATTTTATATTTGCAGATATTAAATAAGTTGACTTTTTATTTAATATATTTTTAGTAACATACAATATTTAACAAAGGTGATCCTATTTTAAATATTGTATAATTGGTAGGAGAGAGAAGAAGAATAGTAGAAGAGAGAAAAAACCTGCTAAAACTTGCTTTGCACAAAAAAAGTTGAAAAATTAGAAGAGAAAAAAAAATAGTTAACACCGTTTGTACGAATTTAACAGAAGAGATTTCATTGATGCAAATATTATTAAGTGAGGACTTAATTGACACACTTTTTAAAGGATGAACTAATTTGACATTTTTGAGCGAAACTAGGGACAAAATATGGTATTAAGCCTAAATGTTATTCCTTGCATGGCTTTCCAGACAAAGTTGTTCATGTGTCTAAATCTAATAATTCAGAATCGAGAATTTTGATGAAGAGTACCAAGAGTTTTTGAGGTACAAGTTTGAGAAGTCTTCTAATCTTGGTAAATCCTCCTCAATGTCAAATGTGTCAACTGCCTGCATCTCTCAATCTGTGGAAGGTCATAGTCCATGGATTCTTGACTCAGGTGCCTCAGATCATATCTTTGGTAACATCCATTCATTTTCTTCCATGTCCTCTCTAAAAACTCCTCATTTCATTACTATTGCCAATGGATCCAAAGTTGCATATCAAGGGATTGGAAAAGTTTCCCTATCTCCTTCACTAAAATTGAATTCTGTTTTGTATATTACTCATTCCTTACAATTTAATCTTTTTGAGTCAATTAACTCGTTCCTTAAATTGTTCTGTAACCTTTTCTGCTAATTCCTTTGTTATATAGGAACATGGTACGAGTCGTCTGATTGGAGAAAGACATGAGTCACGAGGACTTTATTTCTTAAAACCTAACTCCTTAGTTTCCTGTTTTGCAACTTCATCCCCAAAACTTTTGCATGATCGGTTGCGCCACCCAAGCTTATCCAAGTTGAAGATGATGGTTCCAATTCTCAAACACATTCAAGTCTTAGATTGTGAGTCTTGTCAGTTAGGAAAACATGTTAGATCTTCCTATCCTAAAAGGTCTGAGACGCAATGTAATTTTTCCTTTTCAACTATTCACTCTTATATTTGGGAACCAAGTCGTGTTACTTCTTTTGGTTTTAATTATTTTGTAACCTTCATTGATGAATTTTCTCGATGTACTTGGGCTTATTTAATGAAAGAGAGATCTGAACTTTTGACAATATTTGTGTCTTTTTTTAATGAAATTAAGAACCAATTTGGGAAGACAATTAAAATCCTCAGAAGTGATAATGCTAAAGAATACTTTTCTGCAACATTTTCTTCATTTTTATCTTCCCAAGGAATTTTACACCAGTCAACATGTCCCCACACTCCACAACAAAATGGCATTGCAGAGAGAAAGAATAGACATCTCATTGAAACTGCATGCTCCGTGATGTTGAATACTAATGTTCTTGTTCATCATTGGGGTGATGCAATCCTACTGCCTGTTTTCTGATCAATAGGATGCCTTCTTCCTCTCTTGAGAATAAAGTCCCTCACTTTGTCATTTTTTCAAATGACCCTCTTTACGATGTCTCTTCTTGTATATTTGGGTGTACTTGTTTTGTTCATAATGTTTCTCCAGGTCTTGATAAACTCTCTGCAGAAGCTATTAAGTGTGTCTTTTTGGGATACTCTCACCTTCAGAAAGGGTATAAATGTTATTCTCCCTCAACCAAGAGGTATTATATGTCTGCTGATGTCACATTCTTTGAGGACACACCGTTTTTCTTGTCCTCCATTGAGGACCGTTCATCTGTTCAACAAATGTTTCCTCTACCATCATGTGATCCCTTGGTTACTCCTGCTTCTTTACCTTAAACTCAAAATGCAAATGACATTGTTCCTCTACCTCTTCTAACATACCAACGTCAGACACAATCTCAAACTCAGAACATTGAAGATCCTCGAGACTCAGATCCTCCTTCATCAGATTCCCAAACCATGGATCCTTCATCCTTTTCACCCTCACTTGACTTAGATAATAATTGGTCTATTTCCCTTTGGAAAGGTATTCGCTCTACTCGTAATCCTTATCCTGTTTATAATTAAGGGTTAAATATGTTTTTAGTCCCTAAATTATTAGTCGTTTCTGGTTTTTGTCCCTCCTTCAAAATAAGATACAATTTGGTCCTCATTCTTTTCGAAACGTTCGTTTTAGTCCTCAAAATTTTGTTTTTAGTCCTCGTTTTAGTCCTCGAAACGTTCGTTTTGTCGACTAAAACGAACGTTTCGAAAAGAATGAGGATCAAATTGTACCTTATTTTGAAGGAGGGACGAAAACCAGAAACGACCAATAATTTAGGGACTAAAAACATATTTAACCCTAATTTTGAGTTATAATCGTTTGTCTCCTCCATATTTCTCTTTTGTTTCTTCCTTATCTTTCATTAAGGTTCCTAATAATGTTCATGAGGCACTTGGTCATCCTGGATGGTGACAAGCCATGATTGATGCAGGCACTTGAACACAATGGCACTTGGGACCTTGTTCCTCTTCCTCTTGGTAAGAAGCCTGTTGGTTGTAGATGGGTTTATGCTATTAAGGTTGGTCCTACTGGTGAAATTGATTGTCTTAAAGCTCGTTTGGTAGCTAAGGGATATACTCAAGTCTATGGCCTCGACTATTGTGATACTTTTTCTCCTGTGGCTAAAACCACTACTGTTTGTATTTTGCTTGCTATGGCTGCCATCCGTCAATGGCCCCTTTACCAGTTGGACATTAAAAATGTCTTTCTTCATGGTGATCTAGAAGAAGAGATATACATGGAGCAACCTCCTGGGTTTGTTGCTTAGGGGGAGTTTGGGTTAGTTTGCAAATTACATCGTTCCCTCTATGGCTTGAAGCAATCACCTCGAGCTTGGTTTGGTAAATTTAATCGGGTTGTGCAGAATTTTGGATTGAAACGATGTGAGGCGGATCATTCAGTATTTTATAGTCACTCTTCTCCTAATAAATGTGTTTATCTTATGGTCTATGTTGATGATATTGTCATTACAGGAAATGACGTCACTAGAATTGATCAATTAAAGAATCATTTGTTCAACCACTTTCAAACCAAAGATCTGGGTTGACTAAAATATTTCCTTGGTATTGAAGTGGCACAATCAAAGAAAGGTGTCATCATTTCACAAAGAAAATATGCTCTTGATATTTTAGAGGAAACATGCCTGACAAATTGCAAGCCTATTGATAGTCCTATGGACTCAAATCAAAAGTTAATGAAAGACCAAGGTGAACTTTTCTCACACCCAGAGAGATATAAAAGGCTTGTTGGAAAACTTATCTATCTTACCATAACAAGACCTGATCTTTCCTATCCGGTGGGAGTTGTGAGTCAATTTATGCAAAATCCACATGTTGATCATTGGAATGCAGTGATTCGCATTTTCAGATATGTAAAAGGAAACGCAGGACAAGGATTGTTGTATGAGGACAAGGGAAGCACTCGAGTTGAGGGATATTGTGATGCAGATTGGGTTGGTTGTCCAATTCACAGAAGATCTAGAACAGGATATTGTGTTTTACTTGGGGGGAACCTTGTATCTTGGAAAAGTAAAAAACAAAGTGTTGTTGCTCGATCTAGTGCTGAAGCTGAGTACCGATCTATGGCTCTAACTACATGTGAACTTGTGTGGATTAGACAACTCCTTCAAGAGTTGAAATTTTGTGAAAATGAGTAGATAAAGTTGTATTGTGACAATCAAGCCACCCTTCACATTGCCTCCAATCCAGTGTTTCATGAAAGAACAAAACACATAGAGATTGATTGTCATTTTATTAGAGAGAAGTTATTGTCAAAGGATCTTGTTACTGAGTTTATCAACTCTAATGAACAACTCGTAGACAATCTGACCAAATCTCTAAGGGGGCCTAGAATTCAATTTATATGTTCCATGCTTGGTGCATATGATCTATATGCTCTAGCTTGAGGGGGAGTGTTGAAGTAAGTGTCTTTATTATTATTAATATTTATGTTAGGGCTTTGTTAGGGGCTTCTCGCCTTTTTATTTTTTAGAACTATTGTCTCCTATAAATACAGTAGTAAGTTGTATTAGGCTCATTAAGTGAAAAGTATATGACTTTTCATGTTCTCTCAACTCTTCAAGTGTAGGTACCCGAAGGAGTCGAGTAACTAGGCCATCTACAACGGGATTTGATCACTAGCTAAAACTTGATCACGTACATGATCAAAATCTGAGAGTAAACTTCTTAGAATTAGGACCATGTAATACTTGTCAAGCTTTTTGTTGATACTTTCTAATGAATCAACTACAAAGAAGTTATTTAACTCTTCTACCGCAACCCTAGCTTTTGTTATATGGGAAACCATATTGTGGTTGACTTGTTTGAGAGAAGCTACAGTTTGGGTTGCATCAAAAAGACGTTGTACGTCATTAGCAAAAATATCCTGTGCCCTTCTTTAAAAAAGAGGAACATGTCTTATAGGGTCTCAAGATATCTAGAACCTCTTGCTCAACCGATTGCCACAAAACAACAAATAACTAAAAGTCTAGTTTTTGCCACTAAGATTTTTCTTCGTCTAGGACCATAGGAACATCTTGTTCAAGGTGATTAAACCAAGAAACCATAATTCCACAATAGAGGATCATGATAAATAATTTTTCCAATTGAGTTTTGTAGACGTAATGATAGGGTTAGCAGATAAAGAGGAATTAATTGTAGTAGAAGAGGCCATTCCAAAGTGTGAGAAGAAACCAGACTTAGCGTTCCAAATAACTTGAGGGAGGAAACCCTAGGTATGAGCCCCAACCAACAAAACCGAGAAACAAGAATCAAACCACACTTAGGAAGCACTGGTGAGACGACCAACAATGGTGCGATGTAACTCCAACACTGGGAAGGCCATGCAAGATGAACACTGGCCGGAGAGAAGCGGCAAGTACAGAGGTTTCTAGGAGGGGACCACCAGGGTTGGGTCATGCTTCTCAAGGCGCACCTAACCCTTGACTTCACCGGAGAAAGCAACAGTTGACAGCGGCGGCGACGACTATAGACAACATCGGCACGACGAAAACGACAGAGAGACGACGACGCCGATGATAGACAAGGAAGATACAAAGGTCTGGCTCTTGATACCAACTCGAAGAGTTGAGAAAAGCTAAAAAGTTCTATTTCACTTAAAAAATCTAATACAACTTACTATTGTATTTATAGGAGACAATAGTTATAAAAAGTAAAAGGGTGGAAAGCTCCTACCAAAACCCTAAAAGGAAAATCCCGTACATAAATATTAATAATAATAAAGACATTACATTTCAACATACATGAGTGATTGAAGACAAGAAATTTGCGTGACATGCTTATTTTGTCATTCTTTTGTAAGGAAGCAAAGTGCCTACAACAATAAATATACTCTTAGAAGTTTTTTTAGTGCGATTGCCATAGAAAAATGTCATATCAAGTTAAATTACAACTAGGACTTTTCAAATTAAGTGGGAAAAGGTTAGAAAATTATTTGGAGAAGGTAAAATCCTGATACTTAACTGAGGAGTGCTATGAAAACAATAACACATAATCTAGTATTGATTAAAATTTATTGAACCTAATTAAGAGAGAGACTCGTTTAATCAGAAGTGAGACTTACAAATTTGTGATTTTCAATAGAATTAGCCAATAATAGAAAATGTTCATGAGAATGTGTTATTGACATTTCTCTTATCAATTTGGGAAATGTGGTTGAATCGTTAGTTAAGAATCTGAATTTTTTCTCATTTTAGTTACACACACATGGAAACATGAATATGGTACCATGTCTTGATGTTTTATTACTGTATTTTTAGACAATGCTAGTATCTGTATGCTGTTCATGTTTATACTTCATGGGTGTTTTATGGTTTAGTGACAAGCCTTCTCTTTGAAGACCCTTTCTGCTACTTCTAGCTTTCCTGTGTTAAAGTGATCTATTTTATTTTTAGTTGATAGCCGTGCAATAGGGAATGTTTAAACTTGGTAGTGGTACTTCTGTTTCATCATCAACATCTCTCTCTCCCCTCTTTTTGGTTTATACTCTCAATTTATATTGGAACATTTACCTAATAATATCATTATATTATAGTGTTAAAACTTGTGATTTTTATTTTTATTGGAAAACAAACTAATGCTATTTATATTGAAAATAATTCAGTGTCATAATTTTGCAATCTAAGTGTCCAGTTTTCGTGGGCTTATTCTAGTGGTGATCTCTAGAACAGCCTGAAACAAGAGGAAGAGTTTGTGGCATAGTTCACCAGGCTTCTGTGTATGAAAAGCTGATCATGAACTGCTAAAGGATTAAAATCATGTTTCTGTAAAATCATTTTTATTTTGTGCAATAATATCTCATGGTGTATTAAGTAGCTTCATGTTCTCACTAATGTTATGGTTAGAGAAAATAGTTGTTATCCATTTGGTCAATCATATCGGTAATAACAAGCTTATATTATGTGTGGCACGGCAGAGAAGACTGGCTATGGACATTTCAGCGTTCTGTGCTTGATCTGGATCAACAATTTCTTCTAGTCACTTCAAAAGTTAGTTTGCTGATGGACCTTTTGGTGGTCATGTGGTATATGCAGTCCAGCTGTTGTAGATGATGTAATTTTCTTTTTGATTACTCTTCAAGCTGAAGAAGGTAGTAATTGTGCAGAGCAGTTTTGAATGATGTGATCTTTCTCCATATAAGAACAATTAGATATTTTTCATGCAGTGATATATGCCAGCCCTATTCTGTATCTTTTTTTCAGCTTTAGTTGTTGCAATGTCGTGTTCACAAGGTCACTTTACAAGAGAGAAATGAAATCAACATGTGTTGCGATATTGTTAATAGTTGCAAACTTATTATTCTACTCCTTCCATAAGACGTTGTGAAATGCATACCTTTGAAAAGCATACTTGCAGAGAAGTCGTTAATAATTTCGGTTGGTTAATGGAGTGGCAATGTTTTCCTCATGAAGGTATGTTCTATTGTTCTTTCGTTAGTTTGTCTATCAATTGTTAGTCTTTGACTCTATTAATTGGATGCTTCTTTCTGCGTATTATAACCGTCACTTCATTCATTTTTAGAAAGAGATTTTTGGAATATATTAATATTTTGGATTCGGAAAGCCCATCTGGGTATACGAGAATCCAAATTCCTTGCGGGACTTTTGATGCCCATTTGTTCTGTTTTTGTACTTCACATTGTTTTACCAACTTCATTAAATCCTTTTTGAAGTTCACCACGAAGTATTGAAATGGTTGAAATGAATGTTTGGTGCGTTCACAAACAATATTATTTAATACTTGCATCAGCTTAAAATATTAAACTAATTGTTTGATTTTTTACGGTAGTGTTTGGTTTCCTGAATTAGATTGATAAATTAATTTTATACTGATAAATATTTTTATCAAGTGATCAAACTAATAAATATGAAATTTCGAAATAATTTTTATTCAGGCAAGTCACATGTAAACCTGTAATGTTTCCTAAAGAGCTTGTCTTATAATTGATCCTGACGAATTCTTATATAATTTCCGGTTAATAAAAATTAACAGTATGCTTGAGCAAGTTGAAAAAAAGATTAAACAAAAAGGTGAAATACTATTCATAACCTTTATTATGGACTTGTAATTGAGTTTATTTAAGTATTTGGAAAATTAACCGAAAATTTATAGGAATGATTCCCACAGAAAGATGATGCATGAGCAATGAGAGTAAATACTGCATCAGGTCTGTAGAAAGCAGCTTATTCGGAGCAGAGTGTTTATTATTGTACCCAGTCCAATAGATAAAAGGCAAGCAAAATATCCATGTAAAATTCTGGAACAAACCTACATGTATGTGTGGATGGAGATGGATATATAAGATGAGTCCTATGCTTGTGATGGTTTGTAATAGTATTAATTCCAATTATTATTATGAGAACATTAAGTTAGGTTAATTAAACATTTAGTTAATTCATTTCAACCGGATTTCATAAACTGAAAGAGAGATCATCTACACGAATGAAAAATACTTAAATTATACATAAATAAATATACTTATACTTTATCTATTTATTTTTTTATAATAAATCTCCTATCATTTTATCTTCAGCAGTAGTACTAGTAGTTGTACTGGCATTGATTACAGTTATAAACGAATATAATTTAAGAAGAGAGTAATATATTTAATACGTAAATTGCATTTTTAATATAGCTTTTAGGAAGAAATATTAACGAAAACAATATTGAAGAGAATGATAAAAATATCATACTCCAAACTAATGTTAAGAGAAAGGAAGTACAAGAAACTAAAACATGATAACTTCATCTCTTCTCCGGTGACAGGACAATATTTATAAAAGGGGTAAAACTTGAAATAACAAGAGTAGATGCCGCAAAGTTGGGATGAGCACACGGTCAATTTAATACTTATCATTATTAGATACAAACAAAGTTCTACATAACTATGAATATGAATTTATATATATATATATATATATATATAAAAGATATTTTTATTGAAGAGAATGATAAAAATATCAAAAGTAAATCCGTGAGGTATAGGCGGGTAGCCAATGAAAGATGTCCAAAAAATCATGGGAGGTGGAAAGCAAGAAATGTTCAATAACCATGAGTCAATAGACCATGGTGTTCTCGAATAAGAAAAACGACTTCCGCGGTAAAAGAGGTAGAGAACCATAATAAGATAAAAACAAGAGATGGACATGAGTTTATATATACATAAGATACCTCCATTGGTAAGAAGCTTTGACCCAAAGTGGACAATATTTTACCACTGTGGAGATCTTGTGTGTATATTGAACCTTCCTACAATTATTGTTAGTATTTTGAGGTTGTAGAAAAATAGTTAATGGAGGATAGAGAAAATATGGAGATAATAAAATATAAAAGTAGTAATTGGAAGAAGTGTATTTTGTAATTGTCTTAGTTGTGGTAGATATTGTCTTACATCAAATGGTGGAATACATGAGTATTTATAAATCTATAGATTCTTTTAAAAAATCCTAGTCACAACATATGTGAAATGTAGTATTTACTTACGTATTCTTGATGTTTTTTCTTCATATCTTAGTCTTTTCTATAATATTCTAGAATTTGTGTTGCATTTTTTATCTTTAAGGAAATTTTTATATTCTTTTAGAATTTGCATTACACTTTAATACTCCTCCTTAATACAAATTTGGTAATTCCAAACATAGTGAGTAGTAGTTCAAATCTTGGTCTTAGTAACGCCTTTGTTAATATCTTCAGTTTGATCTTCTTCCTCCATTGTCTTGACCCATTCTTCTTGTTTTGAAGCTACTTCATAACTGTTAAGCTCAACCATGGCCATATTGCAAGTTTCATATATGTCTACCCAAGATCTTATTCGTCTTGGAATGGAATCAAGTGAAGAATCTTGTTGTGGAGTGGAGAAAACATACCTAAATTTTCTGTCTCTTCTTGAATTTCTTATTGACATGTTGCACTGGTACTAAAATATTTCTTTTAAAACATTTTTCTTCTTCCTCATTCTAAGAAGCATTTTCATCAACTTCAACATCTCAGCTGATGATGAGCTTTTTTGTTCATAGGTTGTAGACTCGATAACCATTTAACTGTATGCTATATCTCAAGAATATTCCTTGTATATAGTCTTGTCTCCAAGCTTTTGACTCCTTCGATCAGGAACATATATGTAAAGAATAAATCCAAATACTTGTAGGTGTTTAGTTGATGACTTTCTTCCACTCCAAGCTTCAATAGGAGTCTTGTCTTAGACTATCTTAGTTGGACATCTATTTAGAATGTAAACTGTAATGCAGACTACTTTAGCCCAAAAAATGTTAGACATACTTTTTTCTTTTAGCATTTATGTTACCATTTCCATGACTATGCAATTCTTTCTCTCTGACACACCATTTTGTTGTGGAGTATATGCGATGATAAGTTGTTGCTTTATGCCTTCATCTTCTCACAATTTGTCAAACTTGTGAGATGTACTCCTTGCCACATTCACTTCTAAGTACTTTTATTTGTTTTCTACTTTGGTTTTTGACAAGGACCTTGAATTTCTTGAATATTCCAAAGACTTCTAACTTCGTCTTTGAGAAATAGACCCATGTCATTCTAGAAAAGTCACCAATGAAGATGATGAAATACTTGTTGTTATGATGTGAAGGTGTCCTCATCGGTCCAGGAACATTGGTATGAATCAACTCCATTAAGTCTTTTGTTTTCCATGCTTTGTCGGTTGAGAATAGTAATTAGTGTTGTTTGGCGAGGAGACATCCTTCGCATGATTAATATCCATTCTCTATCATTTAGCCAATACTTAAAAGATTCTCTTTAAAATTGAGAACTATTAAAACGTACTAGATGAATTTCAAACATTTCTTTGTTTTCACCATGACACTTCCTTTGCCTCCAGACTCCAATATGGTGTTGTTTCCCAACTAAACTTTGACATTGATAGATTTATCAATGTCTTTGAAGATGCTTTGATCCTTCGCCATATGATTGTTGCATCCACTATCCAACTACCAACTTCCTTTCCCGCTAGGAGATTCTTGATTGGTATAGAATAAGCTTTGCTCCTGATTATGTTCTTCCACAAAGTTTGCTTGATGATTATTTTTATTTTGACAATACTTCTCTAACTGACCAAAATTCTTGTAATACTGACAATAAGGTTTTCCATGATGCCTTTCAAGTGACTTGTTTTTTTACAAATGCCACATGAAGAATATGTTCCCTGACGATTCATAGAGAAGCTTTATAAAATTTTCTTTATTTCTATAAATTTCTCCTTTACTTGTATTTCCTTCATATTCTTTATTTTCAGACTGTAATTTTAGTTTTGATTAAAAGACATTTTCGATTGAGTCTTCTTTACACCTTTTCAATATTTGTTCATAAGCTTCAAGAGAGTCCATTAGTTGTGTTACTGACAATGTAGCCAAATCTTTTCATCATATTTTTGGGAAATAGAAATTAAAATTTTCTCAACAATTTTTTTGTCAAAAATATTTTCCTCATACGTTCTTTTATTTTAGAATAGTAGTCTTTCATTCTTATTAATTCAAACTCTCATCTTAGATAATGAAGTTTAACATTGTGTACTTCGTCCCTTCCTTGAAATTCCTTTTGTATTATGTTCCAAGTTTGCTTTGCACTTGACACCTATTATTCTTGAAAAAATTGTGTCATCATTTGCTTGTTGAAGAGTAAATAAAGCCCTTGAATTCTTTTGCTTATTCTCCTTCAACTCCTTCTTCTGAGCTGTAGATTAGAGGTGTCTTTTAGAATAGTGAATCCTTCTTCTATAATCTCGCATAAATCTTGAGATCGAAAGAATGTCTTTATTTTGACACTCTAAAATTATAATTTTTTCTTGTAAAAATAGGTACTAGAATTGATGATGTTTAATTGGTAGTGACCATAGATTGAGAAAATATTTTGGAAGTAATATAGAATGAAGTTATAGTTTTGTTTAAAGTCGTTGAAAATTTTATCTATACCTAGAGTAAATGACTTAACGTAGCTCTAGTATTACAGTTAGTATTTTGAGGTAGTGGAAAGGAGTAATTGATGTGGTAGAGAAAGTATGGAGATAGTAGAATTTAAAAGCACAAGTTGGAAGAAGTGCATTTTGTAGTTGTCTTAATTATGATAATTGTTATATCAAATGGTAGAGTACATGAATATTTATAGACCTATAAATTATTTTAGAAAATGTTAATCACAACTTATAATGTTCTAAATTTTTATTTATGTAAGAATGTTTTTTTTCTATCTTAGACTTCTAGACTTTGAATTACACTCTAATAATTATTTACCCCAACCATTGTGTACCAGCACATTGAGATTGTTTCCAGTTCTATACTCATGACACTCACATGGATCAGTCTATTATCTTCGATTTTTCGTTGCTTCTCTCTCTTTATTTATAAGCTACTCTTCCATCTTCATCTATAATTGTTGAGAAAAACAAAACTTTATATATGTATATTAGAGAATTTTGAAATGGCTAGGTTGAAGGGCATGCAGCATTTCCAGTGTTCTTCACAGCTCTAAGCAAAATATTAGCATTGACCACATAGAAAGATTGCCAAGAGTAAGAAAACGACACTACTTAGTAATGCAGTCAGTTCGTTTCGAATTAAATGACATGAAAGGTCATTGTAAATTAAGTTTCTCAACAGTTACAATTCTAGTCAAGTAAACAACTGAACCCTTAAGTAATTTAAGAGTTGTTGAATGCAATAATTAAGTTAAGTGTGAAATGAGAAAGATGGGAAATGAAAGATATCCTTCGCAGAAATAGTTTTCTATTGGTGGATGTTCATGATTTAAGTCAAAGATGGAGAATTAATTACCTATGGTTCTCCGTCAATATTTATATCACGGATATGGAAGATTTTGGGTCAACCTTCACTATCATTTTAATTTTAATAATTAGAAAAGTATATAAATATGATTAATATTTTAAGTAGAAAATAAAACAATTTGTTAATTATAATTTAAAGAATTTATTTTATTTTAAAAAATATATATATATTTTTAAAAAAATAAAGATTTGATGATTATTTAGTTAGAAAAACAATATTATTAAATAGTATTAAATATCAGTTGATATCTACGATACTATAAGATGAGAATAATGAAATATGATATTTTTCCTTAGAGATATAAGATTTATAAAGATAGTAGAGAATAAAGTTTAGGTAGAGAATTTTAATAGAAACGGTGGTAAGTTAAGGAAGAAAGAAAAATTCTTCAAGGTTGAGTTTTGAAGGGGAAAATTGAAGAAGTGATGGGTAAGAGACAGGGGAGCTAAAATTATTTTTTTTCTTTTATTGTCTTTTTGTATCTTTGTATGTGATGACTTGATCAAAGGTGGTGAATGATAACTTTACCAAGTTGTACTAAAGATGAATTTCATTGGAACTTTTAAGGAGAGAAATAGAAAATGACACATTTGTACTTCATCGAAGAGAGTAATGGGAAGTGACACCAATATACTTTGTTCTGGTTCTCGAGAAGAGTAATGAAAAATGACACTAATATATTTTGTTGGGACTCTCGAGAAAAGTAATGGAAAATGATACTAGTGTATTTTGTCGGGGTTCTCGAGAAGAGTAATGAAAAGTGATACTGAGATTACTAGTGGTTGTAATGTTGATATGATATGTTGTTTGATTTTTTGTTTTTTTATTGAAAACCATAATTTAAATTTATAATGTGGTGAAAACTATTGTTATTGTTTAGGTTAGCTTGCTTCTTTTATTTGATGGTTTCCACTTGTGATAATCATATTTTTAAAAAAATAGTATTAATGTTGAAGAAGATGAACAATACTAAAGAGAATAGTTATATCGGAAGATATTTTAAATAATCTTTTAATTTATTTTTTTTATAAAGTTTGTTTGTAAAACAATTTCTTTTTAAAATTTTCAATAAAAAAAATGAAGTTTTGTTTATCTAATTGGTATAAATTATATATTTTAGGATTGGGATGTTACTCTTTGTGTGACATTCTTGCATAAGGGACCTCCCTTTATTCTTAATTTTGTTAGGAAGAGAGGTAGTCTTTCTCCCGCAATACTCCTCAGCTTTTGACAGCTTCGAATGAGTAATTCTTGCAAGGATGTGAGACGAAGAAGGCCCTTACATTCCAACGTCTCTAGACTTAACAAATTAAATAGATTCCAACGTCATCGCATGGATACTTTAATAAACCCTTTTCGTACAATTAAAAAAAAATTACATGGAACTTTGGGTTAAATAGTTTTAGAAATAAATAGTTATGTTTATTTCAACTAATATTGAGTATCTAAAAAAATATATAACTAACTTCTTCAAATATTGAATTATAAACTAAATTGAGTTAAATTAACAAATAAAAATATTTTATTATAAAAAAATAAGGACGATTCAAGTAGAGATTATTATTACAAGAATAATTTCATACACTATTACGAAAAAAAATTAAAGAAATATTTTCTTCTATATAAAGCCATTTATGCATCACATGGTTCACTTACTATAGTAACTTGTAAAAGAAAGAAGATAGTTTCTTTTTTTATTACCCACATATCCATTGGGATTATTTTCAATCTTACTCACAAAACAACTAAAGCGGAGTTGTCAAATTAGTTTTCAACAATACAGTGAATAGATAAAGATGAAATCGATCTAAATTAGAATTGAGCCAGTTCAAGTACTCAACATATAATCCAAATTAAGTTCGTTATGAAAACTTACCACGAAATTAACAGACTGAACTACGGATAAATGGCAGAACTCCGACAACTTTTTTTCATCCGAATTCAAGGTTTAATCATCCTTTGTTCTAAAGAAAACTAAAAGCAACCTTCCTTAAATAAAATTTTCCTTCACTTGTTTTCTTTGGAAATCTGTGGCAATTGTTGTCGTGCATTTGAGATTTCATCATGGGAGGGTGTTACAGCCATGTTTCAGTTCACGATGTGGAATGTTCATGTAAGCATCACCGGGATGATGGTGCATGTGAACATGGTGGGGACAGTATCAGGTTAAGAAGGTCCTGTGAGTTTGTATCAATGTACAGCAAAAAGGGTTCAAAAGGAGTTAATCAAGATGCATTGACCGTGTGGAAGGTAAGATTCTTGATATATATGTTTGCAATTTGGCTTCGTTTTCTATTTTTCTTTCAATCAATCTTCCTGGAACTGTTTTCTTTAGAGTCCTTAAGGTTGGAATTACACTTTTGAAGATGAAATTGCAGATATAAAATTAACTTATCATGGTTTTCAATCATTGAGTTCTGCACATATGGTTTATTAATTAAAAATAATGGATCTTAGGGAATGAAAGGCTTGGATTAATGTTTAATATGATACATTTTCAGGACTTCACTGGAAAGAAGGACATGATGTTTTGTGGGGTGTTCGATGGTCATGGTCCTCTGGGGCATAAGTTTTCACAGTCTATACGTGACAAACTACCCTCAAAACTCTCAGCATCAATCAAACAGTCACAAACACAAAAGGTCATCAAACACAATGAGACAAATCCTACAGATGGAAGTAGTCATAATGTCTACGGTGACGATAACCAAAACATGTCCTTTTCTTCATGGGAGGGAAGCTTCATGAGGTGCTTCAGGGAAATGGATGAAGACCTTGCCAAGAACATAGACACTAAAGGATTTCTTGGGGGTAGCACTGCTGTAACCATTATCAAACAGGTACATTCAGAACTTCTAACAATTGCATTACCACCTTGTCAATGTTATTGTTTCCACTGGATCCGGGCGGACCCTGTTAAAACACACTTGGATGGACGGACGCGTAATGGCGAACGCAGGATACGGGCGGACGGACGATCACGAACGCTGGAGAAGGGCGGACACTCTCTCCAGGTGATGCAGACCGGGCGGACGATACCGTCAGGGGCGAACGCTGCGGACAGTACCATGATGGACGAACGCTGTTCCTCATTACCACAAATCGGGCGGACGCCCTCCTACTCCAAGTGCTGCTCCCTGCTTCCAAGCCGGGCGGACGTCCTCCCTCTACTTGCGCTGTTCCACCCTCCCAGTTGGGGAGGGGCCGGGTACCTGCTAAAGGCACTCCGACGCTCAAGTCAGTAATATGACAGAGCGTTATATAATGCATGCATGTGTTGCGTTCTAAGCAATCTGTCCAGAAATCATACCTGAGACCTTTATTTATACTGATCGTAATGGGCTTTTACCTTTTGGGGGCCTGGGAACGGCCCAATAATGCCTTAATCTTTATTAAGGACTTTAACGTGTCATTAGCGTGTAATCAGCAAAATGCGGTCGGTTGAGAATGATGGTCGGCCAGGGATGTTACCCTGGGTGGGCGTCCGTCTGGCTCTTCTTGTCACACTGGACGGACGCTCTTAGGCGGTCGTTCGATTCATGAAGGGCTGGACGCTCACCATCTTGGGCGGACGTCCAGCTCTTGAGCGGACGTCCCATCATTGGGTGAACGTCCCATCTTGGATCGGTGGATGCTCGCCATTTCGGACGGACGTCTCATCTTTGGGAAGACGTTCGGCTCAGTGGAAGTCATCTTGGGCGGACGTCCCATTTTGGGCGGACGTCCAGCTCTTGAATGGATGGACGCTCGTCCTGATTGACATCTTGGACGGACGTCTATTTACTGAATGGCTGGGCACTCGGTTTATGCCGGGAGGTCCTGTTAGTGCAATTATTATTTTTTCAGAATATGTCGAACCGTGCATGTGTGGAAACTGAGTATTTTAATTCATTTTCCCTTGATTATTTCATTTCTTGCACTATTTGATATGAAAATGCTTACCCCATCAGAAGCCAAAACCACAAACTCATCCTGCTTGGTAAGTTTTCTGTATGATACATCGGGGACTGAGATGAGACCATAATCTTTCAGGCAAAAATTTCCGAAGGCTCTTGCCATAGCTAGACCAGGGCGATCCCCATTTGGCCTCCATATTCTATTTACACAGGGATCTCCTTTTGCAGAAAAAATTCTACCTCCGCTATTAATGATTCTTAAAGCTTCACCTGAGTGACATTGAAGAAAGAAAGAAAGTTAGACGTAAGAACATTTGGAAGAGTGTCTTATCAGAAATAAGTAGTTTTAGCTTATTTCACTAAGTTTTAAAACCAAGTTATCAATAAGCTATCATTTGATTTGATAAGTTCTCAATGAATAAGCGTTTAACTAAACCATTTAACCAAACCAAGAGGGATTTTAGATTAGGAAACTGAGATAGAATAGTTAATACTATGACCTACTTGGAATATCTGGGGACAAGTCAACAGTGAGTTGAACAGGAACAAGATGGTTGTCATGTGCTCTTCTGCAAAGAACTGCACGAGAATCTCCCAAATTTCTAATTATTAATTGGTCGCGCTGAAATTTAAAGGGGGAAAGAATGTGGTCAATTATAACTGTACTAACAGGACCTCCCGCCATAAACCGAGCGCCCAGCCATTCAGTAAATGGACGTCCGTCCAAGATGTCAATCAGGACGAGCGTCCATCCATTTAAGAGTTGGACGTCCGCCCAAGATGACTTCCACCGATCCAAGATGGGACGTTCGCCCAATGATGGGACGTCCGCTCAAGAGCTGGACGTCCGCCCAAGATGGTGAGCGTCCAGCCCTTCATGAATCGAACGACCGCCTAAGAGCGTCCGTCCAGTGTGACAAGAAGAGCCAGACGGACGCCCACCCAGGGTAACATCCCTGGCCGACCATCATTCTCAACCAACCGCATTTTGCTGATTACACGCTAATGACACGTTAAAGTCCTTAATAAAGATTAAGGCATTATTGGGCCGTTCAAGGCCCCCAAAAAGTAAAAGCCCATTACGATCAGTATAAATAAAGGTCTCAGGTATGATTTCTGGACAGATTGCTTAGAACGCAACACATGCATGGATTATATAACGCTCTGTCATATTACTGACTTGAGCGTCGGAGTGCCTTTAGCAGGTACCCGGCCCCTCCCCAACTGGGACGGTGGAACAGCGCAAGTAGAGGGAGGACGTCCGCCCGGCTTGGAAGCAGGGAGCAGCACCTGGAGTAGGAGGGCGTCCGCCCGATTTGTGGTAATGAGGAATAGCGTTCGTCCATCATGGTACTGTCCGCAGCGTTCGCCCCTCACGGTATCGTCCGCCCGGTCTGCATCACCTGGAGAGAGAGTGTCCGCCCGTCTCCAGCGTTCGTGATCGTCCGTCCGCCCGTATCCTGCGTTCGCCATTACGCGTCCGTCCATCCAAGTGTGTTTTGTAACATCCCAATTATATAATAACCAATATTATATAATAAAGACGTCAACATTCAAATATAGAGAACAGTCAGAATATGACGTGTAATTTAATTGTTAAATTACAATCATCCAGATAAAATGAGCGAAAATTTAAACTTGAACAGCTTGAAAGGATTGATCGCTACAAGTGATCAATCAGGAAACTTCTAAGAAGATTACTTTGCAACATCAGCAACCTCCGGCTCCTGCTCCAAGGGGAACTCTTCGACGACATCTGCTCCCATCCAAGTGGATGATTATCGCCGAATAACATATCCAAATTGGCACACAACACAAACAATGCAAGGGTGAGCTAGATATAAAAAGCATGTTATCATACATAGATTTATATAAAGAATAATTTAGGCATGCTCATTAAATCACAATTCACATATTCACACGACTCATATTTACACTCGCATAGTTCAGCTGACACTCCCCAACACTATGCAAGGTAAATTCCCAAGACACGACTCATCCGGATTTGTATAACTGTCGAACTATTGGTCGTCTTTGCACTTGCATAGTTCAGCTGGTCTTTCTCCAACACTAGCAAGGTAAATCCCCCAATCTGTCTATGTCTAAATTCAAAGACTATAGACGAGAACCTCCCTCTACTCTCACCACTCACATTGTTCTTCTCTACTTGAGTATGAACAATGCTTTGAGTTTAGGGATAGACATACCATTTCAAAGCTCCTACAATTATACAGAAACAACCACGATATTCCACATAACCACTTTCATCCATCTCTCCCCGAGATGTCTGAATCATACTCAAACCCACATTTACATTTACAATCAAATCATCACAGTAATTTATCATATTTCACATTCATTCATATACTTTCACCCATATCACTTCTCAATATATATATATATATATTTATTCCAAATATTAATACACATAATTCAACTCAAGAAAAATAAAATTTAGACAATAAAATTTGTAGAATACTATTTGGAAGGTCACTATTCACTCAACCCATTCTGGAACGAACGTTACTGGACGAACGTTGTTTTCCAAGCATTTAAGCCGAACACTATTTTGGACGTACGTCAATTTCGCACGTCAGGACGAACGTCACAAAATTTATTTGGACGAACGCTCAAAAACAGGCCGAACATTGGACGAACGCTCAACAACAAGTCGAACATTGGACGAACGCTAACAACAGGCCGCACACTGGACGAACGCTACGGACGAACGCTCAAAAACCGAAAGACTTCTCTGGACGAACATTGCGGGACGAACGCTCAACAACCAAAACACTTCTCTGGCCGAACACTGCGGGACGAACGCTCAACAACCGAAAGACTTCTCTTGACGAGCGTGAACACTCGTCCAACTACGAAGGACGATCGCTCAAAATTGGGCGACAACTTGGACGAACGCGCGCCGAACGTATAAGACGAACGCATGAGCGAACGCTCATCAGGCTAAAAGAAACGAGCGCTCAATCAACGTGGACGAACGTCGCCATTTCGGACGAACGCTCATCAAAATACATATAAAAACCGAACGTTCAGAAAATACCGAACGTTCACAATGTCAAGCTGGACGAGCGTCCCCAAAAATTGGACGAACGCTCAGATAATTTGACTGGACGAACGTTCAATTCGTCAAGTTGGACGAACGTTCAATTTGAAACCAAATTGGACGAACGCGATTCTGCAGATTATGCAGAATCACAGGTTTTTCCAGAAAACGCAGAAACCCATTTTCACTCCCAAAATTCTCAGATTTGCACCAAACACAGTATAATTCAACAATCAAAACGCAAAATATCTAGCTCCCCTTACCTCTTGAAGACCTCCTTGAATCACTTCCAGAGAGTTTGATCTTCTTCCAATCTTTAAGAGTTCTTCACTTCTTCTCCCTGCAAGGACTCCCCTCTCCCCAGATGTACATCCCAGCTCCTCCTCTCAGCCCTTCTGAATTTGGTGCAACTTCCACGGTGCTCTTTGTACGGCTGGACGGCTGAAAAAATGGAGGGAGGAAGGCTCCCTTCCCTTTTGCTGCTGCCTCTCCCTCACGGCTCTCTCTCTCTCACTCTCACTCCTCTCCCCCTCACTGCCCAAAAAGAACGAAACACACCCCCTTTCCAAATGAGACCCAGCCGCCCCCCCTTTCTTTTCTCCCCTTCCTCTCCTGGTCCAATAATGCAGCCCTCCCCCCAATCAAACACCCGTGTTTTAGGGAAATGGTGGGTGACCACCGTGTCCCCACCACTCCTGAAATTAAGGGTCTTACATTCTCCCCAACAACAAAAATTTTCGTCCTCGAAAATTGAGCTTACTAGAACAAGTAAGTTTCTTTTATCCCGTCCTTTAACTCCCGGTAGAGTTTCCTGCTCTACCGTCCAAGATTTACACTTAGCCAACTTGACATACAATATTCTTTTTTTTTTCTCAGTACTCCCCGTACTACACTAAGGTGATCTTCATGTTCTTCTCAAGTCTTAGAATAGACCAGTATGCCATCTATAAATACTACAACAAACTTGTCCAAGAAGGGTCTAAAAATTCGATTCATATAGTCCATGAGAATGACTGGGTCATTAGTCACGCCAAACAGCATAACCACATACTCGTAGTGACCATATCTAGACCTGAACGCCGTCTTCTACACATCATCCGCTTTCACTAAGATTTGATGATAACCCAACCTTAGATCAAACTTAGAGAATACTGTAGCTCCGTGTAGTTGATCCATCAAATCATCTATTCTCGACAACGGATACTTATTCTTGATCGTCTGTTAACATAACCTTACCTCTAGATTTCCACTATAACTCAAAACTACAACTCAAAAAGTCTCCTTCGCCCATTGACCCACTCTTCTCATTCCAAAGCCATTAACACTTTCTCACTTTAAAGTTGACCCTGTAGCTTGCAACCAAAAGCTCACTTATCTTCCCTGCCTGACACATGTTTCTTTCACACCTAAACTCACTTCTGACTCTTGAAGATTACCAAACACCCCCGACTCATGCTCATATAACAACACCAATACTGTTTCAAAGAACTCGTCTCTCACAACCACAAATCCACAATTTTGAAAGTTCTTCATGCATACCTGTTACTGACAATAACATGCTCACCATCATCCGCTGCGCTACTCTGATCCTTATACTTCCTTACTCACCAATTTACGTAAAAGAACACTTCCATCCTGACAACTGTAACCAGCAAATGATCACCCTCGAAGAACCTGTTTCAAAACTTCTATATAACCTTACAAAACCTTGAAAACTCTTCCCTTGCATAATAGCCTTGTCATTCCATTTCCTCAACACTGTTTTCTTCTCCACAAAGCGACCATGCCCAAAATCACTCCTGATTTAAAACTTATACTAGACTATACCAACATGTCCTCTATTTCTCTTCTGCGATTCTTCAACCTTGTAGTTCTCCCTATGATTATACTGAGTCAAAAAATTATTGCTCTAACTCAACCTTCATCTTCCTCTTGCACTGCACGACTTAAACAGGAACCACTCAAAAATTTCGAACACTGGTGTCGCCTAAGACCCCACTCCAAAGTGAATTCCACTTTTCCAAGTTATAAAATCCCATACTTGTTGCAGAAAACCAACCAAAACCCTTACACCAGAAAGATGTATCTTCTCTTTTTCACATATTCATGCTAACCTCTTTTGATTCTCACACCCCTTCTTCTTCACTTTCTAATTTGATCCACAATTGATATATAACCGGTGACTTTTCTTCTTGAAATACGAAGCTTTTATTAAAGATTATAAAGCACTAGAGAACTATTTTGAAACAACAAACCTCCCTTGAATCACACCTCAAACTTACGAAAGAACAACATCATCTCTTCTTCATTTACAATTTACAGACATCTTGAATTCTCATAACACTTGCTTCCATCTTTCGCTCAACTATACTTGATGCACTACCTTCGTTCTCCTTCCCTGTCAAGAAACCACTCCAAATAAAATTCTAACTTGAGCCCTTAGATTAACTCCCCAAACGCCACATCACTCATAATTCTTCTTGCACTCATCCTGTCCAGATTAACTTAAAACTTTCTTCTTCAAGAATTTCCCTCTTCAACTCGGAATCGTCAAAATACAAACCCTATCTTTAATCCTCTAAAACCTCAAGAAATTCTTAACCAACAACACCAATCCTCCGACCTTAACTGAACTTACTAACTTACTGCCTTCTGCAATCTATCATTCAACATCCACTTCTCTCTTGATCAAATTCAACCGAACACTGAACATCACCATAAAACTATACCCAAAGAAAATTAACTTTATCACAACATGCAACTTCATAACTCTAAACATCTCAACCATCCCAAACTCTTCTGATCAATCTCAATACTCTCTTTAGCAACTTATACTACAACCACCCTTTATCATCTGTTCTAAAACCCATTTTCTCCTTTCTTCATCCACCGTGCCCTTAATTCTCTGACCTTACACTTTCTTACCAAACTGACATTCTAATGTACTCTTTCCTTCAACATTTGAAATATCTCATCTCAGCCAATAATCAAACACTTATTCTATACGGACCACTAATCTTGAAACATTCTTCTAAACTTGACTATGCATTATCCAATTGAGATTCATGTTTAACCATTCCATTTGGTTATTCAACTCACAGTCCTATAGTACTCCAATTCTCCTCATACACTTCATGTTCCCTCCACTTGGAGATCCGGCTTCTATTTCACCCTCCTTAAATCCGTCCTATGTTTTACACACTGCTCCTCAATCCCTTCTTCTTCTACTTCCTATCAGAATAACGATTTCCCATGGTCCACTTATTTCTTTCTTAACTTAAGCTTCAAACCATCTATCACTTCTCTTATTCAGATTCCAACCATCACTGATATACTATATCCAACTCATTTCTCAAATCGTGTCATAACCATGCATCCAAAGCTTCTCTAAATCTGACCTCTGAACTTCTTGCGAACGCATGATATAAGATCTTGTGACTTTGTTTTCTTGAAATTTTCTTCACCCCTAACATTTCTTCCAAACTCTAATCTCTTCACTAGCCCTCCGAAGCTTAACTTTTAGTCTTCTAACTCTTATCTTCGAGGCAAGAACTTGCCTCAAATGCTTAAACCAATTCCACTAAAAGTATACAACTCAAATTATCCTTGAATATGCAGTTCTCTACTACTCTAGGGCACAACACACCACCACAAAAACAAGAACCAGACAGGAATTACTACAGGAAACAACACTGAAACTCTAACTCTTTCTTACCTCAAACCTTCAGAATTAAGAAAGGAAAATCATCTACGATGAAAGTCATGAGTGTGCACCCTCATTACTCTTATCAAGACATTTTCTGTTCTTAAAACTTCTAGTTAGATACACCTTACTATATAGACTTGAAAGAAATGGTAAATCATACCATCTACCCTCCAGTCCTCACAGAGAAGACACGGCAAACCCACAACACAAAGGTCATCCTAAGGACGAACTGCTCTGATACCATTAATGTAACATCCCAATTATATAATAACCAATATTATATAATAAAGACGTCAACATTCAAATATAGAGAACAGTCAGAATATGACGTGTAATTTAATTGTTAAATTACAATCATCCAGATAAAATGAGCGAAAATTTAAACTTGAACAGCTTGAAAGGATTGATCGCTACAAGTGATCAATCAGGAAACTTCTAAGAAGATTACTTTGCAACATCAGCAACCTCCGGCTCCTGCTCCAAGGGGAACTCTTCGACGACATCTGCTCCCATCCAAGTGGATGATCATCGCCGAATAACATATCCAAATTGGCACACAACACAAACAATGCAAGGGTGAGCTAGATATAAAAAGCATGTTATCATACATAGATTTATATAAAGAATAATTTAGGCATGCTCATTAAATCACAATTCACATATTCACACGACTCATATTTACACTCGCATAGTTCAGCTGACACTCCCCAACACTATGCAAGGTAAATTCCCAAGACACGACTCATCCGGATTTGTATAACTGTCGAACTATTGGTCGTCTTTGCACTTGCATAGTTCAGCTGGTCTTTCTCCAACACTAGCAAGGTAAATCCCCCAATCTGTCTATGTCTAAATTCAAAGACTATAGACGAGAACCTCCCTCTACTCTCACCACTCACATTGTTCTTCTCTACTTGAGTATGAACAATGCTTTGAGTTTAGGGATAGACATACCATTTCAAAGCTCCTACAATTATACAGAAACAACCACGATATTCCACATAACCACTTTCATCCATCTCTCCCCGAGATGTCTGAATCATACTCAAACCCACATTTACATTTACAATCAAATCATCACAGTAATTTATCATATTTCACATTCATTCATATACTTTCACCCATATCACTTCTCAATATATATATATATATATATATATATATATATATATATATATTTATTCCAAATATTAATACACATAATTAATGGTATCAGAGCCTAGCCTCTCCCAGTACGGTGTGGTTCGAGGACGAACCAAGCGGAAGCTGGTGGGCATGTGACACCCGGGCACGGAGACGAGGGCGGGGAGTGACGCCGGTGCAAGAAGCATGGTGCAGGGGGCACGGACAAGGAGCGGCTCCTGGCAGCTTCGGGTGGAAGGGGTACATGGATGAATCGAACATACACCGGAATGAGAGGGATCTGGAGACTGTATAGGTATGGGACTATACAGTTGAAGGATAGCTTAAAAGGATTGATTTGGCTACTCATATCACCAAAATGCATTTACTTTTCGGTAGCCTGACTCATAAGAACTCCATGGTTAAGCGTGCTTAGCCTGGAGTAATTCTGGGATGGGTGACCTTCTGGGAAGTTTTCCCAGAAAGTGTGCGAGTGAGGACAAAACACACTGGAAAGCCACGTGGTGGTCTGTGGGGGCAGTCAACGGTCCCTGTGAGCTGCCGGGACGTTACATGTTTTAACAGGGTCCGCCCGGATCCAGTCGAAACATTTGGCGCCCACCGTGGGGCCGTGTGACTTCAGTTACCCAGTGGTGACCACGAGATATGAGCATCCGGCCCCCATTCTCGGCCATTCGTCCTCAACATGATCTCGGCCGTTCGGCCTCAACTGTCGGATACTAAGTCCTCAACATATTCTCGGCCGTTCGGCCTCAACACAGTCCCGGTCACTCGACCTTAACTCCCAGACCGGCCTCAGACAAGGTTGGCGTTCGCCGTCTGGCCGTTTGGCCTCCAAGGTACGTTATACTTCCTCCATCCGGCCATGCGTCCGCAGGTACTTAGCCAAATTTGGCATCTAGAATTTGGTCAGTCGGCCTGAACTCCCGGTCGTTGCAACTCCACTCCCGAAGGTCAAGACTGAAGTCCTCATCCACTCGGGATCATAGGAGCGCCCATTCGAGATGGGACGGCCGCCCAGATGGCAACCAGGACGAGCGTCCAGCCATTCGAGATGGGACGTCCGCCCAGATGGCAACCAGGACGAGCGTCCAGCCATTCGAGATGGGACGTCCGCCCAAGATAGCGCGTCCGTCCAAGGCCGCTCGCCCAGGTCGCAATCACAGACCGCGCGTCCGTCCAAGGCCGCTGGCCCAGATCACGAGCAGCACCGAACGTCCACCCGTGTCAGTGAACACTTGTCGACCCGGGATAAAAGGGCGCAGGCTTAGAACGCAACACATGCATGCATTATATAACGCTCTGTCATATTACTGACTTGAGCGTCGGAGTGCCTTTAGCAGGTACCCGGCCCCTCCCCAACTGGGAGGGTGGAACAGCGCAAGTAGAGGGAGGACGTCCGCCCGACTTGGAAGCAGGGAGCAGCACCTGGAGTAGGAGGGCGTCCGCCCGATTTGTGGTAATGAGGAATAGCGTTCGTCCATCATGGTACTGTCCGCAGCGTTCGCCCCTCACGGTATCGTCCGCTCGGTCTGCATCACCTGGAGAGAGAGTGTCCGCCCGTCTCCAGCGTTCGTGATCGTCCGTCCGCCCGTATCCTGCGTTCGCCATTACGCGTCCGTCCATCCAAGTGTGTTTTAACAGGATCCGCCCGGATCCAGTCGAAACAATAATAATTTTGTCATTCTCTTGATAGAGCTTTTAATAAATATTTCCCCGACTTTATCTGGCATAAAAAAAGGACTAAATTTTCTTTCTTACAGGTATGGGATGTGCTAACAAACAGTGAAGTAATAAACATAGTTGCTTCAGCACCGAAAAGGTCCATGGCAGCCAAATTGTTAGTGAACCACGCAGTTCAAGCTTGGAGACGAAAGTGTGTTTTCAAGGTTGATGATTGTACAGCTATATGCTTGTTCCTGAAGGATTAGATTCTTTTAATCCAATCCTGATCCAACGTGAGTGGGAACATTAACATCTCTTAAAGCACCAATAGTCATACCCTAGACATGTAAATACTGAATATGACAGAGTAAATGGTAAGAGTATTTTTTGAATCAAAAGGAAGAAAGTGAAGGTCTTGTAGGGTTATCTAGATTCAATTTTGAATCGTAGATAAATCTCAGTATCCTAAGGGAGGTAGAAGCTGATCACTAATCCAGCAAGAACTGTACAAATCAAAATGTATAATGTTAAGGTTTTGTTTGGACATAAACACAGAAGAAAGCAATTATTTCAGCCTTCTATTCTGGTATGATTTCATGTGATGCAAGACTTTTCTTTTATCAACCTAAAAAGAAGAATTTAATAAATTGTAACACTTCTTTTGGCTTGGATACAAACAGGTTCAATGAAGAATTATGACCTACTTTTAATTCTTCACTAACTGACACTAGAAAAGGATTTTGGGATTCTACACATACTAACTAAAATTTAGCGACTATAGTTTTCTGTTAATTCAGATGGCGTTATACGGTCATCGACTATAATTAAAGGTTAAGGTTAAATATCGACACAACAACAAATATAGCCGTCACCTAAACGTCCACGTTAATTGAAAAATAGCATCCGTTTTGAGTCTAAAAACAAATAAAAATAATGCTAAGCATAGCCGTTAATAAGTTATGGCGACTTTAGTAAACGGATGTTAATACAGCTTAGTTAACCAATAATAAATATAATACTATTAAATAGAACCCACTAAGTCAATGCTAATATGTCATTAAATAACATATATAAATGAAAAAATAAATAGTTTAAAAGTCTAGGATTAAATATCTTATATTTAGTTTAAGGTAAAAGCAATTTTTTATAATAGATTAGGACGGAAAAACATATTTAAATCTTCATATAATCAATATTTCTATAATATTATACTTCATGGATATGCTTTTATTGATATAATTTTCGTTCACAATAACACTACTGTAGATTGGTCTTATAATATGTCATTCATATTTAAAAAATATTTTCCTTAACCAAATATTTAGATAATTTATTTAATTAGGATTGTATTATTCGAACCACGGTTCTCACAAATTGCTACTAGGATTCCTCTTCAATAGCCATTTTATCATTAGCATGGCCTGGAAAAACTATGTGGTTCTGACATTGATAGACAATTTTAAATTTGTAGTTGTTTCGGTAGCAGGATCGAGAGACTAACCTTTTCGACATGTTCTTCCTAATTTTGAATACTTGGATTTTCTTTCTGATGTATTTTTCTTGCCTCCGAACGCCTGGACCATTCTGACAGCTCGGTTGTTCTTGTTCCGCTCGGTTGTACTTTTGACCAGAGGGGGCAGTACCTGCAAAAGGTGTCTAACACTCAAGTTATGAGCGGTTTAATGAACTATTTATCACAGTTGAATATTTGAGTCTCGTAGAGTATGAATGAAATGTAAGTAGAATGTAAGTGGAACGTATCTGGCTTTCGGTCTTGACCTTATATTTAGAAGTGTCTCATGGATCCTAAACCAACACATATCCAATAAAATAAAAATAGACTTACCTTTAGATTCGGTTGGTTACTGATAAACACTTATCAATATCTTCAATTAGATATCTTTGATTATTTTATCGTCTGCTGGACTATTGGCCCAATAATAACTTAAACGTTGGTCCAATTATGGGCCAACATTTGTTGTAGTGGTTGGACCGAATGGTAGGTATTATATACCATACATATGCCCCCCAAGTCCGAGTTAACCGTTCGACTTTAGCCAAGGTTAACTATAAGACTTATATGAGCTTGAGAGAGACCGTCCTCACTGTATTGGAGAACGTGCTTTAAATTGTTGTTCTGCTCTGGCCCGGACGATGGACTCTAGGAGTTCTCTTTGAAACCATTTTTTTGTCTAGGCCGAACGATTTGTGTGCAGGATCTTGTCATCTGTACTATAAGGCCGAACGGCTAAATACTTGTGGGGCCGAATGGCCGAATATTTGGGAGACCGGATGGCCGAATACTTGTGACCGCTCGGTTTAGGACGAGAGTGAGAGTTCATGGAGAACGTTCCTCACCGCTCGGTTTAGGACAAGAGTGAGAGTTCATGGAGAACATTCCTCACCGCTCGGTTTAGGACCAAGGCTTCTCGGATAGCGTTCCTTGGGTTTTGTGGGCGAGAGTAAGAGTTCATGGAGAACGTTCCTCACCGCTCAGTTTAGGACGAGAGTGAGTTCACAGAGAACATTCCTCACCGCTCGATTTAGGACCAGGGCTTCTCGGAGAGCATTCCATGGGTTTTATGGGGTGGCCCGAATGGTAAGTTCCCGATTGGCCAAGTGATTCGTGTGCATGATCCTGTCATCTGCACTTTGAGGCTGAATGGTTGAATAGTTGAAGTCTTGATGCCATATTTGGCTAAAGTATCTGAGGCCATGGAAGACCAATATATGTGAAGCTGAACGACTGAATACATGTGATTGAGGATAAACTGTTTGGCTTTATTCATACCAAAATTGTAAGTACGTAAGTTTTGTCAAAAGAATTTAATCGAAACAAAACATAATATCAAAATTCAACTAAAGTAAACTTGAGATGAGTCGCATTCCGAGTGCTAGGAAGGACTTTTTATTAAATCTTCTAGTCGATATGCTGAAGAACTGTGCGGTCAGAGCCGTGACTGCAACTGTGACATCGCGTGTGTATTCGTTCCTCTTTTCTATATGGTCGTTCGGTACTTCTCCGTGAAGACCTTGATGGGCTCCGTAACTGCGATTGTTCCTTCTTCACATACCTACGGAGATGGCCCGCATGAACGAGTGCTTCAATTTTATCTTTGAGTGTTGCACACTATTCGGTAGTATGTCCTAGGTTTTGATGGTATTGACAATACTTTCCTCCATCGATGTTCTTAGGTGAAAGAAGTTAAGCACAAAGAGCTTCCTTAAGGATTTCTGCCTTGGATGCATTAACAACTGTGTAATGATTAAAATTAGGCATTCGGGAGAAGTCCTTTGGTTGAGGATCCCACCTTGTGGTTGCCGCCAAACAATCGTCTACTGTCCTTTCTATTTCCGCCTACATAAGCTTCCTGTTGTTTTCTTTGTGAGATTCGCATATCTTCAATGCGGATGACCTCAGCTACTCTTTCTTGGAGTTCATCCATAGTTTTTGGTGGTCGTGCATACAACTTTTCTGCAAAGTATCTTGGTTTTAGGTATCACGACAAATTGCTGATGATAAAAGTGTGATTAACATCTTTAACTCACCATGCGGTTTCATTGTATCTTTTCATAAAGGCTTTCAAAGTTTCCTCTTTTTCTTGTTTGGTGTTTACCAACTCCGTCAGTGTTATCTCCTGTCTCCGATTGGTTGTGTATTGTCTCCTAAAGAGGGTTTCTACATTGACGAAGCAATCCATTGCGTTAATTCATGCCTGTTCCTGCATCTGTGTTGCATATGTGTTATCAAATCTCTGGTGTTCTATTATTCCTCCATGCTTCTTGTGGCTACCATTAGGTTTCTTCAGCTTGCTCTCGGTCCCACGGTGGGCGCTAAAATGTTTCGATAGGAATTTGTGCAAAATTGAGAGAATAACCTTTCTGACACATTCTTCCTGATTCTGAACACCTGGATCTCCTTTCTGATGTATTCTCCTTGCCTCCGAATGCCTGAACCGTTCTGACCGCTCGGTTGTCCTTGCTCCGCTCGGTTGTACTCTTGACCAGAGGGGGATGTACCTGCAAAAGGTGCTTCGACGCTCAAGTTAGATGCGGTTTAGTGAACTATTTATTACAGTTGAATATTTGAGTCTTGTAGAGTATGAATGGAACCTAAGTAGAATGTAAGTGGAACGTACCTAACTTTCGACCTTGACCTTATATTTATAATTGTCTCATGAATCCTAAACCAACACATATCCAATAAAATAAAAACAGACTTACCTTTTGATTTGGTTGGTTATTGATAAACAACTTATCAATATCTTTAATCAGATATCTTTAATTATTTTATCGTCTACTGGACTATTCACCCAATAATAAGTTAAATTTTCTAAAAAACTTTTTGGAACTCATGAAAAACCTTCCGAAATGAGTTTTCGTGAATACTCATTCATAAAATGTGTCTCGAAAAGGGCTTTCTGGAATACAAGAAATACTTTTAGTAAACTTTCATAACGAGTTTTTTCTTTCTACATTTTCTCTTTTATTCTTATTGTGCACGTTCTCCCTCTCTTCTCATTTATCTGCTTTAGTGATGATAGTGGTGGAAGTGATGATAGTAGTGATTGTTGGAATAATATATTTTAGGGATATATTAACAATTTTGTTTAAATTTTATTTTATCAGTTTCGATTTAGTAATATTTGGTTTGATTTTGATAAAGATAAAATAAGGATAGATAGTTTTGATTTTCCATTTATTTAGGTGTAGTATTATTTTCTTTTGTTGATATAAAATATACAGATAGATTGAGTAGATTTTATTTTGAGTCAGTTGATATTTTGTTTTTAGGTTTTTTACACCTATTTAAAAGATGTCAAGGTTCAATAAAAATAATACAGTGAATTTAAGAGTCCAATTATTTGTGTATCACATTTAATTTTCTACAAAGTGGTATCGGAGTTTTATGCTTTAAGTACCAAGAAAAAAAAAAGAGAGGAGAGAGTCAAACAACGTGGGGGAGGGGGGGAATGAGTGTTTGAGTGTTTTGTGAGAGAGATGACAAAGGTAGTCAATGGAATGAGTGTGCCACAATTGTTGGAAAATATCAATTATGACAATTGGTCTTTGTAGAAGAAGGTTCTTCTTGGATCCCAAGATGTATGGGATATAGTGAAGGATAGGTACAATGAATCCGCTGATGATGAACATATGATAGTGACCTAGATTGCTACATTAAAAAAGACACGGGTAAAAGACAGATCAACTTTGTACTTTCTATATAATGCAGTGGATGAATTGGGGTTTGAGAAAATAGTTAATGCAAAGTAAGCAAAAGAAGCCTAAGAAAAGGAGATATCTGCATGAGACAAGTCCAGGTACAAGCTCTTATATGAAAGTTTGAACATATGAAGATGGATGAAAAGGGGGGAGTTGTCGAGTTTATAGCTCGAGTGCAAAAGATGGCCAACCAACTCAGAATGAATGGAGAAGAGGTGCCTCCTAATCAGCTTGCGAAAATGATCTTGAGAAATCTGACGGAAAGTATTGAGGTCACTGTTGAAGAGACAAAAAGATTTTCAACTCTCATTGTGGAGGAGTTAGCTGGGTCATTAAAGGCCCATGAATTGAGGAAGAAGAAGAAAAGGAGGGAACCCTACGATCAAGCACTACAAGCAAAGTTTGACTCAAATGGAATTCGAAATACTCAAAGTCGAGGTCCTTGAGGTAGAGGATGAAGAGGCCGTGGACAAGGTGGATGTGGTCGGGGTAATGTTGAGATAATACTGAAGAGAAAATTGGCCAGCAGAATTAGCATGACAAGGGTAATGAAAAGGTCGAGGAGATCAGTTAGGAGTATAATGTTTTAAGTGTGGCAAGAACGATCACTGTAAGACCTAAGCAAGCTCAAGGCCTATAAAGTTGCTCAAACCTAAGTACTAGTGTAAAATAGAAAGTTGTCTAACCTTTACTTATTTTTTTTCTCATAACTCCTTATACAAAATTTCAACTGAGTCGATTCTTTTTCTGATAGAAAGTAGACTCAAAGAACTTCAATTTGATTACTTATATGCATATCTTTTATCTTGAGAATGTGCTCAACCAAATTGGAGAAGTTGAGAAAAGTTTATTTCAAAATTTTGTATGTTAATTGATTAAAATTTATGTTAATCGTCATTTAAAATTGAAATTAGTCTATTATTCTAGTGAGAGATTCTTGTTTTGGGTCCCTAAGCTTAAAATATTCAATTATCACCTATTTTAATCAATTATTTACGTCAGGAATGGAAACATGGTAACTTGGAACACATTTTCTTGCGTGGAAAAGTGGGAATATTCTCGAGCTTAAAAAAATTGAAGGTTGCATATCAATTCCTTTAAATTAAATGAATATCCACCGACCTCATCAACACAAGATTAATAATTTCGATAATTTTTCCAAACAACTCAACTATACAGTCATATAAACTATTTTTCTATTGAAATAATACTTCATATAAACTATTTTTCTATTGAAATAATACTTTTATAAAGCATATAATAACAATATAGTAAATAAATAAGATAAATAATAATCAACGCTGTTAATTATAATATGTGAATATGATAAAAAATAAGTGTAAGTTTGGATTATTTTATAGTAAAAAGAATTAAAAAATCTTATTAGATCATATTCTATTAGGTCACGCAAAAACAATTTGACAAAACTGAAAAGCGATTCCAAAGAACATAAAACCAGTACAAGTAGTGTAGTTAAATAAATTGTTCTATATTAGAATTTAACTGATTTATTATGTCTACAAGAGTTATGCACCCAAACAGAATGAGCACTGTACAGGCGGCATACAAGTGTTGCAAACCTACTCAAGGGGATCATCAGATGCTTGCAGATGAACATTAAGGATACAAGTTCTCCATCTTCCAAAGTTCCGTCTTCCCGCGTCATTCTCAATTTGTTATATTTTTCACATATTTATTCAATCACGGCTACATGTATTGTGTCATTACCAATAGTTGGACGAGGATGTACGACAAACAATTTCACTATGTTATATAATTCTTTTCATAGACACTGAAAAAATGAAAAATAAAATATACTAAATGTCTTTAATTAACTAAAATCAACTTATACCCTTTAGTTCTTTGAAATATTAGATGAGAACAAACCTAAAAAATACAAAACTGGTATTCCATTTCACGGTCTTCAATCTCAACCGTTGAAATTTTAATTAATATATGCATGGTGAATTTACATGGTACATACATTTCCTGACGTTCCGCGTTCAAAAAGCATGGAAACATGAACCTTCAGTTTTGAAAATGACACCCACCACCACCAAACATTTCAGGTAGGCATCTTGAATGTCTACCATTTGTAACATCTAACGGCTAATTTTGAGAGTAGGTATTTCAGAACTGTACAACTTAAGGGAAGAGAGTTGACTGAAATTGCTTTCCTTTCCGATCACATCTCTCAACAAACAGTTTTCTGCAACCGATTCCTTTCCTTTGAGATAAATAATCACTTGCTTGCTGTTGAGATCATGGCATTATCTGTTGTAGGTGGTGCACTCCTTTCTGCTTTCATTGAGGTTGTATTTGATAAATTAGCTTCCCCTGAGCTTGTAAACTTCATCCGTTGGAAGAAGCCTGACAAGTTGCTTCAAAAGATGAGGAGCCAGCTGCTAGTGGTTAAAGTTGTGCTTGATGATGCTGAGAAGAGGCAAATCACAGACTCCAATGTCAAAGAGTGGCTCGATCTTCTCAATGATGTTGTGTACGAGGTTGATGACTTACTTGATGAAGTTTATACGAAAGCTGCTACTCAAAAGGAGGTAACCAATTCCTTTTCACATCTTTTCAACAGAAAGAAAATTTTTAGTATTAGTAAGTTGGAAGACATACTGGGAAGATTAGATGACATTTTGAGACAAAAGCAGAATCTTGATTTGAAAGATATTCCTGTGGAGAACAACCAGCCATGGAAACCTCAGCCAACATCTCTGGAAGATAGATATCATATATACGGTAGGTATGAAGACAAGGAAACCATTATGAAGTTGGTGTTAGAAGATAGCAGTGATGGTGAAGAAGTGTCTGTGATCCCTATAGTTGGCATGGGTGGGGTTGGAAAAACCACTTTGGCCCGATCTGTGTACAACGATGGCAAATTGAAGCAGATATTTGATTTAAAGGCATGGGTTTGTGTTTCTGATATATTTGATATTGTGAAGGTCACAAAAACTATGATAGAGGAAATTATTCAAAAGCCTTGTAAATTGAATGATCTAAACTCAATTCAACTTGACTTATGGGACAAACTGAGGGGTAAAAGATTCTTGATTGTATTGGATGATGTTTGGATGGAGGATTGTGATAGTTGGAGTAGTCTTACGAAGCCATTTCTAAGTGGGATTAGGGGAAGCAAAGTTCTCATGACAACCCGCAATGAAAATGTAGCGGCTGCAGTCCCTTTTCATAGTGTTAAAGTATATCATCTAAACAAATTGTCAAATGAAGATTGTTGGTTGGTGTTTGCAAACCATGCATTTCCTGTCTCAAGAGGCAGTGGGAACAGAGGAACTCTAGAAAAGATTGGAAAAGAGATTGTTAAAAAGTGTAATGGATTGCCTTTAGCAGCACAGTCACTTGGAGGAATGTTGAGAAGAAAACACGCTATTAGGGATTGGAATAATGTACTTGAAAGTGACATTTGGGAACTTCCTGAAAGTCAGTGTAAAATTATTCCAGCACTTAGAATTAGTTATAATTATCTTCCTCCACATTTAAAACGGTGTTTTGTTTATTGTTCATTGTATCCCAAAGATTACAAAATTCAAAAGGATGAACTGATCCTGTTGTGGATAGCTGAAGATCTTGTAAAAGCACCAAAAAAAGGAAAGACTTTAGAACAAGTTGGCAAGGAGTATTTTGACGAATTGGTTTCAAGATCGCTTTTCCAAAGTTCAAGTCATCGGACTTCAGGTAATTGTTTTCTGATGCATGACCTCATGCACGATCTAGCAACTTTCCTTGGCGGGGAATTCTATTTCAGAGCAGATGAACTTAGTAAAGGAACCAAAATTAACAGAAAGACTCGTCATTTGTCTTTTACAAGATTCAGTGACCCAGTCTCGGATATTGAAATTTTTGAAACAGTTAAATTTTCAAGAACTTTCTTACCGATCAATTATAAAGATTCTCCATTCAACAATGAAAAGGCACCACGTATTATAGGGTCGATGCTCAAGTACTTGAGAGTTTTATCATTTCGTGACTTCCAAAGTGTGCTTGCTCTGCCTGATTCAATAGGTGAATTGATCCATTTGCGTTATTTAAATCTCTCTTATACAGGTATAGCAACACTGCCGGAGTCATTGTGTAATCTATACAATCTACAGACTTTGAAGTTGTATTGTTGCTCTGAGCTGACTAAGTTGCCTGGTGCCATGCAAAATCTTGTAAACTTGCGTCATCTTGAAATTCTTAATACTTCCATAAAGGAGATGCCTAAAGCAATGAGGAAACTAAATCAAATGCAGAATTTGGATTTCTATATTGCCGGTAAACATATAGAGAATAGCATCAAAGAACTGAGAGGACTTCCAAATCTCCATGGTTCCTTTTGTATTCAGAAACTAGAGAATGTTACTCAAGGTGACGAAGCATTAGAGGCCAGGTTAATGGATAAGAAGCACATAAACGACTTATCCTTGGAATGGTCTATACGTAACGACAATAGCACCAACTTCCAAATTGAATTAGATGTACTCAGCAACTTACAACCTCACCAAGACCTGAAATCACTTTCAATAAGCGGCTATAAAGGAACAAGATTTCCAGAATGGATGGAGAATTGTTCATACTATTGCATGACAATTCTAAGTTTACATAATTGTAACAACTGTTCCAAGCTTCCTTCACTTGGGCAACTACTGTCTCTCAGGCGCTTACATATTTCGAACATGATTTCGGTGAAAACTATTGATGCGGGCTTTTATAAAAAGAATGATTGTTCATCTGTGACGCCCTTTCCATCCCTTGAATCTCTATACATTTATAATATGCCTTGTTGGGAGGCGTGGGTTGCCTTTCATTCAGAAGCTTTTCTTGTGCTCAAGGATCTTTATATACAAAACTGCCCCAAACTAAAGGGAGATTTGCCTGATCACCTTCCTGCTTTGCAAACACTCGCGATTAGAAATTGCGAGCTTCTTGTCTCTTCTGTTCCAGGGATTCCCACCCTTCGAACATTAGAGATAAGTGAAAGCAACAAAGTAGCATTTCATTCTTTTCCTCTTTTGGTAGAACGTATAGAGATAGAAGGAAGCCCAGTGGTAGAGTCCATGATGGAGGCCATCACTAACATTCAACCTACTTGCCTCCATCATTTGTCAATTAAGGATTGTTCGTCAGACATATCTTTTCCAGGTGATCATCTTCCTATATCGCTGAAAACTCTGATTATCAGTGGATTAAACAAACTCAAATTCCCAATGCAACACAAACATGAATTACTGGAATCACTATCAGTCAATAGTAGTTGTGATTCACTAACGTCTCTCCCACTAGTTAGCTTTCCAAATCTCATACGTCTGCAAATCACAAACTGTGAAAATATGGAATCACTTTCAGTCTTAGGGTCAGATTCATTTAAGAGTTTGAGTTCTTTTGAGATTGGCCGTTGCCCCAACTTTGTGTCATTCTCGGGAGAAGCATTGTCTGCACCCAATTTGACTCGTTTCATTGTTTATGACTGTGATAAGCTGAAGTCGTTGCCCAATCAGATGTGTACTCTTCTCCCAAAGATGGAATATCTTAGCATATCAAACTGCCAACAACTTGAGTCATTTCCTGAAGGGGGTATGCCACCTAACTTGAGAATAGTAGAGATCAACAATTGTGAGAAACTACTGAGTGGCCAACCATGGGTATCCAAGGACATCTTTACCTATCTCAAAGTCTGGGGTCCATGTGATGGCATCAACTCCTTCCCAAAGGAGGGTTTGTTGCCTCCCTCCCTCACGTCTTTGCAGCTATTTGGTTTTTCAAGTCTGGAGACGTTGGAGTGCAAGGGCCTTCTCCATCTCACATCGCTACGAGAATTGCACATTCAAAGTTGTAAAAAGCTGGCGAATATCGTGGGAGAAAGGCTGCCCATCTCTCTAATAAAATTAAGCATTAACAGATGTCCCTTGCTGCAGAAACGATGCCACATAAAGGATCGTCAACTTTGGCCTAAAATCAGCCATGTCCGTGGGATAAACATTGACGGTAGATGGATTCAGTGAGGAAGGATGGTCAGCAGGTGATTCTCCTTCTTTGACTTACTCATCAACATCTAACAATGAAAAACTATTTCTGTCAACGTTATGTTTCATTTCATGTCTTTCCCTTTCACATTTAATAATTCCTAAATTACTTAATTGTTCGGTTTGATACTTGACAGGAATTGCAACTATAAAGAAACCTAACATTTTGTTTATATTTTATTTACATAGAACATTCATGTTATCTTATATCAAACGCACTTGCATAATCTTTAACATCTAACCATTTCAAATTCTATGGTAGACATATCTGAAGTTTTGTTTCTCAACAATTGTAGATGAAGATGACAGAGTGGCTGAGATAAGGGATGAAGAGGGAGCAATGAAAACTCGAAGAGAATAACACTGATCCATGACGGTGCCATGAGTATAGGCACTGGAAACACCTGAGCATATCATATCTTACCTTAGTGTGGAGTATGATATCTTTATCATTCTCTTCAATTTTGTCATGGCATCTCCGGAAAATATAGACAAATTTCATAAGCGAGCAACTTGATACATCACCATTGAAGAAAACCCTTGTCGGAGCAAGCAAGCAAGAAAGGCTCCACACCCCCTCAATCGACACTCGTGCTCTTAAACAAAGGCGTGTTAGCAAATATGATAGTTATACTCCCCTGAATGATAGTCAAACTCTTTTTAATATGGGTTTTACTCAAACTAAAATAGATCCCTCTGTTTACAAAATTGGGTAATACATCTACTTTTTCATTCTCATCTACGTAGGCGATATTATCATAATAGGTAGCTCTTCTCATGTTGAAATTTCATCTCTTATTTCCTTGTTGAATAAACATTTTTGCATTAATAGATCTTAGGTCTCTACATTATTTTCTTGGCACAAAAGTTATCTGGAACAAGGATGTTAGCCTTCATCTTTCTAAAACAAATTATATTCAAGAACTTCTACACAGAGCCAATATGCATGGAGTGAAGTCACAACCTACTCCCATGATAACATCCTTAATTCTCACTCATAATGGTTCAGCTGCTTTTAATAATCCTACCCTATACAGATAGATTGTCGGTGCGTTACAGTATGTCATGATTACTCATCCTGAGCTCACATAATTTGTCAACAAAGTTTTTCACTACACGCATCAACCACAAGAGCATCACTGAAAAGTGTCAAACATATCTTATCTCGCTGGAACTATGCATCATGGTCTCCTTCTTCATAACTTCTCTCATTCTTCTGTTATTAGGTCCAACGATGTAGATTGGGGTTCTAATTTTGATGATCTCAAATCCATAAGTAGATACTATGTATATTTTGGATGCAATATAGTTTCTTGGGGTTCACATAAACAGAGTCATATCCCGTAGTAGCACAGAAGTTGAAGTTGAAAGCCGAAGCATAGATGTGCTTTCTGAAATCACTTGGATCATTTCTCTCGTTAACGAGCTTCATATTTTATCTGACGTACCAACAATTTATTCTAACAATCTTGGTGGTGTACTCGTTGTTGCCAATCCCATTATGCATTCTCAGTCCAAGCATTTTGAACTTGATCTTCATTTTGTCCGTGGTCATTTTCAGCAGAAGTTGACTTGTCCGATTCACCTTCCTGGACCTTTTCAAGTTTATGATATTCTAACCAAACTTCTCTCAGGTTCATACTTTCATGGATTTCATAAACTTATAGTGGTACTTGTACGTACTCGGTCTAAAATACTTGGATTGTGATATACTCGAAGAAGATCCCCAAAATATTCGAAGCCAATTATATGTTAATCAGATTTTATTACTTGAAATCTTTTTAAAGATAATTAATTATTATATTATACTAATATGTGTGAGTTGCTCATATCATTAAGAATATATCGCGATCCACATATTTCAGGACGAGGACTCAAATATTTTAGGCTAAGTAGGTACAGTAATAAATCCCACAAGTTCAGGGGGATGTTAGACAAACTAATATATAACAAAATCTGTTATATCAGTTGGGCATCGCTAAATAACGACTACAAATATGTGATAACAACAACGCTAGTCGCAAAATAGTTGGGCATCGCTAAATAACCATTAAAATTTTAGTTATTAATCGATCATTAAAAATTTGATTATATCTAAGCATTAATCAAAGACCAATTTGACCATAGAAAATGTATTCTGACAATTATGGTGACTAATTCAGTCATTGAAATTACAAAAGTATAGCAACAAATTTTTTAATCATTAACGCAGCTACTAAAATAAAAATATATAATCACCATTAATTTTGTTGTGGAACAAATTTTTATTAAAATCAAAAGCATTTTTCCTCGCTAATTCGGTCGATAACGTAAATTATATATAGTGACACATACTTTTCTGTCTCTAATGAATAAGATTTTTAATTTCATTATAATAATTTTTGGTGATTAAATTGATGAAAAAAAATAAAATAAATTCAATGGACTAAATAAGAAATTTGAATATTTTATAAAAAAAATATTAATGACTAATTTAATGTAGAAAAATTTTGACCGACTTAAAAACAATATTTTGTCCTACTTGCAGATAATTTTGTAACCTACTTATAAATGTTAAAAATTTAAGATAAACAACTATCAATTCCAATACATAATGCAGTAAATAGTTTAAAAATAAAAAGTATAAATATTGCATGATCTAACATAAAGTAAGAATAAAAATAATTCTAAATAAATATACAAATTTTAAACTAATTTTATCATTAGAGTGGTCTATTATATCATTTCCACTTGTAGTAGAATAGCATAAGATTTTTCAGTACTATAAAATAAACTTCAATCGGGTCATTTTATTTGTGCATGAGACGTATTTTAAATAAATTTGTTCACTTTAGATAAATGAACTAAATTTATGCGTTACTGAAACAATACAAATTCAATCACTAATTTCCCTATCAATGAATAGAATTAAAAAGTTTCTCACCAACTAAATTTTGATAACTCTGATGATACTACAAAATGACTATCAAACATGCTCCGAATTACAATCAGAGGGTATATTTGTGACTACAAACAATAAATAAATAAATAATTATTATTGATAAGAACGATAACTATTATTAAAAAGCTAGAATTATTTAATAAAAATTAGGTTACTGTTGGATATGCATCTATCAAAATAAAGATCTTAGTATGTAAATCGAAAGGTTTCTGCTATGTACCCCCTTTACAATAAGGAATCCCGCATCTCAGTTTATTGAGAAGCTAAACCTTTATAAAGACCTTAGTATGTAAATCAAAAGGTACCATCCAAGCTTTGAAGTCCATATTTTACAAACTTCTCTTGGTAAGTCAAAAGGGTTCATAACTTGGGTAATAATTAAATTAAGAGTGTATTTGAAACAACGGAGTTTGAAGATGAATCCAATTATTATCAGTCACATTTAGTTTCTTGGAAAGAGATAAATGAATGTTGCATCTTGAAAACAAATACAAGCTAAATTCACTACATTTACTCCCTCACCAAAACTTCTTTCTATTTCTCATGTTCACCCTCTAGAACTAAAATCTTGAAACAAAAGTTTGCAAGAATTATAAATAGTATTCATTAAGTGCAATCTTCTTATCATGCTAGTTCAAGAAAGAGCGGAGAATATATACCTCTTTACTGGCTTCATCATCTTAACCATTCACCTCAGATTTGGACTAGTCTGATTCATCATCATCATCTGCAAAGGTTGCCTGCAACAATTATAGAAAATAAAGTATATAAACAAGACCATCAAAACACCACCAAAAGAGAACAACTCGCACAGGTTATTCACCTGCTTCTTATCATAAGCTTTCATAAGTTTTTCATACTCAGCTTTCCTTTTTGCAGCCTTGGCTTAAAATGGAGTTTTTTTCCTTTTTATTTAGAAAAAGAGGAGTCAAAATTAATTTAAAAAAATAAATCCCTTATTCAATAAAATGAATTCATTTATTACATATTTATTGATAGACTGGACTATATCTGTTACGGCGTGATAGGGATTATGCTGAGAATGGAAAGAATGCAGAGGGAGAGAGAGAGCTAGAGAAAGTGAGAGCTTTTTCTCATTAATTCAATGAATGAATACAAAACAAAGTATTTAAACTGAAAGCTGCAAAGAAGACTTAACTGTCAATAGACAGTTACAGTTATAATATTCAGATTAATATCAACACACCCTCCTTAATCTGAATTCACATCAATTTAACACCAAGCAATTCTCTAAGTTTCTCAAATCTGATCTGCTTCAAGGCTTTAGTGAAAGCATTGCAGTTTGATCTTCAGTGCCGCAATGGACCAGTTCCAATCTACCTTTATTAACTTGATCTCTCAAAAAATGAAACTTGGTTTGGAAGACTGGGTTTTTAGACAGACTTATAGCTGATTTATTATCAACTAAAAGCTGTACCGATTTTTTATATTCAATTTTCAGCTCATCAAACATTGTTTCCAGCCATACACACTGACAAGCAGTCTCAGCAGTTGCGATGTACTCCGCCTCACAGGATGATAGGGCAACCATATTCTGTTTCTTGGAGCACCACGAAATTGTTGCCCCCATATATTTAAACAGATATCCAAATGTGCTTTTCCTATCAACTTTGTCACCACACCAATCAGCATCACACCAAGCCTCCAATGCTCCTCTCGTGTTGTCAGGATTCTTGGGGTAGAAAAGACCGAAGTCTGCTATTCCCTTTAAGTAACGCAATATATGTTTAGCAGTAGCAAGATGAGATTGCCTAGGATCATTCATAAATCTGCTCACCAACCCAACTCCAAAGCTAATATTAGGTTTGGAATTACAAATGTATCGTAAGGACCCTACAATTTGCTTATACAGTGTGGCATCCACCCTCTTCTCGTCTAGTTTATCAGTCAGTTTCAGATTTGCCATGATTGGTACTGAAGCACTATTGCAGTTTTCCATATTGAATCTTTTCAACACTTCATTTATATACCTCCTTTGATTAAGAAACACCCCATCATCTGTCTGCACGCATTCCAATCCCAGAAAGTAGCTTAGACTGCCAAGATCAGTCATCTCGAATTCTTCTTTCATTCTCTTCTTAAACTCTTCAATTTCATCCATCGAATCTCCTGTTATAAGCAAATCATCTACATACAAGCAAATCATCAACATTCCCTGCCTTCCACTAGTTTTCACATAGATACCAGATTCTATAGTACACTTCTGAAATCCAAGTTTGATGAGCAAGCCGTTGATATGGTTGTTCCAGGCTCGAGGTGCCTGCCTAAGACCATATAAGGCTTTATTTAATCTATACACTTTCTGCTCTTCTCCTTCTTTTTCAAAACCTGGAGGTTGTCTTACATAGACCTCTTCTTCCAATGGCCCATTCAAGAATGCGGATTTAACATCCATTTGGCAGACTTTCCATTTTTTAAAGTTGGCCACAGCAATTACTAACCTCACGGTCTCTAGCCTTGCCACAGGAGCAAAACCATCTGTGAAATCGACTTCAGGCTTTTGAAAAAACCTTTCGCTACCAGCCTGGCTTTGAATTTTGCTACTTCACCATCTGGTTTATACTTGACCTTAAACACTCATTTAACCTCAATGGGCTGTTTATGCTGAGGTAACTCTACCATCTCCCAGGTTCTATTTTTCTCAATAGCCTTCAACTCCTCCAACATGGCTTCATTCCATTCCTTTATGTCAACCGCTTGCTCCCAGGTCAAGGTTTCTGTATCAACCAAGAACGCAAAATGCACAAGATCACCTGAGCTAGTTACATCACTATCAGCAAAAACTTCATGATCAGCAAGTCCGGTGGATGGAAACCTTGTCCTTTGTGACCTTCTATTACTGACTTCATGATCCGTTGTAGTCTGTTCAACAGTAGAAGGACTCTTATCTTTTAACCAGCTTGGCACACAGCCTGCTTTAGATCTTGCTTCAGACTTCTCCCAATCAAACGTTGCAACCTCATCTGCTATCACATCACGGCTAATGACAATCTGTTTCTTTTCTGGATTGTATAACCTGTAGGCACCTGTTGGATAGTAGCCAACAAGAATGAGGGTCTCACTCTTATCGTCCAGATTTCTTCTTCTTTCATTTGAGACATGTTTGTAGCACACAGATCCGAAAACTCTCAAGTGGTAGACAGTCGGTTTAATTCCATACCAAGCCTCTTCAGGGGTACACTCTGATAGGTCCTTTGTTGGGCTTCTATTTAGCAAGTAGACTGCAATAGGGATTATGCAGAGAATGGAAAGAATGTAGAGGGGGAGAGAGAGCTAGAGAAAGTGAGAGCTTTTCTCATTAATTCAATGAATGAATACAAAACAAAGTATTTAAACTGAAAGCTGCAAAGAAGACTTAACTGTCAATAGACAGTTATTACAGTTATAATATTCATATTAATATCAACAATATCAACTTAAACATAAACTTCTATCTGAATGCATCTAAAATGACGACAAAGAGCCGTAAATCAATATAAAAAAGTGAAAATGTGCATTATTTATCCCAATTGAACAGCTTACAGCCCTTCTATTCCAGTTTTCCCAACCTTCAATAAAATAGTGTAGCAAACAATTTAGACTTTTATTCAAAAAAGGGTACATAATAGTTGAAGGTGAAGCCATTTAACAATCTGCTTACAGCAGATACCGCCTTCACATTAGGATTCTCAGCCTTAAAGGTCTTTCTGAATACCTCACTATCACATACCAGAAATGATTGGACATTAGTATAAAGAATTAAACATAACTGAGAAACAACAATACGCGGTGGGAGCTAAGGGTATAAGAAGCAACAACAAGTATTCCTTGTGCTTAGCTCAAACAGTGAGAAAGAGCCATGAGAGGAGGAATCCCACCCTCTCTCACAAGCAAGCCTCTGTTACTAACACTGTGAGCACAGAGTTGAACAAGAGTCAACAACGAACTCCTACCCTCTCTCCAACCCATCTTCAATTGCTTCCACAAGCGCAGCTATACCACGTTCTTCCTCGATCGCCTCCTTTCCCTCCTCAATCCCCGCCAACTGTGCAGCAGCACCATCGCTTTGTCTCCTATCCCGCTCCCTTCCTCCGCCACCAGTTCCACCAGCAGCTTCACTGCCCCCGTGGCTGAAGATTCTCCAGAGAGATAATCTCGGTTATTTCCGTGGAGAAACTCTCCCACTAGAGAAACCCTAGGCAACGCTCGGGCCCGGGTTCGGAGGGGAAGACGGTGGCGAGCCTCTCGAGCTCTCCCGAGATATCGCTGCTGCAGGCGGAGAAATCGCTGAAGACTGAAATGTGTGTATTGTGAATGAGTGGAATATGAAATAGAAAATGGAGGAATGTGAGCTTAGTCAGAGATTTTAAGCGGGAATTTGAAATTCTAAAACTAAGCAATTTAATTAACTATAATATATTAATATAAAATTCACTTTTGATTAATTTAATCTAATTAAACATTAATTTTTACTTTTTAAATAAAAAATCATGTAAGTTTATTTTTATGTCATTTTTCAAATAATAAAATCTAAAATAAAAATATCCTAGTAAACATTGAAAAAAAATCAATCATAATAATAAATACATGTTAATAAAAGAAAATTATGTTTGGGAATTTTTTTACCAAATTTTTATATTCCACGAGGAAACACACATAAATATATTTAATGAAAAGAAGTGGAAAAATGAAATATTCATATAAGATATTAAATGATGATAAAAAAGAAGGAAAAATATAATAATATTTTTTAGATTAAAATAAAAATAATATGATCTTGAAATTAAATTCTGTTCATAAATATTTTTAAATTATAATTATTATTGCTACTACATTATTATTATTATTATTATTATTATTATTATAAGAATATAATTATAATAATAATAATAGAAAAAGAAAATCTTTACATGAAAATTATATTAAATTTGAAATTGTGTTTATTAAATTTAAATATAAAATACTAAATAGGTAAATAAAGAAATAAATAATATTTTAGTAATAGATTTTCATTATTTAGATATTAGTGATTAATTTTTATTATTTATATATTTGATCATTAAAATAGTTTCTGCTTATAAATGGTCACTTAAATTAGTTTATAGTAATAGAGACCAGAATATTGGTTTATAATTTTATAACATTTAGTTACTCCAAAATTACTCATTAAATTTAGAAAATAGTGAAGGAAAAAAATTATGTTTCTAATAATATGATAATCAAAAACTAAAAAGAAATAGTTTCTAATGTCATTCTTTCAATTGACCAAATTTTAATCAATAGAGTAATAGTGACTAAAAAAGATATTATAATTATATAATCAAGTAATAACAATTTTTTTCAATATAAATAAATATTTGTTATGATTTTTAATCAGTAAAAATATAATCTCTAATCAAATTATAAGTACGTAATAATAATACCTTTTTAGATATCAATAATTGCAGTTGAAATTATAGAAATGAAGATTTTAGAGAAAATCAAATTAGAGTGTTTAAACAAAATAACTTAAATTTACAATATTGGAGTGTTTAGATTTATATCTTAGATGGGAGAAAGTAAAATATATTCACCTTAAATCTCTTAACACAAATAAAGTCACAGTTACATTACATTTCAAAATTATTATTAAAATAATATATCAATATTATAAAATTTCATATTAAATTTGAAAAGTTCAGTAAAACCTAAGTAAAAAACTTTTTCACTATAGATCAAATTTTCATACTTTAAAAATAATTCATGACATTAACAAATTTTATTGAAGTATTTAGTTTAATTTAGTAAATTACTTAAATATGGTTAAGTTTAAAGTTAGATTAGAATATTAGTTGAATATAAATAATTTTGATTTGGATTATACATCTAACTAAATAAATATTTTGTATGGTCATTAATTACTACAAATATAGTCTCTAATTATATTATAATTTTTATTAATAATAAAAATTATTTTAGATAAATAGTGTAAAAATCATTTTTATAGCAATTATTTGTACCGGTAAGTATAAAAAGTAGTACCGTAACATAACTGTAAATAAGATAGCACTTGTTATATCTGTTGTAGTTATAATTGATATAGAAACTGTAAAAAAATAACACCGACGTCGATGATTGTCTCTATCGGCACGCACGAGTTCTTCTTCTTCTCACGACAAGGCTTAACTGCTTGTCATCTCTCCTTCACGCTAGTTGTCACGAGCCCGCTTGGGTCTCCTTTGCTTGCAGCTCAACTCCGTCGCCCATCGACAACAAACATTGTCTGAGCAAGGAGGTGCGCAACCACGAACAAAGTATAAGGTTGCTGATACTTCAGGATCCATTTAGTTTGTTGTTGGTGTTTACGGATCTACTTTGTATGCTAGAGGAGTTAGTCTTCTTAGTTGGATCTACTAAGCTTGTTGTTGCTAATACTTTTTCATGAAATTGGAATATTTGGCTTCAAGAGCATTAAATCTGATGGAGAGATCTTGGTTTTGTATGTTTCTATTGTTTGGGCATGTCCGGTCTTCATTTCATGGGCTCAGAATTAAACAATGTAGTTTGTGTAGGAAGATCATTAACACAGGCACAAATGGATGAAGACAATTGTAACACCCTAAATAATTTTTAGGGTATTACGAATAGTAAAACAAAAATTTTAAATTTACCATTTGATATCAATACTTAAAACTTTATTTTGATTTATCATGACGTACAACTTTAAACTTACAAACTTTAAACAACATAGTCTTCACGATTTAACATAAGTACAAATTTAAACTTACAAATCTTAAACAACATAGTTTTCATATACAAAATTATTTTTTATCAAAAAGCTCCGGAAAGTTTTTCCAGTATGTCTCTCATCTTTATGCACGTCCAACTACATCTACAACATCATCTGCTCACTATAATAACACGGGTTATATAATCATTGCACAAATAGATAAGAGTGAGCTAACCATAACATACAATCATTGAACACACTCACCCATATAATTCAATAATATAACATTATAATTTATACACATGATTATTCCGATGTCATTAATTTACTTGATTATATCTTTTATTTCCCCTAACATACAATCCCCTAACTCCTCTTAAAATCATCATTCTTGTTTCCATAAACCTTACCAATATACTATGCTTACTCCCAAAGCCTTATGGTCAAATCGCTCTCTGCCTACTTCCAAAAGCCTTATAAGTATACTATGCTTACTCTTTGAAGCCTTATGGTTAAACTACTCTCTACTTACTTCTAAAAGACTTACAAGGACTTTGTTTATGTCAAAGCCTTATGGTCAGATCGTCTATGCCTGCTTCCATAAGCTTCCTGAGTTACTCTGCTTATGCTTAAGTCTTATGATGGAAACCAAATACAATATTACCAGATTTACAGTTACAATAATAAAGACTTATACCTCATTTAATAGATAACAACTCCTCATATTCATTCATCATAACAAAATCAACAAATCATATCACCTCATCCATCTAACTGAATCATATCCATTCATTAATCATGAATTGGTACTAATCCATTTTCATCCCTCAAGAAAATTTATAATAAATAGATCAATCATATCCATATACTTGTTGAAATGATAAATATCATACTCTTCTTAAAATCTTTACTCATAACGAGTACAACCTCAACATAATTTTCTAAATTGAAGGTAATGGATCAACAATCTAAATTACTATGACGTTACATAAAAGTATGCTCTTAATACATACCTCACATTGAAGATCTGAACCGATAAATTAAATAATAGTATATATAGAATCTATAGAAAAATTTTTAGTTTGATCTAACGGTTAATAAAATGGAAATCTTAATTATTATTTTTTTTGCATAGGTGGTCCAAAAACAAAATTTAGATAGTTTTGAAATCCTTAAGAAACATGTTGATAGGGGGAGCAAAGTAAAAGCTAAACCCAAACTCTTTTGTGTTTTTTATGATGAGAACAACATAAATGTTTCAATAGTTTCTTGCACAACAGCTAAAAGGTTATTTGTGTTTATATGCTTGTTTGTGCTTGAACCGATTTGGTTTTCATACTTACTATGGTCATAAATGAGTTTATATATATGGTATGAATAATCATAGTTTTGAATGGTGAACACTTTGCACAATGCATATCTGTATGAAGTAATTGATTACAGTGTTTAAGTAATCAATTAGATTCATCAGATATCAACAAATGCTTAATTGTAGCAAACTGCAAGTTTTTAATCCATTACATTATATGTATAATCAAGTAAAATTCGTTTCTTTGCTTTTACATAATTGTTGTATACTGTAATGTATTTCAAACGAAAAGTTTTCAAATTTTCATGTGGCATACTTAATCAATTGAACTATTTTCCTAATCGATTAAAACTCGTGCATACTGAAAATTGTTTTCATGATAAGTCTTAAATGTCATAACGATCATATTTTAAATTGTTTCGACTTACATTCATTGTGAAATCGATTACATTAATTGTGTAATCTATTAAACATGTTGAAGTGTAACTTTGTTATTGCAAATGTTAATTGCTTAACCAATTACATTAATTTTGTAATCGATTAAACTACATCAAACTTGAGAAAATTATATATTGATGCATAGCTCTCTGCATTAAAGAGTTTCGAGGAATAATATCTTTCATATATGATAAAAGTTAGTTGAGATTTGATTTTGCAGAGCAATTATTCTCCAAGAATCAATAATATTTCATTTGGAAGATCAAGAGGATTCTTGAAGAAATTGGTGTGTACCTACATTTGCTGATCACCATTTGCACGCTAAGGTGTTTTGTTGGGATCAGTTTCGTCTACAACCATATGTGATTGGTACTGCTCTATTGTCGTTGGCCAAGAAGAGAACATTGGAGTTCTGGTTACTTTGAGAGAGGTATCTCAAAGGGGTTGCAAAAAGATGATTGTTCTTTTTGTGTATTTGACTATAGTAGATTTGGAGTTAGAGAGAATGATGCATTGAGAGTGTGAACTCAATCTTTATAGTGCATTGACTTTCAATCTTAGGTTGATTGAAAGGATACTGGATGTAGGCATTGGGGCCGAACTAGTATAAAAACTTGATGTTTGTATTTCTATCCTTTATCTCTTTCATTTCATTATATTCTTTATTTACTTGCATTTCAAGAAATGGGAAAAAAATTCTCAAAGGTTTTTAAAAGAACATATTTTTTAACAAAGAACTAATTCACCCCCCCTCTTGGTTGAAAAATAAGGCCTACTTATTTCTACAATTGGCACCAGAGTTGGTTTTTTTGAAAGTTATTCGAAAACTAATCGATTAGTTTTTTTGTGTAATCGATTATTTTGATCCTGATGGCCTCTATTTCTCAAACTTTTGGTGAAGGTGCTTCCACAAACAGACCCACTCTGTTTATAGGAGAAAACTATCCATTTTGGAAAATTAGGATGAGAATTTTCTTGGAATCAGTAGATAAAGGTCTTTGGGATGTTGGTATAAATGGACCCTATGAACCTAAAAAGGTTGTTGATGGTAGGATTCTACCAAAGAACTTTTCTGAGTGGAATCAGGAAGAAAGTAAAAGGGCACATTATGATGTCAAAGCTAAAAATATTATTTCCTCTACTCTAATTATTGGTGAGTTTTTTAGGATATCTACATGCAAAAGTGCAAAGGAGATGTGGGATGTCCTTGAAGTTACTCTTGAAGGGACTGATGAAGTTAAGAGGGTCAGGAAGAACTCTCTTATCCAAGAATATTTGATGTTCTGGATGAAACCTGGAGAAAGAATTTATGATGTCGAGAAGAGGTTCACACATATTGTTCATCACCTCATAGCGCTTGGAAAATCTTTTGAAAAGGATGAGATTAATATCAAAATCTTGAAGAGTTTGAATAGGAGCTGGCAACCAAAGGTGACTTCCATTTCTGAATCAAGGGATTTGACATCTATGAACATGGCAACACTGTTTGGAAAACTCAGGGAACATGAATTGGAACTTGGAAGATTAAGGGAAGAAGAAGAATCTGGACAAAAGCACTCGATTGCACTCAAGATTCCAACCAGAACGCTCCAAGAAGAAATTATACAGATGCAGATTTGGATGTTGATGAATCAGAAAAAGAAGTTCTCAATATGATGGTAAAGAAATTTACAAATTTTATGAAAGTTAGAAACAATGCATCTAATTTTGTAGGAAATGCCAAGGGAAGCAAAAAAATAGGCAAAGCTCCTACTCATATCTACTATGAGTGTGGTAAAGAAGGCCACATTAAAACCGATTGCCCTACCCTGAAGCAGAAGTAGAAAACTGATGATAGATTCAATCAGGACAAGAGGAAAAACAAGTAAAGAAAAGCTTATATTGCATGGAAGATTGTGACTCTGGATGTTCTTCAAGTGATGAAGACAATCAAAGCTTAGAGAAGGAGACAAATTTTGTGTCTCATGGTGTGATCAGTTGATTTTGAAAGCAGTGGTAGCAGCTTTAATGATGAACCGATTGAAGATAAATACTATCAGCTTCTGGATTTTTTCAAGAACTCCATGCAAAGGCAATGAAGGTGCAGTACAAGGTTAATCGATTAAAAAGCGAAAGAAAGGATTATGAATATAGAATCAATAATCTTATTGAAGAAAATACTAAATTGAAAAATGATCTCTCAGCTGCTTTACAGTTTATTGAAACTGCTAAAATGGAAGATAAAACTATTGTCAAAGACTGTAAAGATTGCCCTACTAATTTGAAGAAGATTGACTACTTAATAAGCACACTGTCCAAATTTACTCTTGGTAGATCAAATTTAGAAGTTGTTTTAGGCTCTCAGAGTAGAGTTATAAACAAACAGGGCATAGGATATATCAATAAAAGCAATACATTTAATGCTAAGAAGTTTTCTGATCTTAGTAAACCTTCTTCTCTTACTTGTTTTTACTGCGATACTATTGGACATATTTTCAAATCTAGTTACTACAAAAAAGGCTAGTGTTCCAAAGGAAAATTCTAATGGATTTCCAAGAAACCAAACACTATTACTAACTCAAAGGACCCTAAGTTTATTTGGGTACCTCCTTCAAAACCTTATGATGTTTTTGCAGGTAAATAAACAGGTCTGGTGGCACTAAAGGACTCAAGGAATGTTCAAAAGGACAAATCAATGACTTCTTGAGTACAACTTGTGGTAACAATACTTATTTCTATCAATCATGCATCATTCTTGGTATGTAACATCCATATTGATCTGAGTGATTGATGTGTGCGTGTTTGTCATGATATTGGCTGAAAATGATTTCTCACTGACATTAACCGATTATGTTAGTAATGTAATCGATTAAACCTTTCACATTGCCTATGTGTTTTATAAAATCTAAGATGGATGGCAATCTAATCGATTAAACAACTAATGCAATCGATTAACATTCACTTCTGATTGTTGTATATGTGTCATGTGGAAATTTAATCGGTTAAATAATTAGGAAAATCAATTGAAGTGTTATTGATTGAAAATTTGAACTTTGGGCTTCCCTCCAAACAAAATTTGTGTAGCTTAAACCCTAATCTAAGTAGGTTGTTGTTCATTCTTTTTCTGCAACACTCAGCCTCTCTTTCTCTAAGTCTCTCTGTTGTACATCTCTCATCATATTCTGCATCATGGCATCCTCTTCATCTCAGAGAAAGAGAGTCAAGACTCTTGGACGAAGGATAGTATATTGTGGTCCAAATCTTGATGGATGGATAAATGATGATCATGCTTAGACAAATTTCATCGATCACTAGAGACTAAGGAAAATCATTCCTCACAAATATGCAAAGCTCAACTTTTTCAGAAGAGAAGGTTTTGTGTTTCAGAATTGGCTGAATAGGCAGGGGTTGAAGAACTTTATTGAAATGGTTTATCCATGGTACCCTGAACTTGTGAAGGTTTTGTATTCCAACTTGAAGATCAGTGATGGAATGCTGTGTTTCAGGGTAAAGGGGGTTAACATCAAACTAACTGAAGGGGTCTGAACCACCATTGCTGAATTTCGTTGCGGAGGTGAAAAATGTCATCTTGGTATTGAAGGCTTTCACAAATTCGACGTTTATTAAGACTGTCTCAAAAATCCAAATGAACTGAGGGATTACTTCCACTACCAAACTGGAGGAATGAAGAAAGATGATCGCCTGTGTGCTTTCATTATCACCTGTGTGCTTTCATTATCACTTGGATTCTTCTGCCAAGGGGTAGTAACCATGCTCAGGTTACCACTGAGGATCTTTGTATACTTCATGCCCTCAAGGAAAATATACAAACTGACTAGGCTGCAACAATCTCTGATAACATGCTTAAGGTCACAAGGTTGGAATCTGACAGTTTGCCTTATGTTGTGTTTATCTTTAAGGTGCTTCAACATTTCAATGTGGAATGTGTTAATGAGTCATGTGAGTCTTATGGAAAGACCAATATCATAGATACAACATCATTGCATAACATGAAACTATAACATTGTATAGGACACGTTGCACAGTTCAGTTCAAGCTGTCAGCTGGACCGTTAAAAAATTAACGCCGTGACCAAAAAGAATTTAATTGCACACTTTTTTCACAAGTTGGGACCACATTTCACTTTTTAAAAAACGTAGGACGTACTTGAACATTCCCTCCCTTTCGAGGGAACAAAAGAGGTATTTAGCCTTTAATTAATTAAATTTATATTGAACATTTATTTAAAATTTATCATTTGTTAGTTTAATCTAATTAAATATTAATTTTTATTTTAAATGAAAAAGAATTAACAATAATAAATTGTAAAAGTATATTATTTAGCAACCAATTTTTTTTACTAATTATCATCACACTTTGGGACTAACAAGTTTTCAGTCGCAAATACAAAATTTAATTCAGATACTTATTTTGTGTCTAAAGCATTTTTAGTCGCAAATACAACATTTTTAGTCACTAATTATCATATTAAACATATTTACGACCATCAAATTTTTGGTTACTAATACAATATTTAATCTAAACACCTTGATAATTAGAGATTGAACTCTTTGAAGATTCAAATCTTAATTTAGATAGCATTTCGTTTTTGGATTATTTTAGTTTTGTTTGTCTTTTGAACTTATGTTTTTGTATGTAGGTAATAAAGTTCTAGGTTGAATTTTCCACAAGCCGGAGACAATGGTGAAAGCATGGTTAGGATCTTCACATAATCAAAGAGTAGCTTTGGAGTGTAGAATATGAATTTTTATATTTTTGTGTTTTTGACTTTATTCGACCTTAGTCGTGTTGGATTTATGAGTACAAAGGCCTATATAAATTATTTTGATAGACTCCAGATTTTTTATAATTGAATATTGAGGTTTTATCTGAAGTGAGAGTTCTCTCTAGGTTCTTCATTAGAACTTTCATCCTTATCTTTAAAAAGTGGTGAGTCTTCCTCATTTATCTCATATCATCCTTCCAACTGGTTTGATTTCCTCCATTCCCAAAATTCATGGAGAGGAATTGTATTTAGCAGGAAAACTATATGAAAAGATAAGTGAATATTTTTGAGAAACTATTTGTTATGTTATGATTATTGAAGATTTATTTTTATTATTGTTATAATATTTTAATTAGCTTTGAAAAGTTTAGAATGCTGACCAAGCTGAGTTATCTCAGCCTTCGTGCCTGGGAAAGCCTACAAGCATTCTCAGTGACACAAGAGAATTTGACTTTTCTAAATATAACTGAAGATGAACAATCTCTCTTGGCTGTTGTGTTAAACACGCAAATCAACTTGTCTTGGAAAATTGTGACTATCATGATGGTATGTATCATACATGACAGTCTACCGTGGAACTTTAAGCAACGATGACAACAAAAAGTTCTACAAACACCAATTTGTAAACAGTCATGGATACACCCACAAAAACACCATGCTAACTGAGAACGTTGGCATTCATGGATTTCGTCAGTGGTAGCACTGTTACAACTATAACCAAGCAGGTATAATTAGACGTTCCTCATATCTACCATAAGTCAAGTGAGTTTTATAAAAATTCAGGTGGAGGTTTCAGAATCATCAATCTAGAAGTTCGACTTTTTGCTGCAGAAGAAGATCCAAGTATAAACAGAGTATGGCTACCTAAATTGGCTGCATACGGATTTTTATTTTTTTTTTGCCTAAAGAGACTATAGTGTCACCTCAGTCCCCAGTCTCCTAAACAAAACATGCCAAGCAAGTTCTCCGTCTTCCAAAGTTTTGTCTTTTGCTATATCTTTTACATCGTTAGTCAATAATGGCTACATACATTGTGTCATCAACAATAGTTGGTCGTTACAAACAATATTACTCTGTTCCATAAATTTTTTCATAAACACTAAAAGAATGAAAAAGTAGATATACTGAATATCTTTAATTAATTCAAATCAACTTATTCAATCTCAACCATTGATTTTTTAATTAATACATCCATGGTGGATTTAGATGGTGGGTACATTCCCTGTGATTCCACGTTAAAAAAGCATCGAAACATGAACCTTATCTTTGAATTAGCGACACCACCAACATTAGGCACCATCGATCTCTACCATCCAATTTTGAACTAATATATATCTGACGCTTAATTTTGAGGGTATGTATTTCACATAGCTACGCAACTTAAAGTGAAGAGGGTTGACTGAAATTCCTTTCCTTTCTGATCTCATCCGTCAAGAACCCATCCAAATTACTGCAACCGATTCCTTTCCTTTCTGAGAAATAATCACTTGTTTGTTGTTGAGATCATGGCATTAGCTGTTGTAGGTGGTGCACTCCTTTCTGCTTTCATTGATGTTCTTTTTGACCGGCTGGCTTCCCCTGAGTTTGTCAACTTCATCCGTGGAAAAAAGCCTGACAAATTGCTTCAAAAGATAAAGAGCCAGCTGCTTGTGGTTAAAGTTGTGCTTGCTGATGCTGAGAAGAGACAAATCACCGACTCCAATGTCAAAGAATGGCTCGATCTTCTCAATGATGTTGTCTACCGGGCTGATGACGTACTTGACGAAGTTTATACTAAAGCTGCTACTCAAAAGGAGGTAAGCAGTTCCTTTTCTCACCTTTTCAAAAGGAACAAGGTTGTTAATGTTAGTAAGTTGGAAGACATTGTTGAAAGATTAGATGATATTTTAAAACAAAAGGAGAGTCTCGATTTGAAGGAGATTGCAGTGGAGAACAATCAACCATGGAATGCTCAGACAACATCTCTGGAAGATAGATATGGTATGTACGGTAGGGATGAAGACAAGGAGGCCATAATGAAGTTGTTGTTAGAGGATAGTAGTGATGGTGAAGAAGTGTCTGTAATCCCTATTGTAGGCATGGGTGGGGTTGGGAAAACAACTTTGACCCGATCTGTGTATAACGATGGCAAGTTGAACGAGATATTCAAATTGAAGGCATGGATTTGTGTTTCTGATATATTTGATATTGTGAAAGTCACAAAAACTATGCTGGAGGAAATTACTCAAAAGCCTTGTAAATTGAGTGATCTAAACTTAATTCAACTTGACTTGTTGGAAAAACTGAAAGGTAAAAAATTCTTGATTGTCTTGGATGATGTTTGGATCGAGGATTGTGATAGCTGGAGTAGTCTTACAAAACCATTTTTAAGTGGAATTAGTGGAAGCAAAGTTATTGTGACAACCCGCAATGAAAGGGTAGCGGCTGTAGTCCCTTTTCATTATGTTAAAGTGTATCATCTAAACAAATTGTCAAATGAAGATTGTTGGTTGGTGTTTGCAAGCCATGCATTACCCCTCTCAGAAGACAGTGAGAATAGAGAGACTCTAGAAAAGATTGGAAAGGAAATTGTTAAAAAGTGTAATGGCTTGCCTTTAGCTGCACAGTCTCTGGGAGGAATGTTGAGAAGAAAGCACGAAATCAAGGATTGGAATGATGTACTTGAAAGTGACATTTGGGAACTTCCCGAAAGTCAGTGTAAGATTATTCCAGCACTCAGAATTAGTTATAATTATCTCCCTCCACAATTAAAACGGTGCTTTGTTTATTGCTCATTGTACCCCAAGGATTATGAATTTCAAAAACATGATCTGATCCTGCTCTGGATGGCTGAAGATCTTGTAAAAGCATCAAAAAAAGGAAAGACTTTAGAAGAGGTTGGCCAAGATTATTTTGACGATTTGGTTTCGAGATCGTTTTTTCAATGTTCAAGTTCTCGGGATTGGGGTGATTATTTTGTGATGCATGACCTGATGCATGATCTAGCAACATTCCTTGGTGGGGAATTCTATTTCAGAGCAGATGAACATGGAAAAGAAACCAAAATTGATAGAAAGACTCGCCATTTGTCTTTTACAAGATTCGGTGATTCGGTCTCGGATACTGAAGTTCTTGACAGGGTAAAATTTTCGAGAACTTTCTTGCCGACCTATCGTGAGTATTCTCCCTTTAAAAACAGAAATACACCATGCATTATAGTGTCGATGCTCAAGTACTTGAGAGTTTTATCATTCTCTCACTTACAATGTCAGCTTGTTCTGCCTGATTCAATAGGTGAATTGATCCATTTGCGTTATCTAGATCTCAGTTTTACAGGTATAGAAACTCTGCCAGAGTCATTGTGCAATTTGTATAATCTACAAACTTTGAAGTTGTTTTGTTGCCATAGGCTGACTAAGTTGCCTAGTGCCATGCAAAATCTCGAAAACTTGCGTCATCTTGAAATCGGTCAGAGTCCCATAAAAGAGATGCCTAAAAGAATGGGGAAACTAAATCAATTATTGACCTTGGATTTATACATTGTGGGCAAGCATAAAGAGAATAGCATCAAAGAACTGGGAGGATTCCCAAATCTCCATGGCAGGGTTTCTATTCAGAAATTAGAGAATGTTACTAATGGTGAAGAAGCATATGAAGCCAGGATAATGGATAAGAAGTACATTAATTCTTTAGAGTTGCAATGGTCTTTATGTGACGATAGTAGCATCGACTTTCAAATTGAATTAGATGTACTTGGCAAGTTACAACCTCACCAAGACCTGAAATCCCTTAGAGTAGACGGTTATAATGGAACAAGATTTCCCAAATGGGTGGAAAATTTTTCCTACCGCAACATGAAATCTCTGTTTTTAAAAAATTGTAACAATTGTTGTATGCTTCCTTCACTTGGGCAACTACCGTCTCTGAAGCACATCCTTATTTCAGATATGAATTCGGTGAAGACTATTGATGCAGGCTTTTGTAAGAAGGAAGATTGTTCATCTATGGCACCCTTTCCCTCCCTTGAATCTCTATACATTTTTAATATGCCTTGTTGGGAGATGTGGAGTTCCGTGGATTCAAAAGCTTTTCCTGTTCTTCAGGAACTTTATATAAAAAATTGCCCCAAACTAAAGGGAGATTTGCCAAATCACCTTCCTAGTCTGCAAACACTCAAGATTAAAAGTTGCCAGCTTCTTGTATCTTCATTCCCAATGGCTCCCGCCCTTCGAACATTAAAGATATGTGAAAGCAACAAACTGGAGTTACATGCATTTCCTCAATCGGTGGAATGTATAAAAATATCAGGAAGGCCAATGGTGGAGTCCATGATGGAGGCGATCACTGACATTCCACCTACTTGCCTGAAAGAGTTGTCATTAATTGATTGTTCGTCAGCCATATCTTTTCCAGGTGATCGTCTTCCTTCATCACTGAAAACTCTGGATATCAGGGGCTTAAACAAACTGAGCTTCCCGGTGCTACATAAACATAAATTACTGGAATCCCTGTCAATAAATAATAGTTGTGATTCACTAAAGTCTTTCCCACCGGCTATCTTTCCAAATCTCACCCGTCTTATAATCGAAAACTGTGAAAATCTAGAATCTCTTCTGCTCTTAGGGTCAGAGTCGTTGAAGAGTCTGAATTCTTTTGTGATTGGGGACTGCCCCAACTTCGTATCATTCCCAGGAGAAGGATTTTCTGCGCCCAATTTGACATTTTTCAGTGTTTATGGTTGTGCCAAGTTGAAGTCATTGCCGCATCAGATGGGAACTCTTCTCCCAAAGATGGAATATCTTAGCATATCCAACTGCCAACAAATTGAGTGTTTTCCTGAAGGGGGTATGCCACCTAACTTGACAACAGTTACGATCAGGAATTGTGAGAAACTACTGATCAGCTTAGGATGGATACCCATTGACATGGTTACCTCTCTCCAAGTTTATGGCCCATGTGATGGCATCAACGCCTTCCCAATGGAGGGATTGTTGCCTCCCTCCATTACGTCTCTGTATCTAATTGATTTCTCAAGTCTTAATACGTTGGAGTGCAAAGGACTTGTCCATCTCACATCATTACAAGAATTGCACCTTGTAAATTGTGAAAAGCTGGAGAATATTGCGGGAGAAAGGCTGCCTGTCTCTCTAATAAAATTAAGCATAAGAGAATGTCCCTTGCTGCAAAAACGATGCCGCAGAAAGGACCGTCAAATTTGGCCTAAAATCTGCCATGTCCGTGGCATAAAGGTTGACGGTAGATGGATTTAGTGAGCAAGAATGATGAGCTGGTAATTCTCCTTTTTTCACTTACGTCAGCATATAACCATGGAAAACTATTTCTGTCAATGTTATCTTTCATCTCATGTCTTACCCTTTAACATTTAACGAGTCTTAAATTACTTAATCGTTGAGTTTGATACTTGACTGGAATTGCAAGGTTAAACGAAACCTAACCTTTTGTTTATATTTTATTTATAGTGATGTGATTTTAATTTAAACACTGCAGAAGTGAGTATTGCAATTTTTCTTATTCATATTAGTTTGTCAGTGTAGTCAGTTCCAAGATTTTTCTTAGTAGTTTGTAGAGCACACACTGAAAATGCTGCGTACTCTTTAACTGCTAGCAATTTCAAATTCGCTGTTAGACATATATATGAAGTTCTGTTTTTCTAAAAATTGTAGATAAAGATGGGAGAGTGGCAGAGATAAGGGGTGGTGGGGCACTGATCCATGGCAGTGTTATCCTACCTTAGTGTGAAGTATATGTCTTTGTCATTCTCTTCCATTTTGTCATGCCACGGAAGAAATCGTTTTCACTGTTTTTGGTTCAAATCCTTTAAAATATAAAAGGAGAATCATATCCAATCATCATTAAAATATAATTTTGAAATTAATCTACAATTTAATAATAGATAATGTGTGGTTAACAATAATACTATTTATAACAATGAAATATCCACTTTACTGTTTTTCCTCAACTTGCATCATATGCATAACTATAATAGTTGGTAATACAAATACTATTGAATTATATTTTCAGATTCTGTGATAGTTATTATCGATAATTATTGTTCATTAAGAGGTGTTGAATTTGAAATATTATAGTAAAGAAAATATTACTTAAAGATGAATATAAAAATGTTTGGGAGGGGAGGATCGTGACCTGGTTTCTTAAAAAAGAATGATTACACTCGCATCATGAAATGTTAATAGACAATGTTTAAACTACCAAAACTCGTTGTTTAATATTTTTTTAAAAATAAATTTATATATATATATATATAGGTATTATGTGTTATTAACAATTCTCTAACATATGTTATATTATGTTCCAATTTAGGGGCGATATAACTGTTTGGGAACTGAAAACAAACTTAAGAATAAAGCCTTTTAGTTAAATTTTGTTTTTGGAGTTTTTTTTTTATGTAAAATTATCTGTTAAATAGTGGTAATTAATTTTATTTAACTTTCACATAATTTTTTAAGTATAATTTTTATTTATTGTTTATTTTATTAGAGATTTTATCTTCATTATTTATCATAAGCAAAAAATTTAGTTTTTTCTTAAGATATATGCTAAAAGAAAAAGTCTCCAAATTCATGAATTAAAAAGTACTGAAAAACCAAATCGAACAAAACAAACACATTTCTAATTCTAATGCAAATTCAATAAATATAATAAAAATAATAAAAACAGAGATAAAAAAACATACTTAACAGAAATAAGAATAACAAAAATTAGTAAACACAAACAAAATGAGATTAAAGAAGTGAATTCTACCAAAATCCTAAAAAAAAGAAAAACTCTACATGAGAAGTCATAAAGATGAAAGAAAGAAATAAATAAAAATAAAAATTAATTATAAGAGAATAAAATAACTAATCACTCTCTTTCTACTCAAGAAAATTATAATTTATGGAAAATAGGTTTTATTTCAGTAAATATAATTTTTAATACAAATAAAAATTAACATACATTCACTACAAAAATATACAACTTTTTTGGGGTTTAATTTTTCATTTTTGGCAGTTTTAATTCCTGGAAAGTACGTTACCCGGGGTTAGAAAAACCTTTGAGAAAATTTGTGTCGCTAAATAATTACCGACGGTTTCTCAAAAAACCACCGGTATTAGCAGGGGTTTTGCAAAAATTGTCGGTTTTAGCGGGGTTTTGCCCAAAACCAACGGTATTAGCAGGGATTTTGCCCAAAACTGCTGGTATTAGTGGGAGTTTTACCCAAAACTGCCGGTACTAGCGGAGGTTTTGTCAAAACCGACGAAACTAATCGGAGTTAAGCAAAACTGCTGGTAATTGTTGAGTTTACATAGTTGGGGTTTCCAAAACCGTTGGAGATGTAAATAATTTATTTATTTTATTATTCAAAAGATTTGATTATCATAAATAAATCAAAATTAAATAATATGAAACCCAAATTAAATGTAAACATTAAATATAAACCAAAGTATTATTATATAAACGGTAAACATTAGAAATACAAATAATGTTTCCTAAAAATTAAAATAAACATGTTATGAATAATCATTATAGTAAAAAATATGTTTTTTAACTCGCCTAATAGGCTTCAGTTTAAGGAAAAACGAAGCCTATCAAAACGTGATGACATTGTTGTAATTAAGCCGAACTTATAGGCATCGATTCCCTTTAACCCGAGGCATAAAGGGGCTATGACCTCGGTTAATAAGACACCCGAAGCCTAAAATGTACACCTGTCCACCAGCAGCAGAAGCTTTTTGGCTGTCACATCATTAAAGGGAGATACTGCCTCGATTGTTCATCGAACCGAGGCTGAAATACCTGCTCATCCTCTCTGCAAACACTTGCTATGCCGCTGCTACGCCTGCATCGGTTGGCCTAGGAACCGAGGTCGTTGGTCGACCTAAGGCATCGGCTGGCCTAGGAACCGAGGTCGTTGGTCAACCTAAGGCATCGGTTCACATAGGAAACGAGGTCGTTAATCCTGCATCTCTTGAGATTTATGATTTCAGAACGTTCTATACTTTTTTTCCAGCACTTTATACCTCGGTGTTCTCTTCTAACCAGTGCCATATTGTGGTATTACCTCGGGTTTTTGGAGAACCGAGGTAGTAGCTCTTCTTAATTTCTGAACTTAACCTACTCACCTTTCATTTGCGTCGGCTAACAACTTCTTCTTCCTCGTGCTCTCCCTTTCTTCCTCTGCAGTTTCGTTCACCACTGCCACTCTTTGTCTTGCCGCGTCGCCACCTGTGCTGCCAGTGCTCGCGCCTACCTCCTTCTTACCAGTGCTCGTGCCTGCCTCCTCCTTGCATCATCGCACCATTGGTGCCCCGCCGATGCTGCCTGCGGTGGTTCCTCCAACGACTCCACTCGCCGCCGCTGTCTCTGCCACTGCTGCCTTCGCGACTACTACCTCCACCGCTGTTTCAATCTTACTGCCTGCATTAAGGTTGGTTGATTATGTTTTTGCTGTGTTTGATAATAATTGGTGGAGGCAGAAAGAAAAGCAAATTTTATGTTTAGGTAGGTTTCATTTGTTATTGTGGAGCTGGTTGGCAGGTTTTATAGAGGTGCATGCTTGACCTAATCCAAGACCACTTAATGTTTTTATGAACTTAACTTGTGCTGTTATTGCCTGAAACAGTGTGGCTTATTCCAATAAATTTGACTACATGTAAGGGGAACCTAATTTGAATTTGCGTATCCACTGGAATAACCAATAGTTACCTTAATGCCAATAGGATTTATTTTTCTAAAATGACAATATTTGGTCTTAGATCGTATAGGCTCTTGTTTATTTAGTCTGATTCTTCTACTTCCTTTTACTGGGTACTCTTAGCACTAACATTCAGAACATGTATGAATAAGCTTCAAATTTGTTTCCTTATCAAATATTTTTTATTATAAGTTACTTTGAAAGCAAAATAAACTAGTTTTAACATGAACAACTGCACTTAGGATATGTATGGGTAAACAATTTAGTTAATTTCATGTTGAAGATCTTATCACATATTAGATCTTAAAACAATAATTGCTAGTTGCAATTCAAAAGAAAATTAGTGTACATAAAAATAAGGAAAAATAGACAAAAAAGAGAGTTAATTTTGGATAGTTTAGTTTGGAAGAAATAACAGGAAAGAAATTAAAAAAAAAAAAGACTTGGGTTTTAGATGGAAGGAAGGGACATACATTATACCATAATGAAAAAAAATATTACTTTAACCTTAACTCATTGTATAACATTAGATGCATTTAGACAATCATAGCAAACAACATAATTGTGAAAACCAACATGTAGACAAGTGTGAAAAACATAAGCAATTATCAAAAGACAAGATGGGAGAAGCATAAATAGTTACAATCACGTAATCTATTAAAAAACACAGTTTGGCTTAGTACACTTGAGAATAAAATAGTGATGAAGTAATTTGATATATTGGTCATAATATATTAGCAATTATATTGTATAATTGTTGTTGTATAATTGTTCTTGTGAAATTGATGGATATGTTGTTGTTAATTGTTCATATTATAAATTTTATTATTCTTTGGTGATTAAGATGAATATGTGTTTGATAATTGTTGTTGTGAAATTTATATATTTGTTATTGTTATTTGATGATAATATTATAAGTTAAACAATATTTAAATAAGGTTTGAGAAAATGAAATAAACAAGTGAAATAAACTAAAGTATCTAAACCCTAATGTTAATTGAAATGACATTATTTACTCTTGGTTGAAATGACATACATCACCACCTGCTTTGCAATGGGGAAGAAGATATATTTTTTCCTTTATATACTTGGGTAAGTGAAGTTTGTTAACTTTAAAGTTTCATTTATTAATTTTGGTATATGACAATTAAGTTATTACCGATTTGAGGCGTCATTGGCAGCTACTTGTGATCTTCATACCGGAGAACACTGCTCTCTAGTTTTGTTCATTGCACAAGTCTCCTCCTATCCCTTTTAGACATGTAGTATGTTAAAATAGAATTGCTCAATTTCTCACACCAAGAGGGGGGGGGGAGGGGGGTGAATTGGTGAAGTATAAAATTTAAAACTTTTAAAATCTTTTTCACCAAAAGAGATGCCTTTATACTTCTCTTGAAAAGCAAGTTAAAAAATTTTCAATGCAGCGGAAATTTAATCGAATGTGTATAAAGTATAATCGATTGAATGTAACAGAGTAGAGATAAGAAAGATCAAACACTGAGTCTTTATACTAGTTCGGCCAAGCCTACATCTAGTGTCCTTCCAACCACAGGAAGCCAATGCACTATAATGATCAAGGTTTTTACAACAAGTTTTTCATAGAGACATCACGTCAAAAATATAAAACACCTCTCTAACCCTCTAATCAAAATATAGGCAGTACACAAACACACTAGCAGCAAGAATTCTCTCCTCCAGTCCAACCCCTTTGAGGCACCCTCAAATTCAAGAACGCAACACATCCTTCTTCCTTTAATCACAACAGGGAACTCAACCCAATCTTCAGCAGATTGTAGAACCTGGTGATCTTGCAGTAGACTCCCAAATGTGCACATAAATCAAATTTTGAAAACTCAGCAATCTTGCTCTTCAAGAAATCATAATTAGTTGATCACCATGGTCAAACTAGTTTCTTGGAGCTTTTTCTCTTTCTGTAAGATTTTCAGTTTTCTACAAAAGAATATGAAAATGTTGGAATCCTAAAAGTATTTACATAAATCAAATTCGCGTCAATATATAGATAAACTCGTATCAGACGCAACATAATCGACTTTGCTACTAATGCATTCGAATACACCAATTCAGTTAAAACAGATAGTAGTAGCCAAAACAATTAATTGAATTCACAATTAATGCAGTCGAATAACATTTAATGTTTGGTCAACACATTTAAAAATATAGCCGTTGTGACAGTTATATCAAGCATTACAGATTTCAAAACAGTAAGAAACTTAATCGAATACATATCGCATGCAATCAATTATGCAACAGTGTTATGCAAAGTTTTGAAAACTTTTCCCTTTGAAAAACTCTCACAGCACACTTGAAAAAGTTTGTGCAAATACACGAGTTTTAATCGATTCACCCCATAATGTAATCAATTTCAAACTGTTGTTTTGCCACACAATTAAAGTTCAACATTAGTGCTTGTGGTTTTCCCATCCAAAAACATGTGTCATGCATTCATGTATAAAATCACATATATAACACAATGAAATGCAATGAACAACACAACAACAACACAATCATGTTTTCATATACGCATATAACATGTAAGCATAGAACATGTAACACATAAAACACATGTGTTATTAATTATGAGTTGTCATCATCAAAAACTCATATTACTGAGATTGTGAGTTCAGCTAAACTAGTGCTCCCCCTATCAACAATCTCAACATAGTAGATTGGTAAGAATCTCAATGTTTCAACTTTCTTTGTTATATAAATGTATGCTAAATCAATTTTTTTGAATAGTTCTCTTGCAACACGTATGATGTTATCTGGGAGATCTACTGCTATAGCTAAAAAGCGTGCATGAGTTCCCCTTAAGGTTTGATATTTTAGTCCATACTTTGTTACGTTTTGTTCCATTCCAATGATGTTACTTAACATTTTATAATTATGATGATATATTGTAGTCTAATAGACAAACGAGGTCATATGAATGTGGTTACTACGTCATGTTTTGGATGATGACCAATATTCGTGCACATTACACCAGTGGATGGCAAACGGTAATATTTAGGTTTGAATTTTATTTTCTCTACAGTTTAGATTTCATATACACTAATTGAAATCATTGTGTTTTATGCAGAGATTCAATATGACTACTCCAATTCCAGAAAAGTCACTTAAACTCGTGAGGAAAACACTGGCTAAATATATAATTCAATTATATAATAGTATGTAGTAGATATTAGGATATAGTAAGTTCTAAGTTTATGCTTCTAATTTGTTTTATGCTTTTGTACATTATTATTAGTTTAACTTTGTACATTTCATTGATTTATGCTTCAAAGTTGATTTATGATTACATTGGATTGATTTATGCTTCTAAGAAGTTGATTTATAATTACATTGAATGTATTTATGTTTTAATATAATTTTCATTCAAAATATACGCTTATGGATTATTTTGGACTATTCTGGCTGTAAAATTATATGTAGGTCTGTTTCTGCAGTTGGGAATGTTGCAGAAACATACCTGTTCTAAAAAAAACAGGGGAATATACCTCGATTAAGACAGGGGAAAACACCCCTATGGCATCGGTTCAGTCCTCCACCGAGGCAGAAAGGTTGGCGGAAGAAGCAAAAAAAAGGACCCTACTCCCTCGGTTCAGGTGCCAATTGAAATAGTAGAGGCGGACATATTGCCTCGGTTTAAAGGAAACTTTAAACCACTGCCTATGGGTGAAAATAACCGTTGTCGTTTCTTCTAACTACACTAGTGAATAATCATCAATTTTGTACTTCTTCATTGTCTTCATAATTTGGTACTTCTTCATTGTCGTCATCATTTCATCATTTGGTTCTTCTTCACTGTTTCGTCATTTGATAGGCTTTCTTTTTCATATACTTACAATATAAAATAATTAGTTGATAATATATTAAAAAAAATTATTAGATAAGAATTATTGATGGTTGAAAAATGTTAAAATGTTATATAATAGAAACTACATAGCCAACTTAGAAAACTTGTCATAACACTTTCAATATTAATCCAAATTTATAAACAAAAAAAATGAGAATCCAAGGTTCCAATTTATAAAAAAAAGAGACAGGTGCATTGCATTTGAATCTAAAAATTACTTGCTGCAATATAAATCAGAATGAGCTTGCAATTCAGTAAAAAATTACCTGCTGTAGTATAAATCAGAATAAGCATGCAGTTCAATGTTAAAAGATAACACTCATTACAGACATTATGAACTTAGATGAATAAGTTTTTTTTTTTCCTCATCTTTCTCTTCTTAGCCTGTCAGATAATTGAGCAAACAAAAGTTGAATCCTGGGAGGTTTTCTTATATCATTTTCTCTAGCTTGAACACAACCCTTTCACATACTGGCTGGTAGAAAAACATGAGATAAAAGGTTTATCTTCATGCTAAAATTGTTCTATAGTTGATATATGGAAACGCAAAAGTAATATGAAAAATGAATCATGTTTGAGTGTGGCATCACAAAGTTCAAACTTTCAGTCAACAATGCTATGGTCATATGGAGACAACACAACTTCAATGTTATAAGTAGATAGACTAATACAATTAATCTACCCTTGCGTCTAGAACTTTTAATTTACAGGTGGCCAAAGATACTTACACCAGATTCTAATTTAAATGTATTTGGATTCCCTATATTACATTACCTAATAAAAGTTTCATAAAAGATAACCATTTTAATTAATGTATGAGATCAAATATTTACATTTACAATTTTCTTGCTATTCATATAAATAGAAAAAAAATACATGTTGCAAACAAAAATCATATAATATATATATATATATATATATATATATATATATATATATATATATATATATATATATATATATATATAGATTACTCTCATAGTTTTTCTAAAATATGCTTGAGCTTTAGAGCAATTTATTTAATCAAGAAGAACTCTAAACGTATTTACTTAAATATTTGTGTTTCAGCCTAGTGGAGTGGCTATGCAATCAACCAAGTTTAGCAGGGGCCAAAGGAAGGTAGAGGTGATACTAGTGTTTGGACAGACACCCCTTTGGATAGGGCCCAGAAAGCAAAGATGAAGTATGTATCTTCCATTCTATTGTAGAATGCTTTGGTTGGTTAATTTCATTTTCTTGTAACCTATGTAGTCCATTCCGTGAGATCGAGAGCCTTATAACCAAAAAGATATATTTATATGGCAGTTATTTGGAGGCATACAATGAAGCTACTACACTAGCTTCAAATGATGAGAAAGGGCCAGTGAGGATGCAGACTTGGTGGACAACTACAATAAAGCAAAACGGTCAAAAAACATTGGTGCTGAAACATCAAGAAGAGGTGGCTAACAAATCCAAGAAAAATAACCAAGGTAATCATACAATATAGATGTAGTTTCTCTAGCCGAGGTTCTTTGATTCTCTATGTTTTTCAGTCCGTTCTTGCAGATGAGACAGTTGATTAAGTTTTACTTCACATATGAGGTGATATAACCAATATGGCTGAACTAATCATTTCATAATAGCATAAATGTGAAATATAGTATAAAAAAACAGAAATCTTGCAAAAATAACAAGGAAAAGTCACACAAATTTTAGCTACCTTAAGACAAAACAAATTTTAGCTACCATGGCATCTTGGCATTCACTGAGATAATCAGCAAGCCACTTCACCTTTTCTATTGGTTCATCAAAAGCAAGCTCAATTGGAAGAATGATACCATCTCCATCACTTTCTGTAACATGTTATTTCTCTCAGTTAAGAATTGTTCTAACTGATTCCTCTCCCTTTTCATTTCCAGAAGATCAGCCTCAACCTTTGGGATGCTTTCCACATCACTGGACAATCTGTTGATCTCATCCCTGTATTCAGAAACAGCAGATTCTTGCTTCTGCAAATCAACCTTCAATTGCTCAGTCTCTGTATAAGACAACATTCTCAATAATCTCTATTAAAACTTGAAAAAGATAAGTTGATATAAACTCATTAACTACATAAGAAACCAGACCAATAAAAAATTTATTCACTTAACGGTTCCTAATAAAAAAGAGAAATGCTACATATTTCAATACATTCTTTGTTACTTTCTTTATCAAAAGATTGAGACATGCAAATAGAGACTATTTCATCCTAGAAACATACTTAGGTATATATAAAATCTACACCCATACCACTATTTATAAAATAATTCATAAACTGGAATTTAGATTATTGCCCCTTTAATTCAACATAAGGCATAAGCACATTTAACATTTCAATAATTGGTTCCTTAGGTTCATATTACTTTATTACGTTAACAAAAAAATCACGTATTTCCACCAATTTAATATATATAACTTTCAAAATAACATATCTTTGCTTTTATTATTCCAATCCAAATATAAACTACCACCCACAACCTCAAACATACGTCATTTCTCTACATCAAATATCCACATACCAAAAACATTCCAGCCAACCAATCTTAATTAAAACATGTGACTATTTATTTTCAACATATAATAATTGAATCTCCTCTCATATGATACCCAAAAATAGCACGAATCATCCCATCCAACATTCACACAATTAGGCATATTAAAAATGCATGTCTCTGCATAATGTATTTATGATTCCCCAAAATCAAAGATTGTTTAAGTAGTGTACAGAGTGTGAATCAGTTTTCGAGTAAAAATACAACCAATATTGAATAAAAAGATTACTTGAATTTGTACCTTCAAAGGAACAGTGAAGTAGAAAAGCAGACATGCGTATGATGACCACAAAAGTGCCCTAGAAAACAAGTACCCTTTCTCTCTAAGCTTCCATTTCCTATAGGAAAAACATTATATAATAATAATAATAATAATAATAATAATAAAATAAAAGAGCATAAACATAGAAATCATGAACCTGGAGGAGATGATCTTTAGAAACGATGAAGATTAGGTTAGAGTGAAAAATGAAGATATAGATAGAGAGATAGATGAATACATACCTAGTGTGAATTGAAATGGAAAGTAAAAGAGGAAGGAGAGGAACTAGGAAGTATTAGGAATCAGAGGCTTAGGCAAGAGGAAAAGAACACAGAGAATAATCTGATAGAAGAGATAAGATGAAGATTGAAGAGATAAGATGAACATACCAGAGAGGATTTGAGTTTGAGGGGTTGGACACATAAGTGATAAAAATCGCCTTAGCAGAGTCCTCGCCACCTCGACCTCGACGCTTAGCCCAAGCAGGGGAAGACACAAAGCAGAAACGAACACGAAGCAGAGGGGAAATATTGTGATGCGGAGAAGGGGTTTGGGGGAAAAATTGATGAAGGCAGCGGGGAGAGACGCTCCACGAACACGCAGCAGGGGAAGATTTTGATGAAGGTAGTAGAGAGGAAGGGAGGGAATTAGGGCTTAGATTTAAGGAATTAGAAATGAAGGATCGGGAAAAGGAGGTGAACAATGATATTAAGGACGACCGAAAAATTATTCTAAAAAAAAAAAACTACCTACGGTTTAAGCATAAATCGCCGGAACCTATTTGGGTTTTCAGAACCACCAAGAGAAAACCCCTCCTAAAATTAGTTATTTTTGTAGTGATTTATAATAATTTAATTAATTCTTAAACATAGAATTATAATATTGTTCTGTCACTTGTACAAGATCACCAATCTCAAATGCTCTGTCACTAATGTTTTTGTAAGCTTACTTCATCCTATTTTATGCTTTTCTCATTTGGAACTTAATCATCTTCAAAGCTTCTTCTCTTTTTCATAAACTTTTGTTAAGCAATCCTATTCTTGATTCCCCTGGTAAATAAGGAAGATAAGGCTTGTGTTCATCAACTACCTTATAAGGAGTAGTTTGTATAAAGTGGTAAGTTGTATTGTACCACTAGTCAATCAAAAGTAACCATTTTGACCAAACATTTTTTAACAAACCTCATTTTGTCCTTTCATTTAAGAATGATAGAAAACAAAAAGATGGATCTACATCCCTTAAAAATGTTAGGTAAACTTAAATGAGAGTAGGTAGGAAAATGCAATATATTAGAGTACTTCTTAGTAATAGTTATGGAGTTCATTAAATTGTACTTTGATAGTGGTTGGGTGGTTGTGTTTATGACTAGAAAATCATTAATAGTATTTTGGTAGTAATTGTATGTATTGCATGTTGTTGAAAATTTTCATTAATGATATGAGTAGGTCCATTGCATGTGATGTATATTGTGCATGATGAAAAGATGTGTGGTGAAATGGATGAGTATATGTGTATTGTATGTTTGATATATGCATGATTGAGTTTACATGTGATGATTTGTTCATATGTGTATGTTATTCAAAGTTAGCTTATAGTTTTGCTTTATGGATGTGTGGTTTTCACCTGTTATAATCATGTCTATGGATACGAGCATATGGTTCAACAAGTGTGGTGGGTGCTTCCCAGTAATAGTGGCACGAGTAACCCATGTAGTGTAGGATAATTTTGTTAACATGATTTGTTCCTCAGGATAGTAATTATAATTACTATTTGAACTTATGTTTTGTAAAACCCTCTTTTAATTTGTTGAATGAGGAATGATGACGTTTAACAAGCCACTGTAGTAAAGAAACGTACGATGTAAAAATTGCAACTTTTGCAAACTTTTTAACAACGGTTATCTTAAGAACCGTCACTATAAGTAGAAATGATGATGGTTGTAGAGAATCATCTTTAAAACTGGGACATACAAGAAATAACAACGATTATATAGAGAATCGCCGTTAAAACCTTCTTAAGATGGAGAAATAGTGACAATTTTATAGAGAACCTTCGTCGAATGTGCAATACATTTATAAAAAAAGACGTGTTTCTTTCTCTCGCATGACTTTCATTTGAGTGTTGTCTCTTCCCCTGCATTTTCTTTTTCTATTCCTTAGCATTTTCACAACCACCACTACCATCAGTGGTGAACCTCCGTTAGCCTCCGCTAGTCACAAACTGCTCCTCGCGAACATCTGCCAATTGCGAAGCACTACTAATCTCACTACACACTGCAAGTTTTCGTCACATTGTATTGTAAAACCCACACCATGAGGCTCCTTTGCAAAGCCTTCCACATCATGTTGTGAGGCTCCTCTACGAAGCTTTCCACACCTATGGTTGGTACTTTACATTTATTTAATGATTTGCTTACTTGTTTTTTATTTATCTCTTCAACTTCACAAATAAGAAAATGGTGAGCCCATGGAAAACTTATGTCCCTTTCAAAGCTTAAATGGAGATGCTTTTCTACTCCACTCTGGTAGGTTTATCTTTGTTAATCTCATTGTAACATACAACACATTATTTTCTTATTTCTTTTTTATCGATGAATTTTAATGATAATTCAAGAACAACCACTATCGTTTGAGATTTTTAACGATGATTACTTAACTGTTTTCGTTTTTGTCTTACATTTAGCATCAATATCTAAGATGATTCAAAATCTATCGTTGAAAGAATATTTGAATCATCGTGGAAAGTTCATTATGAAACATAGGTAAACTCTAGAAAGGGGTTTCAATAGAGTCTAAAACTTTTCGCAAAGAAGTGTTAGATGCTATTATAGGGGTTAGGAGGTTTCCAGATAGTGTTGAACACTTAAAGATTTTTAGAAGCCTTTAAAACGAAAAGAAGGATGAAGACTTGTTTTTATAATTGTTCACTACAATTTGCCTTTAGTACTCTTAAGCGGTTTCACTGGTCTTTAAAAATATTACAAACGACTTTAACCTCTTTAGGTTTATAAATGAGTATTACCACTCTTTGTTTTGCACTAGTCTAACTGACTAGATCGTTTAACTCCACTGAGTTAAATAAACAAGTATTTTAATTCACTTATGAATATACAAAAAGAACAAAGTGTTTTTATGAAAACAAGCATAGATAATGACTCTCTTAATGAGGATATATTTTCAATATAAAGTATATCTGAAAACTTGTAACAAATATTTTCTTTCTCAAAGACTATTAGACGACGCAAACTTAAGATAAAATTAACTGTGTAAGAGTAATCAACAATCATTGTTGTTTTTCTCTTCTCTTCATGTGATCCTTTTTATGTAGACTTCTTCAAAAAAGATTTATTACTCAGAACATTGACTTTCACGTAAGTGCCTAGCCTTTTGGTATGAGATCAAATGTTATGTTACTTTTTGCAGAGCCAACTCTGCTACTTGTATGGAAACGTTAGACAGAAGACAATGAGGAAATATTCTTAGAATGTCTTTTTATCTCTTAACATTCTTCTAAACCAAATGCAGAAGTTTTGAATAACGCTTTCTCCTTTTATGATATGTATATAGGGATGACAAAACAATTCATGCCCAAAGGTATCTGTAGATAAAACTTGTTGCAGATAGTTGGTACCCACAGGATAATTGAACTACAAATGATGTTATGGTTGATCGCATTTTAGATAAGATTTCACCTAGATCTCTCATTTTGGGTGGTCAATTGTTTCACATGCGATGTTGTGCACATATATTGAATTTGATTGTGAAGGATGATTTTTATATAATTACTAATGTCATTGAAAAGGTCAAAGAAAGTGCTAATTTTTGGACAACTACACCTAAAAGAGAAGAAAAATTTATAGAGACATGTGCTCAATTGAATATTCCATTCAGAAGAAAATTAGTTGTTGATTGCAGAACTAGGTGGAATTCTACATTTTTAATGCTTTAAGTAGCCATAAAATACAAAAATGTATTTGATTGTTTATCATAATGAGAGATTCAATATAAAGTTTTGCCTAGCTTATATGATTGGCAAATCACAAATGAAATTTGCCAAAAGTTGGAAATATTTTATGATGTAACACTCTTGTTTTCTGGTACCTCTTATCAACTGTCAACATTTTCTTTCCAAAAGGATATGAAATTAAGTTGGCTTTGATGAAATGACTTAACTATCCTAATTTCCACTACACAAAATTTTCAAATTATCGACGAAATTTTACCAATAGAAATAAATTCATCGGTAAATTTTAATTATCAATGAATTTTATTGACGAATTTTTAAAATTTCAATTATCGAAGGACATATCGACAGAAAAGTCCGTCGATAAATCCATGGGTAATTCACACAATTTATCGATGGAAAAGTTTGATAGAAAATTCTGTCGACATAAAATTTACCGATGAATTTATTTCTATTGGTAAAATCTGTCGATAAATCTGTCAATAATACACATAAAATTTATCGTCGAAAAAGTTTGTCTGTAAATATGTCAGTAATACACATAAAATTTATCGAAGAAAAAGTCCATCAGTAAATCCATCAGAAATACACATCAAAATACCGATAGAAAAGTCCATCGATAAAAAGAGCCGAAAATTTCCCGCCCACTCTTTCTCTCTTTTCGTGAACTGCACATTACTTTCTCTCTCTCTCTCTCTCTCTGTCTCTCTCTCTCTCTCTTTCCAAACCTATTTCTTATCTTTTCTTCTATTTTCAAAACACCCCTTCTCACATTCTCAAACACCACTTCTCTTCTATGTTTAAAACCCCATTCGTCTTCTTTTCTGTCCCGTGAGGATAGCCCTTCATCTCTCCCATTTTTTCCATCTATGCTTAGATTATTGCAGCTCCAGGCCCGTTTGATGTGCCTCAATCTCTTCTGTTGGGCGAAGTTGTCATCTCCGTCACGATCTACGTCTTCAAGCTTGGGATTTTTTGTTTCACCTTCTTATTCTCTAACACGTGCAAGGGAGGGATCACAATTTTGTTCTTCATGAAAGGGCGCATCCAAGCTAGGTGCACTACCATCGTGCCATGCACTACCATGGTGTCACCATCGTGCATCGTCATTGAACAGTGATGAATTTGAAACCAAAGCGGGATAGTGAATAAAAGTGGAACGATGAAATTTTGTGCATAAAATTGTATGAATCTGTGTAACATTCGATTGTAATCTATTCATTTTTGTGGACTGAAAAAAAATAAGGGAAAGAGGAAGAAGGGAAGAGAGGAAAAAGATGAACAAGATTGTAGTATTTATCGACGGATTTCTGTCAGTAATTACTGACATATTTTTGTTGTATTTGCCGATAGAAAATATGTCGGTAATTACTGACAAATATAAATTTCCATCAATAAATATTTCGTCAAAAAAAGTCATTACCGACAGATTTTGGTCATTTTCGACAGATTTTGGTTGTTGATAATACTTGTGATTTTAAAGTTTAACAGGTATTGGAGTGTGATCAATGGAGTGATGCTATAGGTATTGTGTTAGATCCCAGGTACAAAATTGATTTGTTGGATTATTTTTTCCTATATATGGTAAAGAATCTAATTGTGAAATTGAAAAGGTGAAGATTCTTTTTAAGGACTTGGTAAAAGAGTATAAAATGTACATGAAAGGTAAGAAGTCAATTTCTTCATGTCAAAATCCGAACATAAATGTAGGCCAAATTATTGTCGAAAGAAAATATGCTTGGAGAAGAGATTTTGCAAATCATCAAATTGCAAAGAAAAATGAACCATCAAATTATAAGTTATAACTTGGTTATTACTTGGAGGAATCGACACTACCAGATTCAGATGAAAAATTTGAAATTTTAATTTGGTAGAAGACTAATGGAATAAAATATCCAATCTTACAAATGATTGCAAGAAATTTTCTAGCCATTTCTTATCTCAATAGTTGCTTTTGAGTCTTCTTTTAGTACTGGTGATCGATTTCTTACTCCACATTAGAGTAGATTACACCCAGACACTTTAGAGACATTGATGTGTATTCAAGATTGACTATGGAGTGATATACAAAGTAATTAAATGAACAATTCAAATTACATATTTATATTATTCAAATGAATGACTATGACAAATGAATTTATTTTTCTTTTTTAGGTTTTCAACATTGAAAGTGGATAACATGAAGCTTAGTACAATACTAGAGGAGATAATTGATGATGATGTTAGTAATTTTGTCTATAATATTTTAATCTAATTTTATTAATAATGTCACTTTGTCATTGATTGATGACTTTATTTGTATTTATTTGTTTCAAGAATTAAATGGTCAAATTGAAGATATGGGAGAAAAAACATAAATCTTGGAGTGTTATTTTTAGAAGAATTATTTTTAAAATTACTTGTATTTGGATATATGTTTTACTACTAATTTGAATATATGTTTTAACTTCTTTTTTAATTATCATTGACTCTACTTGGATATATGTTTTAATTATTTTATTTTTTACAATTTAATTTGAAAACTTATAAAGTAATTTTTTTAACATATTCGCGGGTTGAAAATGGGTATCTAACCGGGTATCCGTGGGTTGAAAAAAATCCACAAATTTTTTTATGAAGGTATCCAACAAGTAGTGGGTACAATTTTGTCATGCAGATCGGGTTGCGGGATAGATACTATCCATACCCGACCGGACCCGTTGTCATCCTTATCTCTACAGATAAAAAGAACCCAACATAACATACAAACAAATAGTATTCATGTATGCAGTTAATACATTAGACATTCATTAACGTTTATACATGTAGATGTTTGAAGTAACCCTTAGCTTTTACAATAACATTTATTTATATATATAAAACGTTTAACATGTTTATTCTAGATGGTTTATTTTAATAGATAAAAGTTACTAAACGATCTTTTCTTAATGCTGTGATATTATTTAACTATTAATACAACTTTACAAATTTAGTGTACCACAATTAATACATTACTCCTCTAATTCCAATGAAGCTCAAAATAATTGAAATCCTAAATTCAATCAATATCACCCGACCAAAATTTCACCTATAATTACTTTTATACTCAAATATAAAAACAGAATTACAGCTCAAGTTAGTTTTTCTTACTAAATACTTACTCGTACTTTGAGATAGAGAAAGAATGAGACAAGAGAAGAAAAAGAAAGAAAAAGAAAAAGAAAAAGACAAGATACTGGGCCAAATGTCTCATATTTTCCACTTGTGATGTTCAGATGGTGGGTCTGGTGACAGCCAAGCCAACGATAATGTCTTGAATTGGTAATTAATCATTGAGGTTACCCTCCACCCACTCAATAAAGTAACCAATGGTTGTAAGCACATTGCCCTTTTCATAGTACAAAATATAATTGGTACAAGAGAAACGGTAGACAAAATTTATAAAATATTTTTTTTGTGTATATAAGATTATAAAACTTTGTAATTCAACAATGATGACTATTTATTTCTATTTTTAAGGTGTCACTGGAGACATGAAAATCAAAACTAAATGTATTTTGCTTACATGTCTATTAATTAGTTCCGCCTTTTCTAAGATTAAAAAGATATTTTTATTTACTTGTGTACATTATATAAAATATTATGACACCATTTCGAAATTAAAATTTGAATTTTGGGTTATAATAAAACATGTTGTCCTTAAAGATTAATTAAATATCTATCGGGATGTGGAATGTATATAATTGTAAAGCATTTTACAGTTTACTTTCGAAGTTTTAGTCATCTCTATGGGGCTTTAGGTCAACATCCGTTTCAAGGTTCTAAACTCTCGCAGATATGTGCTGAACTCTTTCCGTGGCCTTCGGAGGAAACAGGTTCTCCGACGACTTTAACATACTTATGTTTACAGTTCAACATTTCATACCAAACTTTCCTTATTCCGTAAAACACATAGTGGAATGTTTTATCTGATTCGTATTAGATGAATTTTGGAGTTACAGGAAACAAATGCTTTTTGGTTGATTTCCCTCTTCCGATGAATTCTCTCATTTATAGCTTAAATCCAGTGGTCCTATATGAGTTTGTATATATTTAGAATGATTCTTTCATCTATCATAAACTTATTCTCTACATTTCTCACCGGATCGGTTGTGCTGTTGGCACTCAAATTTTTTTTTCTTTTTTCTGGAGTTATTTAGTTGTAATGTTAAGTATTTATATTTCTTCAATGGTGAGTGAGTTCGTGGGAGTGTGGGTTGAAGGAGTTGACTCAATTTATTTCCTACTATTTTAGAAAAACTTTTAAAAATGTAATTATAATCCAAAAGAAATTGGATCTGAAAACGGAACTTGCTTTAACAAATTTTAGAACTTCAGATTGAAAAGCATCTTTAGAAGAAGCAAAATATACCTTTCTCTTCGCAGCTTCCTTAATACTAAGAGCATACATAACCTTCTCATCATGTTTACTTATCCCTTAAAAATAGACCCACAAGTATAATTCTTAAAAGTATCGCGTAGGGAACACAACCCAAGCAAAGATTGAGTTGAAGTATAAGAAATTTCACCAAAATCGTACATGTTTTGTTAGATTAATGGGTTAATATTGTTTAGTTTTATGTTTCAGTAATGTCTTCCAACAAAGAGGTAACAATCCCTTTGAAATATTGGGTGGACGATAAAAGAAATCGTGTGATTGTAGCGGAAGCAAGTGGGGAATTCGTAGATGTTCTCTTCAGTTTCCTTACCCTTCCATTGGGAACTATCATCCGCCTTTTGGACACCTTGGACCATGTAGAGCGTGTGAACACCTCTGAAGAACAGGGGCGTGACAACGGCTCTGAACAACAAGAAGGGCGCAACAATGGTTCTGAACAACAAGAAGGGCGCGACAACGGCTCTGAACAACAAGAAGGACCTCAGAACACCTCTGTACAACAACAAAGGCGTGACAACACCTCTAAACAAGAAGGAACTGGTTGCATCAATAATTTGTGCCCGAGTTTTAAGGATATGTTGGGGCTTCGCAACAGATCTGAACAACAAGTACGGCTTGGTTGCATCAACGAGCTGTACAAGAGTGTTAATAATTTGAAGACTGATGTTTTTAGGAACACGATCTGCCAGAAAATGTTACATTCACCGCGCAACCCCTTAGAGAGCTCTTGCCAGAGGCTAAAAGTGAAAGTGGATGATTCAGAACCCACAAAGTATTTCATGTGTCATAACTGTGCAAAAAAAGGAAGTAATTTGTTGGTGAGCTCGTATTGTGGTGTAAAGTGCGACTGCGACGCATTGATGAGGAAAGAAATAGAACTGCTGGAAGAGGCTACTGGTGACGATGGCGTTTTTGTTAAAGGAAAGGCCATGTTCTTCATCTATGATAACTTGACAGTGCGCCGAAGCTCTCCAAGTGAATTCATTAAACCTGGACAGAAAAAACTAGAAGACTATAAAGAAGACTTTCTTGACAGAGAAAAGGTAATATTTATGAGGAAGCGCTTGCACGAATGTTTTATGTTTCAAGAATGATAGTCCAATATTAGTTAGTAGGAGTTTCAAGTTTATGGTAATCTTTTACTTATCTTCTTTCAGATACTTAAGATACTGAAGCAAGCATTAACCTCCAAAACCCCTCTTAGTGATGTATTATTGGGAAACACAACATCCAAGCGATCGGTCTCTTTCTCACGAGTTATTGGCTCAACTCATTCCAAAGATTACTTAGAAATCAAGGTAATGGTGAGTAAATCAAAAAACAAGATTGAATTTGTTGAAGCAGATGGGGATTTTGTCGATTTTCTGGCCAGCTTCCTCACAACACCTCTTGGATCTGTTCTGAACCTTAAGAATAACAAACTGTCCTGCTGGCCCATACCACTTCTTGCATCTATTCTGAAGCTTAGGAATGGCAAATTGTCCTTAGGAAGCATTCGTAACTTGTACAAAAGTGTGAAGAATCTGGATCCGTCGTGGTTCATAGAGTCATCGAACAAATCCTTGCTGAATCCCAAGGTGGCTCCTTATTTTGGTTGTGAGAGAAATCCACTATCAAATTCAAGTCAAGATGACACCGCCAAATATTGGTATGGCCTTGGAGAAATGAAAAATGAGAAGGGTCGTATCATCTGTGAAAAGAGAATGATTTCAAAGAAACATGATATGCTACAACAGCCCAAAGATATCAAAATATTGGACCCAAGATCTTCAGATAGAAAAAAAAAAGATGGTGTGGGATTTATGAAGAGGCCTTGTCTATTTGTTGTGTGGGATAATCTGCAATTGTCACCGTTGACATCTATCAGTCTTCCAATTTCATTTCGTGATTCGGATAATCTCCTGTCTACTGATTTGGAGGAACATCTGCTGAAAATCAAGAAGTCAAAGGTAACGTTCACAATCCACTCTTGACGACTTGTTCTTTCGATATTGGTTTAAGAAAATCTGATTGATACTATGGTTTTATTTAATATTTGTCTAATTATATAAATTTGGTCAGGCAATAAACCTGTTGAGGGCTTCTTTGACCTCTGACAAAGGTGCTTTTACTCGGAGCCTATCCTGCCTATTGTGGAAGTGGAGACTTCAAAGACTCATTCCATTGTGGGGTTGGTGGAGAAACAAGAGAAACAAAAAGCGAGAGAAAAGAAAAAGACGAAAAACTGAGAAATATATCAAGTTAAATGAAAAGAAAGAGAAAAAGAAACAAGAAATAATTGCGTTAGAAACTAAAAAGAAGAAGGAAGAGATTAACGATAATCCAGTGCAGAAGACAAAGGAAGAAGTCAAAGCCTAAACTTTAGGGTGATAAGTGATTAAGGTGACATAGAACAATGCTGCAATATATTTTGGTGTAAGAAATAGTTGTGTTTAATTGATTTGATGATCATATAATATTTATATTTCTCTTGTTTTATGGATCTCCTTATAATGTTCAATAACTCTACGAGTATAATTTTAGGTTGTGATATTAGTACAACTAGAAATGTTTGAGCTAACTACTCTCTCTCCATGTTGGAAAGAGATAGAGATAATGGGTATGTTCATAATAATAGCCTGTAATCATTGCATAGTTGAGTAGGGTGCCTCTATCTGTCACTTTGCATGGTTGGTTGGTTATTTTAGAGGTGAATCAAGACTATCTACCATTATACATCATCAGTTGAAAAGAGAAGGGCAGTGCACTAAAAATAGGGTATATTGGTAGCATATATATATATATATATATATATATATATATATATATATATATATATATATATATATTTCACCAACATTATAATTTATTGAAAACCTTAACTAATAGTATTAATGACTTATCTTTTCAAACTATTTTTATTATATAATTTAATTTCAGGAATGTAAGAACTTAGAAAATAGAGTATTAGAGTATATAGGTGTATTAAAATAATGAGACGAACATTTTATTTTAAAATAACCTTATAATATAAATATAATTTTCTAAAGCTCGGTTTATTATCTAAAACACTTTATCTCTCTAAAACATTATTCTCTTCCGTTTCTCTGACTTCTTTCTACTATTTCTCACTTTTTGGTTGTTGGTTTGACGATCAAGAGGTACCCAGACGATCACGGCGTCAAGGGCTTCACATATGACCGATCAATTGGGTGAATCGAGTGGGTAAGTGGTTAACCTTCTCTTGAGCGTCTAGGGTTCTTGATCATGCAAATTGGTTTTGTTTGAATGGATCAAGGGTTACCTTTTCTTCTAAATTGTAGCTCAATTTAAGTTCTAAGGTTGGTTTTCCATCAGTGATTTGTACAGTTTTCTAGAGTTACCGTGCGGTACAAGCATTGGTTGGAGTTTTCTAGAACTGGGCAATATATCTCTCAGGTAAGGGAATCTAGATTTGTTTTGAATTAGAAATTTGTAGTATATGCATGATGAAATTGTGAATATTGAGTGGGTTGAACTGAATTTAATTTTAAGATATATGTGATGTGTAACTTGAATGTGGTAATGTGCAAATTGATGATCTGTGTAATTAAACATGATTGGATGTTGTGTAATCTGTAATTGGCGGTGTGAAAGGTTTAAAATTTGTTAGGAAGGTGTTTAATTTGAAAGTGAAGTGATCTATAATTGTTTTAAATCATTTGTGAGGAAGTGGAGTAGTGAAAATGAGAAGTAGAGGTTAGATGCTCAATTGTTTAGTTGGAGCAAAATTGTGTCAAAAGTGGTAGAAGGGATTTTGAGTCCATAAGTTGTGATTTTTGAGGTTTTGAAGTAGGAATTGATCCATAAACACTTTAGATTGATGTTAGAAAGGTTTAAGAATGTTTAGTTAAGTCTAATTAGGCGTATAATACAAATTAGGATGCTTAGAAGTTGGGAAAAATAGTTAGAATTTATAAACTTGGATTGTGGTTTTATCACACAAAAACAATCAGTATGCATACAGTAGATATAAACTCAATTTTGATTATAGAAGTATTCAAACCAAACAACATATCATCATATGTATCAATCATAAAGAAACATTTACATATCAACATATGTATCAATCACAAATACACAATTTCGTTGTTGTTATGAAAACATATATGTGTTGTTACAATCAATGTGTTGTCATCATAAAAAATCAAACACATCAGGGATTTGGTTTAGCACTTATATTGCTCCTCCTATCAACAATCTCTCCCTTTTTAAATTATGCATAACCATGATGTACAATGCACAACTAGAAATTATTTTCAAACATTTATATTCAGACCCATAGTCACATATATTTTATCTATCAATCCAACATTCATAATGTCAACTATCTCTCTTGTTAATTCAATCAGGATTAACAAACAATTTCAACTATCTCTCTCCCCATTTAGACATTAGCAAAAAAGGTATCAAAGTAGATATTTGATGCAAGAGACAGTAAATCTTGCAGAGATACATCAAAATGTATATGTATGAAATAAAATGATGCTCCCACTATCAATAATCAGTAGTTCAATTTTTTTCAATTTCTCCCCTATTAATTTGTAGAAAAGCTAACAGTAATGGATTTAATCAATCAGAGTATAAATTACCGATAAAGTTTTAAGAATATATAAGATGTAATCAAACATGTATCAAATATGATCAAGCATATATAAGAGTAAAACAGTTAGTGCTTGAATGCCAACGTATTTATATTTGTGAAACATTTAAGAATACACATGTTCATTAAGTATCAAAATGTATGACCAGATATATCATCAAAATGAGTGGTTCAAACTAAATGATTTAACAGTTAGAAATGTTCAAACCATATTCACGCAATTAAATCGATTTTGTTAGAAAAGAAGTGCCTTATTTCTCTTACCAAGGGGGAGAGGGGGTGAATTGGTGATCAATAAAAACAATTTATTTTTCAATATTTTCAGAAACTTAGAATGATCTTTAATCTATCTTTAAATCCAAGCAATGAAGCGCATGCAATGAAAAGTAAAAGAGATAAGGAGAGAAATACAAACACAAGGCTTATATTGGTTTGGCTTCAATGCCTACATCCATTGTCCTTTCAATCAACTTGAGATTGAAAGCCAATTGCACTATATTTTACAACAAGGCTTCACAACGACCAATCTATCAAAATATAAACCACCTCTCTAACTCAATAATCTAATATACCCAATAACAAAGCTCTGCAACAAGAACAATCCTCTTCTGTAGTCACCCTTTCAGACACCTCTCAAAGTATAAAGAACTCTTCGCTCTTCTTCCTGGCCGCATGCACAAGGAACAACACAATCCAAGATTGTTAATAAACAAAATCTGATCAGTAAAAAGTACACTTCAGTAGTGCAGTAGTTGATTAGTAGTGAAAACCAAATATGTTCTTTAAGAAATCTTCAAGATTATCAACTTCTGTATATCTTGTCTCTTGGAGCATCTCAACACACATGTAATTCTTTTCTCAATTCACAAATATCATATATGAAAGTTAAGAATGATCAAAAGTCTTGAGAGTAGTGTGCAATGCGTCAATTTATAGTTTTCTCATAACAAACTCAATTCAATCGATTACTTAAGTAATGTAATCATTTACATTATTTAAGTTGTAACAAAATTACATTTAAATTCTAATTGAATGCATATTTAATGTAATCGATTGCTAATAAATGTTAGTCATATTTTTTGAAAAATATGACTGTTATCACTGTTATGACTTAGCTTGAAACAATTTTCAAATAATAACTGACTTAATTGAAAACTTTTTCACTTCAAAACTCATCACAACACATTTAAAAAAATGTTTGCAAAGACACCAATTTTAATCGATTATACACTTAATGTAATCGATTAAAACTTGTTGTTTTGCTACAGTTTAAAACATAAGTTATTTGATGAACTTAATTGATTACAACATCACTATAATCGATTATTTCATACAGAGTTGCTTTGTGCTTGTGATTTTATCACACAAAAACATTCAGTATGCATACAGTAGATATAAACCAAATTTTGATCATAGAAGTATGCAGACCAAACAACATATCATCATATGTGTCAATCATAAAGAAACATTTGTAAGAAATTCTTTAATTTTCAATTGAATGAAAAACACACAGGATCTTGAATTTTCATGATACTCATTATTCTCTCATACACAATAGAAAATAACTTATCTGGATCCATTGTATAGTTTCTTCCTGTCAATGTTCTCCCTTCTCTTACTCCTCTTTAATGCTTTCTTGATGATATAGAAATTCTGAGGGATGTCACAGTTTCTTTTCTTTTCAGAAAACGAAACCTTTCTTTCTCTCTTTTCAGAAACTTAACTTGTCAACCGTAGTCAAACTTTTTCCCTCTTTTATGATATTTAATCAACTTTAATAAAATACCAAAATGCCCTTTATTGAAGTGAGAAGAAAGGGATTAATTTTAATAACTCTAAAATAATCCATATAACTTTAATACATTATATTCTAATAATAATCACATTAGAATTTGTACATCAAAGTTATACTTTAAATTACATGAACCAATCTTAAATATTAATATAATTTAATATTCTCCCACTTGGTTCATGTGATGACTTAAAGATCTAAAACTAAACTTTAAGTGTGCACCATTCATTAGAATTATCAAGTCATCATCTTTATATGAATTGAAATGATCAGATCATGGCGGGCAAAAGTCATGAACGACAAGATTCCTTCCGTGTATCACATAATCAAACCAACTCAACATAACTTTAATCAATCTTTTAACTTTCATGTCTCTAAAAGAGATATAACATGTTACCACAATCAATAATACATGTATATAACTTAATGTGGATAACAATAGAATAAAGAGAAACATAACTTTAATTGAATTCACAAGTGTCATGACAGTACAAGCATATAACTATACATATCCATATAGATAGATAACATCATTATGTTAATATTGACTTATTCATAATGCACATACTTTCAACATGGCCGATAAAAGTTTTGGGCGGTAGTCCTTTAGTTCACGGATCTGCTATCATCAAATCCATACCAATATGCTCAATCAACACTCTATGTTTTTGCACTTCTTCTTTGACTGACAAGTATTTCAAATCCATGTGTTTAGCACCCTTTGAGTACTTGTCATTTTTAGAGAAGAAGACGACTGTGAAATTATCACAATAAATCCTTATCGGCCTAGCAATACTGTCAATAATGCCAAGCCTCGATACAAAGTTCCACAACCACAAAGGATGAACCGTGGCCTCAAAGCATGCCACGAATTCAACCTCCATGGTGGAAGTAGCAATGACTGATTGTTTTTCACTTTTCCGAGAAATTGCTCCTCCAGCTAATAGATAAACATACCCAAATGTGGATTTTCTTGAATCCACACATCCAACATAATCTGAATCCGAGTAGCCAACCATCTCAAGATGATCTGACCTTTTGTAGGTGAGCATGTATTCTTTGGTACGTTGTAAATACCTAAGAACTTTCTTTGCAGCTTTCTAGTGATTCATTCCGGGATTACTTTGATATCGGCCTAACATTCCAACAACAAAATTGATATCTGGCCGAGTACAAGTTTGAGCATACATCAAACTCCCAACCACTGACGCATAAGGAATAGACTCCATGGCCTTTCGTTCCAAATCATTTTTGGGACATTGCATTTGACTAAACTTATCCCCTTTTTTGAATTGGAACTACTCCATGAGAGCATTTTTCCATTATGAATCTCTCCAACACTTTGTTAATATAGCCTTTTTTAGGCAAACTTAACAATCCTTGTGATCTATCACGAAATATTTCTATTCCTATCACATAAGATGCCTCATTCATATCTTTCATTTCAAAATTGGTAGAGAGAAACGTCTTTACATCATGTAACATACCAACATCATTAACAGCAAGAAGAATGTCGTCAACATATAGAACCATTATAACAAACTTACTCCCACTGATCTTTATATATATACACCGGTCAACGGTGTTCTCTACAAAACCATATGAAGTTATGGTATCATTAAATTTTAGATACCATTGTTGGAAAGCTTGTTTCAGTCCATATATTGATTTCTTCAATTTACACACCAAATTTTATTTTCCTGTTATTGTGAAACCATCTGGTTGGTCCATATAAACTTCCTCTTCTAAGTCACCATTCAGAAAAGCGGTCTTTACATCCATTTGGTGAAGCTCTAAATCATAATGAGCCACCAAAGCCAAAACAATTCTCAAAGAGTCCTTCTTAGAAACAGGAGAAAAGGTCTTTTTGTAGTCAATGCCATCCTTTTGAGTGAAACCTTTGGCGACTAATCTAGCTTTATACCTTTCAATATTGTCTTTTGAGTCATGTTTAGTCTTAAAGACCCATTTACAACCGACTCTTTTTGAACCCTTAGGCAATTCAACTAGATCCCATACTTTATTGTCATCCATTGATTTCAATTCTTCTTTCATAGCATTCAACCAATTCTATGAATTATTACTTTCCATGGCTTGTTTGAAAGAGACTAGATCCTCATTAATGCTTAAGTCACATTCATGTTCAACAGAGTAAACCACATAATCATTCAAAATAGCAAGTCTTTTCTCCCTTATGGACCTTCTTAATGTTGCTTCTTGTGGTTCCTCTATCAATTGCTCATTTATGACTTGTTCATTTGTGACTTGATCATTGTCAAATGGCTCAACATTTATATGTTCATTTTGTGGGATTGGAACATTAACTTGTTGTCTCTGCTTGTTGTGTGACTATGATACAACAAGAGGGATAACAATTTCAAAAGAGACATTAGATGTAGAAACACTATCAGTATGCTCTTGAATATCCACTATTCCTTATTCCTCACTCCCACTAAATTGACCATTTTCAATGAACCGAACATTTCATGACTCAATTATTCTTGTACTATGGTTAGGGCAATAAAATCTATATCCCTTTGATTTTTTAGGATAACCGATGAAGTAACCACTAATGGTTCTTGCATCAAGCTTCTTTTCATGTGGATTGTATAACCTTACTTCTGTCAGACAACCCCAAACATGAAGGTGTCTCAAACTGGTTTTCCTTCCAGTCCATAGTTCATAAGGAGTTTTAGAAACTGCTTTGCTAGGAACCCTGTTAACCAGATATACAGCAGTCTTTAATGAATAAATCCACAAAGATAAAGGAATATTACTATGACTTAACATACTCCTAACCATATCCATAAGAGTACGATTTCGCCTTTCTGCTACACCATTTTGTTGTGGTGTATCGGGCATTGTATATTGTGCACATATACCCCGACTTTCAAGAAACTTTGCAAATGGACCTGTACATTGTCCACTCTCATCAGTTTTACCATAATATTCACCACCTCTATCAGAGCTCACCACTTTTACTTTTCTATCTAATTGTCTTTCCACCTTATTTATGAACACCTCAAGGGCATTCACTGATTGAGATTTTTCATGTAATAGATATATATATAACAATAACGTGAGAAATCATCAATAAAGGAGATAAAATAGTTTTCACCACTCCAGGATTTAATGTCAAAAGAACCACAAATATCAGTGTGTATTAACTCAAGAAGTTGACTACTTCTTGTGGCGGGATATTTTGATGTGTTTTTGTTTGTTTACCCATAATACAATCAATACATACATCCTAGTCATCAAAATCCAATTGAGGTAAAATTTCATTTTTCACTAACCTCAACATCCTTTCTTTGGATATGTGACCCAATCTTTTATGCCATAAGAAAGCAGAACATTCTTTTTCTGCACCACAATTTCTATCAACAACAGGTTCAACATTAAACAAGGATTCAGAAAAAGTAACATCAAGATTTAAACGATATAAACCATCCAATAATGTACCGGAACCATAATAGTACAAAAGCTTATACAAATGAAAAATATCATTTTCAATCTCAAAGTTAAAACCTAAACAATCCAACTTTGCAACAGAAATTAAATTTCTAGCACAACCAGGAACATGGAGACATTTTTCAAGATTCAGACAATAACGAGTGTCTAGAATCAATCTGTAAGTCCCAATTCCTTCTATTTGTGCCTTCATTATGTTTCCCATATATAAATACTTTTCAGTCCTTTTGTGGGCTGGATTGAAAGGAATCCCTGCATAATATTAGAAACATGAGTGGTAGCTTCAGAATCCAACCACCAGGTATTATTAGGCACTTCAATTATATTTGCTTCAAAACTTACAGAAACATAAAAAGTACCTTTCTTTTCGAACCAAGATTTTCTTTTCGGACAATCTTTCTTGAAGTGACCTACTTTCTTGTAAAAGAAACATTTCTTGTCCTTTTGGATATTGCCCTTATTCACTTTCATTGGGGCTTTCTCCTTCTTGTTCTTCTTTCCTGATTTGACTTTACTGAAGCTAGCACCTTCATGAGTTGTGAGATGGATAGAATGATCTTTCATTTTCTTCAATCTCCCTTCCTCTTGTACCAACATGGCTTTGATTTCTTGAAAGTTCCATTTATCCTTAAGAGCGTTATAGTTCACTTAGAACTGGCCAAATTCAGGAGGAAGAGAGTTCATGATAAACTGTACCAGAAAAGACTCATTCACCTTCATTCCCATTGACTTCAATCTTGCTGCTATATTAGCCATTCCAGTTACATGTTCATGTATGGGTTGTGACCAGTCAAACCTTTTGGTAGTCAGCTCACTCATAAGAGTTCCTACAATAAACTTGTCAGTTATGTCTGATTCTGAGTACTCCTTGATCAGTTTCATAAATTCCTTTGCGTTTTCCGTTTTATGCATAGAAGGCTTTACATTCTCTGCCATAGACATGCGCATCAAGTTTAGTGACAACCTGTTAGACCTAAGCCAAGCCTCATAAAGAGATTTCTCATCACTTGTACTAGTCTCTGTAATGGCTACGGGCATTTCATCCATCATAATTGCCATGTCCAATTCTAACACACCCAGTTGGAACTGGATATGTTCTGACCAATCAGCATAATTGAGCCCATTAAACTTGACCACATTATTGCTCAAACCTGATAAATTCATGTAAGTTGGAAATAATACACAAACTCATACATTAATGTTTTGATAGAATTAATGGATTCAAACAAATTACTACACTAGTCATACATTCAAGTTCACCTTTGGGTGACACTTAAACTGATAGGTAATTATTTAAATCATTCATTTAAGTTCACCTTTGGGTGATTCTTAAACTGACAAATTTCATATATACTTTAATAAACAATCAATCATACTTAAGTCTATATGTATGCTATCTTTGGACATACAAACATATTTACTAAGTACATGAAATGTCTCACTTTAATGTCATCAATTCTAAACAATGGTTCACCTTTGGGTAATCCATAACATCCTTATATCAATGACTAATAACTATATATATATATATATCATAATCTAACATCCTTATGAATAATATTCACAATAGCATGAGCAATTTAAAAGAACAGCGAAATTGCTAAAATTTTTAATTTTGATTAGAATTATAACTCATCCGAAATTCAACTTAATTGAATTTCTTTCATCCAAGATTAATAAACAATTACATATAATTCATAAAACAAAAAATTATATCATACATGTCAGTAGATGCACTCTTCAAGTTAAAAGCATTTGAAACCTTTAAATTTTTAATTCACGTTTAATTTTCATTCAATGCACAACAATCTTAAAAATTTAACATATGCACAATAGTAAAAGTGTGTGAGAACATGTGCACAACCATAAAATTGCTTTATGGAAAAAAAAAAAAACTTGCGGCTGGAAATCTGCAACATTAAAGTTACTTTAATGCAACAATGAATAAAGGATTATAGTAAATGCAACCATCAAAAGTTAAAAAACTTGCAATGAAGTGAATTGAATAAAACCCTAGGAATCAAATTCAATTTACTTGCGACAATGAATTGAATTCTCTTTCATCAAGATTTTAACTTTTGGCACTAAAATTATAACTTTAATACATTATATTCTAATAATCATCACATTAGAATCTATATATCAAAATTATATTTTAAATTACATGAACGAATCTTAAATATTAATATAATTTAACAACATTTATATACCAACATATGTATCAATCACAAATACACATTTTTGTTGTTATGAAAACATATATGTGTTGTTAAAATCAATGTGTTGTCATCATAAAAAACCAAACACATCAGGAATTGGGTGTGGCACTTATATTGGTCCCTTATCAACATTGTTTTTACAATTTTAGAATTATTTTATAATTAAAAATCAATACATTTTATTATTTCAAAGTTTCTTAACCTTAATTAGTGAATAAACATAATTGTTATGCATAATAACGCAAGTCTCTATGAGAAATAATATTTGGACTTGTCCACTTTATTATTTGTATGATTTGATACACTTGTCAATTTTGTAAAGAGTTGAGATTATCTAGAGAAAAATATATATTTTTATTTTGATCGGCAAAGTGCAATCCTTCTTAATAAAAACTCGACCTTGAATTCGATGTTAAAGCATATGAAGGTCAGATGTCATTGGATACTATGTACATTACAAAGGAAGCAATTATCATTAAAGAAAATTCATATGGATTAGAATGATTCAGATATGATGAGAAAGATTTTACTTGCAAGAACTTGCTACATTAAAGGAAAAAACTAGTTTTGTTAACATGACTCCAATTAATTGATGAGATGAAGATTTTGTTTGATGGGACCAATTTATTGGACCCTAGCTTAAAAGAATGCAACCATTTGCATCATGTTGTTTAGCTAGATACCCATCGAGACATTCTTGTGTCTTCCTGGTGAAGATAATATTTTCTATTGATTCTTGAAGCTCTAAAAAAATTTATGATATACTTATTAACTATTATTTCTTGAATAGTTTTGACTGGACTTCCCTACAATGTTTCCTTCATATTAAAGTTTTCCACATTAAAAAAAAAGTTTGGTGTTAATTTCTTTCTTTTATTTGGTACATTCCATTACTTTACATTTTTTATATAAAAAAAATTATGTAAATTTAACTTTCACATATTATTTTTAAATTTAACTTTATTACATTTTTTTATGTAAATTTAACAAAGAACATAATCCAAGAGTTCTCTAAAGCCCCTTTTCGAAAGGACTTCAAGTGTAATTTTTACAGCGGAGGACCCCTTCAAGAAACCATAACACACCACAAGCTTCTCCACATTTGGCATGAGTTGCATAAATTCCAGAAATACATCGGACTCAATATGAAAGCACAGAGTAACAACTTTTAACTTGTGAAAGTGGTTTCCTTAATATTCTCCGTCCACAATCATCTTCAATTCATTTTTACCCACTGTCAGATGTTCTAAATTCGGTGTAATTACCAAGAAAAGAATATGAATTTAATTATAAAGGAAGTAAAAGTAGAATTGTTTATAGAGAATATCATTCTATACTTAAGTCTCATAACTAAAACATCACAGAAATATCCATTTAAAGAGAAATCAATAAGACATTAAATTAAACTAAAATAAATTGCTTACATAATCAGTCATAATCATCATGTTATGCTGTGAAAAGCTGCTCTTATTAATCATCACCTGCATATGTATAGAGCAAATGATAGTATAACTCACCATAAAAAAAAAGTAACAATTTCAGTAGCATTAGATGATAATATTTGATGTACCATATTCACTATCTGAGCTTTGGAGAACTGAAATGATGGCACCAGAAGCATCTGGAGCCTATTTAAAACAAAAGAATATGTACAAGTTAATTTTAAGAACGATGCAACTCAAAAATACATTACACTAAAAAAATGTCTGAAAATATTGTTATACAGGAACCTAGAATTCCTGGACAATATCATCTATCATTTTCTATGAAGAAAGATTAAGACACGTAAAAGTGTAGGTACCTCTTTTGCAGAAGTTTTGCGCACAGCAGAATTGAGATCACTTTCTTTGTGGGGTCTCTCATATTCTGAACAATACCATTTTGTGGGATTATTTATTTTGTTGACTGCACTGAAAGTTTTCATAGAGCTGCACTTGATGACGTATACTTCCTAGATCAAGTTCTTCAAGCTTTGAAATCTGCACGTGCAAACAATAAATAAAAATATGAAACTAATTATTTCCAAGAGTCAATCATATATTTAAAATTAGTACTCTACAAATATGAAATACTCATTATTTTAATTAGTGGTTTTTTTTTTTTTTTTTTGCGAAAAAAAACACACTTTACATACCTAATTCACATTACCTGACTTCAAGACTTGCAAAACCAAGTTAAGAATTGAGATTTATAATTTTATTTAGTTATCATATTAAAAATTTGTTGAATGATAATAAATAAATAAATAAAAATGGTTATTATGAATGATAAAATTTATAATTATTTTAAACAATATTCTTTTTCCTTCTTCTTCATATTTATTATTTTTAGTGACAAATAATATATATATATATATATATATATATCCACAAACTCTTTGTTATTTATATTTTTTTTATTTTGAAATATTTTAGCATAGTACTTTTAAATTTTTTTCCCGAAAATTTCATTAGAGTTATTAATTAAATTTTTAAATAAATATTATAATTTTGAGTTTAAATTATAGACATAGTGTGAATTAGAAGTTATAGAAAAAAATTGCAATAATCAAAATTAGATCAATCTATCTTTTTTTTTCCACCTAGTCTTGCAGTAGGCAATTCTTAGTAGCTAAAAACATATGAAAAGTATAATCACATTATGAATATTATTTTGAAGAATGGTTAACCAAGTGGTACCTAAGGTTACATTTATATATATTTTATGTCGGCTAGATTTGCAGCTATTGTGAATAGTTTAAGTATCATTTATGACTATTACTTTGAAGAATTGTTAAACAAATTATAGTAATTTTCAAGCATGTTGTCCTAAGCCGTCTTTCATATTTAAACATGAGCTATATATATATATATATATATATATATATATATATATATATCTCAGAGGGTGTATTTTTTATATAGACCAGAACGTAACAATGTTCAATAAAAAATATATTAACGACGTACCTTTCTCATAAATTCCTTCTTGATAATAGAGTTGAGACCTATTTCCAACGTAGTGTTTGATCCTTCATGTTTAATTTCAGACAACTTACTTGCCTCCAGAGTACCTCCACATTAATTCATTTTCACCCACTTTCAGATGTTCTAAGTTCGGTGTAATTAGCTACAAAGAGAAACAAATAGCGAAGTGGAAGCAGTTAGCAGAGTCATATATATTGGTCTCTTTATATAAAATTGAACTCGTGAACTTTCATGCTAAAATAAGTCTGATAATTAGTGAAAAATTAAACAAATCAATATAAAATAAAAATAGGCGTGAACAAGTCAATTTGAAAGAAAAAACGTTTATTTACAAAAATGTAAAAAAGATGAATTACCCAGGCCAGGTATACCGTATGCACTTACAACAATTTCGAGTTTAAAATTTTAGATGAAAAATTTGATAAATGAGAGAAAGGTGGTTCCTCCGTGAAGAAAATAATGTAAAAAACTTTCGATGGTTGATAGGAGATTGTTATCAAGATTTAAGCAATATTTGATGCATGATAATTTCAATGGATGTAGAAGAATCTATGTATACTACTATGATTCAACTTCGGCAAATGACAAATGACGTTACACTGAGAAATGTAACCTTAGGATTTGTTTGTTCTGGATCAGTTGGATTAGGCTATGTAACAATTTCAGCAGGATCTTCATTCCGAACAGTTTCAAGAGTTGGCAGCTTCAGTAAAACTAATTTATTGAGAGGAAAAGTGATTGTTTCTTGTGCACATTGAACATCAAATATGGTTTTGACAGAATAACAGTTTCGAACTTCCCATATGATAAAAGTTGGCACCCATCCACAACCAAGGTTTCCAAGTAAGTGAAACAGTCGGGGTTTTGCAGTGAGACACGCCATATCTCTTTTAGGTCTGTCCTATCTCTGAACTCAAGAATCCATCTCCTTCCCATCTTGCGAAATCAGCACATGTAAACCAATAAATAAAAATATGAAATTAATCTTTTCCACGATAACAAGAATTTAGATTTTTTTTAATATAGTTTTGCTAGAAACCACCAAATATAAACTAATATTTCAGACATGCACTGATCAATTTTAATAGTTTTTCTTTTCAAATTGCATTTTTGTTACAACATTCTATTCGCTACTTTGCAAACAAGGTAAAATTTGAGTTAGATTTAAAAGTCTTTGTAATTTTCATAAAATTGAAAATTGAGTTATGTTTCACATCTTCACTTTCTAATTTTGAGTGAACCTATTGCTAATATTCAGTAAAACAAAATTCAAAAAATTTTAGAACTTTTTAAATGTTATTAGAAGTAACCTATTTTTATGTTGGTTTTATGTTTTTAAATTAATTTTTCTTTTTTTCTTAAAACATTTAATACATTATCTTTTAACTTTTATATAAGGTATGATTTTATTATTTTTATTTTTTTACATTAGACAATGATAGATCGTTTTAAATATTTACCTAAATAAGATATAGTGGCCATAATAACAAGTAATTGTTGTTAAACCTTTGTATTTTAGAAATGAAATAGCTATATTATATCTAAAAACTTCTCATTTCCTCTTTAGAATAAAAATATAACACAATTTAAAATTAAATAAAACAAACGTTTATTTAACAAGATTTTAAGACAAAATAAATGCAGCTTTTTTATAGTTAAATTATATAAGTTTTATATTTTTTATCTTTTATATAATATACTACAAAAAAATCTCTAAATAATAACCCATCTTAATGACTACAAATAATTAGTTATTATAATAACTAAAATAGTTAATAAACAAAAAAATTATTGATAACTAAAATAGTTTCTAAATTGGTAAATTGATCATTATCATTAGTTACTAAAATTTTGACTTTCTACTAAATTGATCTTTAAACTAGTTACTAGACTAATTCCTTTAAAACATTTGTATAACTTTAAGAGTGGTATAAGTATATTTCTCTAAAACATTTTAATAACATCACAATAGTCAAAACCTTATTAGTGATTTTTTACCTTATTTAAGAAAACAAAAATGATTAAACATAGAATTAATCTCAATTTGAGTTATTAGAATTTGTCTGCATACACTTTGCAAAAATTTTAACATGAAACATATATTATTTTTATCTCTTTGTGACAAGTTTGACGACAAGGCACTATAGGTAAAGTCATAATTTATAATATCAATATTGACCTATCCTAATTAAAAAGTTTTTTTTTTTCTTTTGCTGATGACTGTTAGCAAGTACTATACATAATTTCCATCATAAGTAACCATCGGACACCAGTACATTTAAAGGAAACGACACCGGTTAAATTCGCTAATAGGCACCGGTTTTTGAACCGAGGCATATTCAGACGAGGTAAAAAGTGATCAACTTTATGCCTCGGTTCTGGAACGAGACAAAAAACGGTACGATTCGGCCTCGGTTATCAGATAACCGAGATTGTTCTTCTCCTTCTACTGCCTCGGTTGGAGGCTAAACCGAAGCAGTAGGGTCTTTTTTTTTATTTTTTTTTTGGTTATGCATTATCAGTAGGGTTTTTGAACAAGGAGAGAACTCAGATTAAGCAAAACCCTCACCCCTTTTTGTAGATCTGAACACATTTGCTTGCAAATTAACACAGAAAAGTTAACACAGGCAACATCTCTGACCCTAATTTTACCCCAAACTCAGATTCAAAGAAGCAAGTAAAACAAAATCTCAGATTCGAAAAACCCTAACCCTAATTTTACCCCAATCTGACCCTAATCTCAGATTCGCACCACCACCATCAACATCAGAAAAACCCTAATCTGACCACCACCTCCACCACTATCACCGCCGCCACCATTGACGCACCACCACCGCTTGCTCTTCCCTCCAGAGGCGACGCACTCGCAGAAGATTTTGGAGACCGAGAGAGCGACGGAGCGAGCCAGCGAGAGAGTGACGAAGCGAGACCGAGGGGAGAGAGGCGCGAGAGCGAGGGAGGCGCGAGAGCGAGGGAGGCGAGGTGAGGGGAGGGAGGCGCGAGAGCGAGAGGGAGGCGAGGTGAGGGGAGGGAGGCGCGAGAGCGAGGGAGGAGAGGTGAGGGGAGGGAGGCGCGAGAGCGAGAGGGAGGCGAGGTGAGGGGAGGGAGGCGCGAGAGCGAGAGGGAGGCGAGGTGAGGGGAGGGGGCGCGAGAGTGAGGGTAGGTTTTCGTTCAGGGGAAAATATTTGGGGAAATAAGAGGGTTATATGCCTCGGTCCTTCTGGCCCGAGGCAGTAGAGGCTGATACGCCTCGGTCCCTCCTACCAACCGATGCAGTATACCCTTTTTCGGCACCGATTTTTTTTAACCGTGTCAGAAACCACTAATTAGGCACCGGTTGCCTTCACAACCGAAGTAGTAACCTTTTTTGGCACCGGTCAAGTCTGAACCGAGGCCTATAAGGTCTCGTTAATTACAAAACTGCCACCGTGTCTGAATAGACAGTGGTTTGGTGTAAACCGAGGTCTATTGTGCGACTTTAAAAGCCCATTTTGTACTAGTGGGACTTGGTCATCCAAAGGAGTTTTGATAAGGAATATTCTTTTATATATATGAAAGATTCCATACAATAAATAATAGGAATGTTAAATATCTAAAGAAAACGCGAGGTTTAAATAATTTAGATTTAGGTACAGACAATACGATGTAATTACTACTAATCATTCCAACAACATAAAATTATAACTGGTGAGAGAGAATTCTTAGATAAGAAAATATTTTATACGTATATATTTTGCAACAACAACATTAAATAATTTTGATTTGTGAGTTGAATGTTTTGCAAGACTCATTTTGCATTTCTTTTTCAAATAAAAGGTTTGAAAAAAAGTAGATACACTTGATTAAACCTTTATTATAAATTTTATGTATGATTATTCTATATTTTTTTTGTTTGTTATCATAGAAAATGTTCCTTTTTTGGTACCAGAATGTTGAATAAATAAACACGTACCTTGCTCATAAATTCCTTAAACAGAGTAGAGCTAAGATCAATTTCCAATGGAATAACTTCAGCAAACCTAATTGTCTTCAGAGTTCATGGACATAAAGTTGCCATCTCGTCGCACTGTGTTATTGACAAGTCCTCCAACAATGGAAAACTTAAACTCCCTTTGTAAAGCCATAGGAGATTGTTCAGATATTTAAGATTCAAACAATTGAGCTTCGGAAATATTATTTCATCCTCATCATCTGATTCCTCCCCTTCTTTAGACGCTATTTCTTCTATTGATTCACACTCTTCTATCGCCATTCTTTGGAGTTTAGCCAAACTTTTGGCTGTTGAAGATGTGAACAAATATGACAAGCTATCGCAATTTTCAACTTTTAAATATATCAGATTCGAGAAAGACACTCTGCATGTTACCAAATTTTCTAAACTGGAACACTTGATGATTTCGAGGGTTTCTAGATTTCTGACAAAGGGCTGAGTCAAAGAGTTCTCTAACCCAATGGAAACCAACTTTTCAAGGGACTCCAAGTGTAATATTTTCAGCTGTAATAGAAGTCCACTATAATCTACATTATTAGGATTTTGACAGCAGAACATCTTCTTCAAGGAACCACCACATACCGCAAGCTTCTCTATATTGGGAACCTCTTATAGAATTTCATACCCAAATGCATCCGAAAACAAGATCGTAAGAACTTTTAAGTTGGCTAAGAAGTTTCTCTTAAATTCTCCACGTAAAATCATCTCTACTCCCTTATTCCCCAGTGACAACCACTTTAACTGAGAAAAAGCACCAGCAAAAGCAGGTTATGGCTATTAGTATTCCATCTCTTTTATATACAAGACAAATAAATAACCTTGAATGCTCGAATATTCCTGATAAGTAATAATCGGTGACAAATTAACTACGTCATGGTACAAGATTGTCTGTGAGCAGCCTTAGCTTTAGAAATGCAAAAGTAAAGGCTGAGGAAATCCTTACTTGCGCAACTTAAAAGTATAGGCCGAAATCATAAATAAGTATCCAATAAATAATTTTTCAAATTGTGATTGATGCATGTGTTCAATCACGTGTGTAAAATCAATGCACGCTTAGTCACATTTTAAGATTGGCATGTCGGAATTCATTTTCATGTTTGTTACCCAAAGTTACATAGATTGAGGGCTGGAGGCCAATGATGATATGTAATAATCACTGTCAGATTGTGATAATGTAGAGGACGAATTGATGATATTTGATCTATAATTAATTGAACATACATTTGCTCGTAAAAATGTAAGAAAATACGACACTTGCAGCAAAGTGTAAGGCATATGCTGAATGATATCAACTTTGTCTTGTCAAGATAACATCTCATTTATATAAAAGAAAGTGATTCTTTGACAGTACCATCACCACAATAAGGTAATATATACTTAAAAAAAAAAAGGAAATTTTTGAATTTATAAAAGAAAAATTGAAAAATAAAATAATAAATATGAAGTGATTGTAAAAATTTACTGAGTGTCAAGGTATTATAATCCTTGTATAAAATATTTGATACATGCACACAGAGTACATATGTTGTCTCCACTAATGTAATCAATGGTGTATGTAGTGTACCGGTGGGCACCGAAAGAGGCCTAGTCCGGTAAGGAAGGTTGGTCGATTGGTTAGATAAGGAGGGTGGTTAATCGGTTAAAACTGAGAGTGGGTGGAGGCAAATAATAGACGAATAAAGAGCATTAAAGGTGAATCAATGCAGTGAAAAACGAAACATGGGGTGTTAATGGTCAGAGAACAAACAATAGGAAATAAAATATACGAAATGAATATGGCATTAATTAGCAGCTAACGGTTGTAGTTAGGAATCAACTTTATAAATATCTGATGGGTGCTTAGGTAAAGGTACTTTTTGATCTAAATAATTACAGCGTTGAGACTTTTCAAACTAAAAAACTAACTTGAGCGTCGGAGTGTTTTCCTGCAGGAGACGACCGATCGGTATAGTGGAGTTGATATCTTAAAGGGGATCGTGGTGGCATCGCAGCGGGAAGAAGGAAGCGTAGCCTCGGACCTACTTACAGAAACCCAAGTGAGACCGCAATGGCATAGGAGCTTCAGTTACAGGTGCTACAAGAAATGCAAAGGCAGATGCAGGAGTTGAGGGCGAAGATGGCAACAATAAGGGCAGATCGGGGTAACGGGGCGGCGAGACAGTCAGTGCAGTCGGTGAATAATGAGGTCGCTAATCCAGAGAATGGAGGGGAGAGTAATCGTCCCACACGTGAAAATGGGACGCGGGAGGTAACTAATGCCTCAAGATGTAATACGCAAGGTGGAGGACGAAACATGGAGAATCAAGCGGGGCAGAACACGGGGAATCAGGCAGGGCACAATGTGGAGAATCACCAGGGGCGAAATGTGGGAAACCGGTCGGGATACAATGTGGAGAATCCAATACCCATGAATAACGCGGTCCGTGAAGACTATTTAGCGCTTGTAGAACGTCTTGATCAAGCCGAGGGGCTTCATCCTTTTACCGCAGCAGTGATGAGGGCGCCCGTGCCTGAAAATAAATTGCTCCCAATAATGGAAAAGTATGAAGCGATAACCGATCCTGAAAAGCATCACAGGTCTTTTGTTGATGCTATCGCGATTTATTCTTTAGATGATTCGGTTTGGTGTAGAGTATTCTCGTTGTCTTTGAAGGATGATGCGTTGGATTGGTTTCATTCATTGCAACCTGAGACGGTCGACAGGTTCGCAACGCTAAGATATTTATTCAATCAACAATATGCATCCAACAGAACGCAGGGATTAACGTACCTTGCTTTAGTCCGGATGAGGCAAGGGAGAGAAGAAACGCTTAAGGCGTTTATGGACCGCTTTAATCAAACTGTGCGTCAAATAAGAAATGTGGATCAGAAGTTAATCATAGGTGCCCCGACAACGACGCTAAGACCGAGACCTTTCGTGGACTTTCTTTATGCAGAGGAACCCCAGACATTGGCTGAGCTGCAGAATAAGGCAACAATGTTTATTTGAATTGAGGAGGGGCGTGCTTTCCAACAAGCACAAAGAGAAGAGGTGCTTCTGCAGGCCAGATCAAACCGTGGGAGGAAGGATGGAGGACGAATGTTGGGGAGAAATGAGGGAGCAAGCGAGCAAAGGCACAGAGACCTTCCTAGGATGCCTCAGTATGTTCATTATACGCCTTTGAATGCACCAAGGGCGAGGGTAATGGAAGAAGCGTTAAGGGCTGATTTGCTAGCCTTGGCACAATCCCTCACTCCTAGGAGGCTGATGGGCGGAAGCATTGTCAATATCATCAGAACTTGGGACACACCATGGAAGACTGTATCACACTGAAAGATAAATTGGAAAGTTTAGTACAGGTAGGGCATTTGAGAAAATATGTACAAGATAAGGGACAAAGATCCTCGGGAGGAGCTAAACGTCCATCTAAGTATAAGGATCTATTCGCATGGACGACAGCTGACATGCCAGGGATTCATCCTAGTATAATTTCTCACAAGCTATCTTTGTTTACAAATGCACGGCCGGTCGCCCAGAAGAGGAGGAGGTTGGGATTAGAAAAAAGAAGAGCGGTGGACGAGGAGGCCCGGAAGCTAATGGAGTCAGGTTTTATTCATGAGGTAAAGTACACAACTTGGCTGGCCAATGTGGTGATGGTGAAGAAATCCAACCAAAAATGGAAAATGTGCACCGATTTCACAGATTTGAACAAAGCGGGCCCAAAGGATGCATACCCGCTCCCCAACATTGATGGTCTGGTTGATGGAGCCTCGGGGTATTAAGTGGTTAGATTTTTGGATGCGTATTCGGGATATAACCAAATTCCCATGTATCATCCGGATCGTGAGAAGACAACATTTATAACTGAACGGTCTAATTATTGTTACGATGTGATGCCATTTGGTTTGAAGAACACGAGGGCCACATACCGGCGATCTATGAACAAAAAGTTTCAAAACTATCAAAATTTTGAATATGGACTAAAACCAAATTTGTGTGATACGGATGAAAAACGTATTTAACCCTTTAAAAAATTATAAAAAGACATAATATCTCCTTGGAAGCTTTGGCAGCTTTGGCAAAAGGTCCCAAAGAATTCAATTTTGGATTCTTATTATATAAGTTGTACAAGGTGGTACTACGTGACTTTCCCAACAAAGCATAAAGTAAAAATATATCACTCACTGACTAAATATAAAGAGAGGATAATGTTTAACAATAAAAATTCAAATTAACATGTACTAAAATCAAATCTATCAATCTTAATTATATTAAAAGTTATAAAGGCGTATAAAAAAAGATATTAATTAAGTTGACAACAGATAAAGTTTCGCAAATGTAAAGACTATGCATACTTATCTGGTTTTTAAGAACAATCTACGAAATTAAAATTTTGTAGTTTGTATTTAAAGGATTTATGTTGAAAGAATTTAAAATTTTTAAAAGAATATTATAACTTTATAAGATTTGAAATAAGTTCATGGATTTTAAAAAAACTTTCAAAAGTAAATAATATTAAAAAGACTGAAATGGTTTGGACAAAAATGAAAAACCAAGACAAAAATTTTCAACCTTTTAATAGTTTTGATTTCATGTTTTAGTTCTCTACGCATTATCTTTTTTTTCACCTTTCCTATTGATTTTGAGTACTAAGAACAAATTATAGCTTTTATTTTCTTAAAATATTAAAAATATTTCATCTACTATTTCAGTTGGGAGTTGTTTGCAATTGTATTATTTATTATTATAAAGAAACTTAATTATCGTGCAGTGGGCATGAATTTGTTGACCACCTTCAATAAATAGAGAATATATTTTGTGTAAGAGGGAAGCGTCGACTTAAATGATAATTGTACTTCGTGCTTAATTTCTTTAGCAATTATATTTGCTTCTTTCAATTTAGATATTTAATGGTTACAAAAACTTATAAGCATTTGTTATTAATTAGAATTTAGTTTGAATTAACTCTTAAATAAAGTTTTAAGACTGGCCAGCACTGTACACATAAGTAAATGGCCCAGCCCATGATGGTTTATACGCAATAAGCATAAGGCTAATATTCTAGCCATGCCAGTAGTGTGAGAAATGCGTGAGAGGAGAGAGGACAGAGCAAAAGAGAAGACTCTCCAGGCGATGAAGCTCCGACGTCTTCAGTGCAGATCAGCAGCGGAGGAGACAGTGGTCGACAATGACGAAGGAGAGAAAAATGAAGAGCACAACTTGAGAGGTAAGAAAAACGTTCTCTTTTCTTATTTCATAATCTTGTAGAATATTGATACTGAAAAAATGTATTTTCATTCTTGCTTTGAACAAAGAAGGAGAGCTCTATTTATAGAGCTCTGTTAACAAACTATTAAAAGCCTAAAAACTAATAATAGTAAATCATAACAGAAAACATTAAATTACTGTCTTCTTTGACAGTAAGGAATCAATCTTGATTCCTAATAGCCTCCCCTCAAGCTGGACGATGGATGGTCGTCAGTCCAAGCTTGGGAACAATTGACCTAAATCTGACGCGATGAGGGAACTTTGTGAAGATGTCAACCAACTGCTGGTCGGAGCGTACGGGAAGAAGATTGAGTAGGTTCCTGAACTTTCTCACGGACGACATGGCAGTCGAGCTCGATATGCTTGGTCCGTTCATGAAAGTTCTGGTTGTGAGCTATATGCCTTGTAGACTTATTGTCGCAATACAAGGGAGGCGCTCCTGACTCTTCTATTTGAAGGTCTTGAAGTAGATAACTGAGCCACTGTATCTCACATACAGTGGCTGCAAGAGCTCTATACTCAGCTTCAGTAGAGGATCTGGAGACAGTCCTCTACTTCTTAGATTTCCAAGAGATGAACGAAGATCCAAGGAAGATACAGAACCCTATTGTGGATCTTCTGGTGTTGGGACATGTCGCCCAGTCAAAGTCACTAAAGGCCTTTAGCTGCATAGGAGAGTCAGCTGGGAAAAACAATCCCTCAGAGGGCTTGGATTTGATGTACCTAAGAATATGTTGAATGGCCCGGTAGTGATAATCAGTAGGTGATTGAACAAATTGACTAAGTAAATTGACGGTAAAACATAAGTCAGGTCTTGTATTTGTAAGGTAAAGTAACTTCCCTATTAGCCTCCTGTAAGGACCTGGGTCATCCAGGTAGCTGTCCAATTGTATAAGGTGCTTGTGTCACTCGGGAAGGGAGTGGACGAAGGCTTACACCCCAACATTCCCGTTTCTTCCAGTATATCTAAGGCATATTTTCTTTGACATAGGTGGATACCCTTTCTAGATCTGGCCACTTCCAGCCCTAGGAAGTATTTGAGTTCTGCTAGGTTCTTTATTCGAAACCTATTGTGGAGTAGTTCCTTTATGCAGTTGATCTCCATCATAGAGTCCCCTGTCAACACAATATCATCCATATACACAAGTAGAGCAGTAAAGCTTGTATGTGTCCTCTTAATAAACAAAGAGTGATCAGATTTAGATTGGACAAAATTAGCAGTTATTAGAAAGGAAGAGAACTTTTCAAACCACTGCCTACTGGCTTGTTTCAAGCCATACAAGGATTTTGTCAACTTGCAAACCTGTCCTTTATTACACGCATCTAGACCTGGGGGTGGTTCCATGTAGACTTCTTCATTGAGGTCTCCGTGTAGAAAAGCATTGTCAACATCCAGTTGGTGTAAAAACCAGCTGTTAGAAGCAGCTAGGGCAATAAGTAATCTGACTGTGGTAAGTTTAGCCACAGGGGAAAAGGTGTCTAGATAGTTTATGCCCTCCTGCTGTGTATAACCCTTTGCCACTAAACGGGCTTTGTACCTTTCAATGCTACCATCTGCCTTGTGTTTGGTTTTATACACCCATTTACATCCTATTGCAGTCTTCCCTGGAGGCAGTGGTGTCAAAACCCATGTGTTATTGTCCTGTAGAGCTTGGATTTCTCTCTGCATGGCCTCCACCCATTCAGTCATCCCTTTTGCCTCACTGTAAGATTTGGGTTCCTTGTTCCCAATGATAGTCATAGTGTATTTTAAATGTCTTTCTGAAAGGTTATCATAGCATAACAAATCAGAAATGGGATAAGGAGTTTTCAAACCATTTTTAGTAGTTGAGGATTGATTCACCTGGTGGACATAATCTTTCAAGTATGTAGGAGTCCTTCTGGGTCTGTCAGACCTTCTGTGTCTTTGACTGTTTGGGCTATTGCTGGTGCCAGTGCTGTTCTCTTCATTATCTGAGGGCTGCTCTCCTAGCTGATCTACTAATGTTTGCTCAGTATTGTCGAACTCATCATGGTTGTCATTACTGGTAGGGTACTGATCTTATAGGAGGTCAGTCAGGGTATCGGCTTTGTCCTTTTCAACATCACAGTTGGCTCTACTACCCTGTGGTTCTTTGTAGGGGAAAATGTCCTCATGAAAAATGACATTTCTGCTGATAAACAGTTCCTTACTATTTATGTCAGGCACAATGTATCCTTTCACACCATATTTGTATCCTAGAAAAATTCCTTTCCTAGCTCTAGGGTCGAGCTTGCGTCTGTTATTCTCTATAGTTGAGGCAAAACATAAACAACCAAAGGTTTTGAGATCTAAAAAGGTGGGAGATAATTTGTAGAGAATTTCATGAGGTGTTTTGTGGTTAAGAATGGTAGTAGGCACACTAGTAAAAAATTGGGTTTTTACAGCGCACATTATGCCACGGTTCACAGGAAACCGCAGCATAATGGTGCGCGGTGGCAGTTTTGTAAATAAATCGAACACATATGCCGCGGTTCAGAGGGGAACCGCGGCATATACACCGGTCAACCATCCCCTTTGACGCCACATGTGAATAAAAAATTAAATAACATGAGTATATGTCGCGGTTGTCCAGAGAACCGCGGCATATACCCATGCCAACTTATTGCAGGTGCTGACTTGGTCAGAGAATTTAAAACGTTACAGGGGTATATGCCGCGGTTCTCTGGACAACCGCGGCATATACCGCAGTAACTTCTCAACCTCTCTGCCAGTCAGAGAATTTCAGAAGTTACAGGGGGTATATGCCGTGGTTGTCCAGAGAACCGCGGCATATACCCCCTGTAACTTCTGAAATTCCCCAAAAGGCAGTTGGGGAGACAGTTGTGTTCAGCACGTTACAGGGGTATATGCCGCGGTTCTCTGGACAACCGCGACATATTCTCCTATCTGAAATTAATTTAATATATATTTGAAATATTTCGAGGTATATGCCGCGGTTGCCTGCTGAACCGCGGCATATAGTTTAAAAATAATTTCAAAAATGCCATTTAGGATTATTTTTTTAATCAGTATATGCCGCGGTTGGGCGTGAAACCGCGGCATATACCCCTTTTGTACCGCGGGTAAGTAGTGACCGCGGTAGATTCCCCCGCTCAGAGTTAAAAATTAAAACTTGGAACAATGTCGTCTTCCTCGCGCGTTCTCACTGTTTTCGCGTTTTTTCTTCTCCTCCGACAGCCATCATCTAAGGTATGCGTTTCTGCACCGTTTAAACTTCAAATTATTCGGTCCTTTCTCATTTGTGACACGTTTGAAACAGTTTTAGCCGATCAAAATCGTTTGAAACTGGTCATTCCCTCTCCGCTGCGATTTCGTGTTCTTTGCACCAAGCGTTTTCACCGTTCCCCTTCCAGGTATTTATGCCCTTTTGCATTCTTAACGTGATTTCTTCATTAGTTTTTGCATAATGCTATAGTTTTGGTAATGTATGAAGTTTCTATAGTTTTGGTAATGTATGGTATAATTTTTGCTTTAATTTTGATAATGCATGAAATTGTTATAGTTTTGGTAATGTATGGTATGATTTTTGCTATAGTTTTGGTAATGTGTGTTGTAATATTTAGGAATATGGATCGAAATTGGATTAATTTACCACGTATTAGTGCTGAGTACGAGAGAGGTGTAGAGGAATTTATACAATTTGCGCAACGTAATGAGGGGAGAACTGATGATGAAGTGAAGTTTAGATGTCCTTGTGTGAACTGTTTGAATGGGAGAAAGTTGAACGCAACTCAAATTAGAGAACATCTTATATGTGATGGTTTTCTAAGATGCTATACAACATGGATCTGGCACGGCGAAGAAATTGATTTTCCCACTGACTCTCAAAGTGTAAATGTTACTGATTCCACCATGGAAGAAGATCGACCGGATGAAGACAAATTGGAGGACATGATCCGCGATGTTGGAGCAGAAAATTTTGCCAAAGCTCATGTGTATGAGACGATGTCGACTGATGCAGAAACACCTGTGTATGTCGGTTCAACTAAGTTCACACGTTTATCAGCGGTGTTAAGGCTCATGAATTTGAAGGCGAGCAATGGATGGACTGATAAGAGTTTTACAGAACTGTTGACGTTGTTGAATGAAATGTTGCCAGATGGAAATACACTGCCCACTCGTAATTATGATGCGAAGAAAATTCTTTGTCCAATGGGTATGGAGTATAAAAGGATACATGCTTGTCCCAATGACTGCATTTTGTATAGGAAAGAGTTTGAATTTTTGACAAAGTGTCCAAAATGTGGCTTATCACGATACAAGTCAAAAAACAATAGTGAAGATAATGGTCAGATAGAAAAAAATTGATCTGCTTTGAAAGTAGTTTGGTACCTTCCAATAGTGCCCAGACTTAAGCGTTTGTTTGCGAATCCCAAAGATGCTAAAAATCTTAGATGGCATGCAGATGAGAGAAAAATTGACGGGCTGCTTTGTCATCCAGCTGATTCAAAGCAATGGAAAAATATTGATCGACAATTCCCCGAATTTGGTAAAGAGTGTAGAAATCTTAGGCTTGGTTTAGCCACTGATGGAATGAACCCATTTGGTAATCTGAGTACCAATCACAGTTGTTGGCCAGTTATATTGATAATTTACAACTTATCTCCTGCATTGTGCATGAAGAGGAAGTACATGATGTTGTCTATGATGATATCTGGTCCAAAGCAGCCTGGAAATGACATAGATGTTTATCTAAGCCCACTAGTTGAAGACTTGAAGGTTTTGTGGGTTGATGGGGTTGAAATATTTGATGCATTCGCTTCAGAGACTTTTATGATGCGTGCAATGTTATTTTGCACCATTAATGACTTTCCTGCTTATGGTAATTTGTCAGGATACAGTGTCAAGGGTCATAAAGCGTGTCCTATATGTGAAGAAAACACTGCAGCTCATCAATTGAAACATAGAAGAAAGACGGTGTATCTGCGTCATCGGAGATTTCTAAAACGTAATCATCCATATCGAAGGTTAAAAAAAGCATTCAATGGAGATCAAGAGAGGGAGGAAGCACCAAATCCACTTACTGGCCTTCAAGTTCTTGAAAAAGTTAATAAAATACATCATGTATTTGGGAAAACATCCAAGAAGTCATCTGTAACGACCCCTTGGAAGAAGAAATCAATATTCTTTGATCTTCCATATTGGTCAAAGTTAGATGTTCGACATTGCATAGATGTGATGCATGTAGAAAAGAATGTGTGTGATAGCTTGATTGGTACATTACTCAACATTCAGGGAAAGACAAAAGATGGAGTGAATGCTCGTTTGGATTTGGTTGACATGAATATCCGAGAAGAGTTGGCACCCAAGGAGATTGGTAAACGTACTTATTTGCCCCCTGCATGTTACACAATGTCTAGACAAGAGAAGATAAGTTTTTGTGTATGTTTAAAGAGTATCAAAGTACCACAAGGATACTCTTCAAATATGAAGAGTTTAGTGTCAATGCAGGAGTTAAAGCTTGTTGGCATGAAGTCTCACGATTGTCACGTCTTAATGCAACAGTTGTTACCGGTGGCTATTCGTGGAATTTTGCCCAAAAATGTTAGGCACACCATAAACAGGCTGTGTTCATTTTTCTCGTCAATATGTAGTAAAGTCATCGATCCTACAAAGTTAGATGAACTTCAAGGCGAGATTGTTATCATCTTGTGTCAACTAGAGATGTTTTTCCCTCCATCTTTTTTTGACATCATGGTACATTTACTTGTTCATTTGGTTAGAGAAATCAAGTTGTGCGGACCGGTATACTTAAGATGGATGTATCCTATTGAGCGTTATATGAAGATTTTGAAAGGGTACGTTAAAAATCCATATCACCCTGAAGGTTCGATGATTGAAAGGTATATTGCTGAAGAAAGTATCGAGTTTTGTTCAGATTACATGACATCAACGAATCCAATAGGAGTTCCTCGCACAGCATGGTTGAATAAATTTTCTACAAGTAAAAGCATCCGAGGTGTCAATGTGGTGACAAAAGATCGCGAAGAATTGTTGCAAGCGCATCTTTATATATTGAACAACACAGATGAGGTGATCCCTTTTTTGGAAGCACACAAAGCCATTGTTAAGAATAAAAATCCAAGACAATCAGAGAAATGGCAATTGATGGAGCATAACAAAACATTTATGTCTTGGTTCAAATCTGAAATTGACAAAGAGCCACATTCTTCTGAAACTTTATTGTGGCTTGCAAATGGTTTGAAGTTTGATGTCGTGTGTTGTACAGGTTATGAAGTCAATAATTGCACATTCTATACGAAGACTTTGGATGATAAAAGCACAGTACAAAATAGTGGAGTCAGTTTAGAAGCTGAGTCACTTCAATTTTCCACATCAAAAGATCAATCTCCTGTACTTGGATCAATGAGATATTATGGTATAATAGAAGAGATATGGGAGGTTGATTACACCAAGTTTTCTGTTCCATTGTTCAAGTGTAAGTGGTTTGACAATAAGAGTGGTGTGAAAATAGATGACTTGGGTATGACACTGGTTGATTTTCGCAAGGTGGGTTATCGAGACGAACCGTTTATCATGGTACATCAAGCATCTCAAGTTTTTTATGTCAAAGATCCTGCGTCTGACCATTGGTATGTTGCTCTTCAAGGCAAAAAACAAATTGAAGTTAACGAAGACAATCTGATTAATATTGATATTGCTGACAACCATTCATTTCAAACTACAACAAATTTGGATGACCAATCTGTAGTTGACGATGATGTACATGCAATTCGGTTAGATCATGATGAGGGAATATACATATGATGAATCCATATCTTTATGTATGAATTTTCAATTTCTGTACTATTACATGTTTTGTTAATTTATATGATATTACATAAGTCTTGAAAGAAAATTTAATGTTGTTATTTATTTTGACAGATATATGGCTGATCATCCACATTCTTCAGGGGATGAGGCTCCCCCAACCAGATCCACTAGAGGACCCACTAGGATGAAACAACTATTAATCAGGAAAAATAGTGGTGAAAGAACTCCGGTGAATGTGAATGTCACCACGGGTGTGGCAACTGGCCCCCATGCAGATGACTTCCGATCATACCTTGGAGTAGTGGCACGTGATAAGATTAGCATTCTCATTCCATCTTTTGATCATGTGTCCGAGGGTGATCGGAACATTATTTGGCAAGATATATTGGTAAGTTAGTTAATAGCATTTGAATTAAAATTTGTTTATATTGATAATTTTGTACTAATACAACTTTATTATGTTTTTTTCAGATGACATTTGACATTCCAAATGTCCCAACACTTAGAAATAAGTGTTTGTCAACTGTTGCAGAAAATTTCAGAAACTTTAAAAGCAAGTTGACATCAAGGTACATCTTTGGACACCTTAAACATAAAAGTCCATGTAATTCATATAAGTCCATTGATGAGGAGACTTGGCGGGTTTTTAAAGAGAGTCGGATGTCAGAGGAATGGCAGGTTAGTGTAGTTCATATTATTCAATTCCTCATTAACAAATATATATCATATGAACTAATTAATTAATGTGTATGTGACAGGCAATTAGAAGCAAAGCACAAGGAACAAGTGTTAAGAACAAAAACCCCCACCTATTATCTCGTGGTGGGTATAGGAAGCTTGAGGAGAAAATCCTCAAGCAAAAGGCAGATGCTATACCACCATCTCAGAGTGGTAGCCCTCCTCAGCCTCCTTCTCCACCGTCTAGACATGAGAAATGGAAGTTGGCCCGTATGCGACCATCGAGCACCTACTCTTCCGACACTACACGAGAGATTTCTGAAAAAATTGTAAGTTATCACTGTTCCTAAAATAATAAATATTGTCATTATACATACTACATTAAACTATTTAAAGAATAATGGTGTTTTGTAATGTTACAGGACGCCTTGGTTGAGCAGAGCTCCCAAGGCCAATTCACTCCAGAGGGTCGCCAGGATATTCTTGCTGCAATTGGACGACCTGAGCACCCTGGACGTGTACGTGCTGCAGGTCCTGGAGTAGGAATTACAGATTATTTTGGGAGCTCTTCTCGTCAGCCTTCATATTCATACAGCGATACACAAAGGATGACAGAAGAGATCACAAAAAAGGTCCGACAAGACCTTATGCAGGAGATCAGGGCCGAGGTGAGGGCTGAATTCCAGATGCTATACCAGGAGCAGTTTCAGAGCATGCGCCCGGTGCAGTCTCCTATAGAGGAACATGTTATCCCTCCCCCTCCCACAGGTAAACTTAATAAACATTAATGTGCAATTATTTCTATCTCTTGTATAATCTAACATTTACTCTGACAGGGAGAAGCGGCAAAGGAAGTTGTTCTGCATCAGCCATCCCAGAGGATGACATGGACGATGGTAGTCCGTGTCTGCTATACATTTTAGAAGATACTGAGATGGTGCTGGTAGCTCGTGGAACAGAGTTTAGGTCAGCGACTGTATGTCATGGTATGCAACTATTAGAGGATGAGGTGAAGGTCTCAGTGGATGAAATGATCATACCAGATGCCTCGGTTCCACTGTCCACGGAAGAGATTTTCACTGTGGAACAAGCATATAAGTCGTTTATCACTTGGCCTAAATTTTTGGTTAAACCAGTTTCTGAGCCCTCGGTATGAAATTCTTCTTTACACTTCTCAATTTTAAAGGTTTTTGATGTCAAAACTTATCTTATCTTTTCATGTAACAACAGACGCAGGCACAACAGAAGATTCCTCTATCTGAGGATGACCCTCTTTCTTCATTGCATCTACTTGCTGACATCCTTGATGATAAGCCTTTGGAGGTTGAGTATGATGCTAATGTATTTGGGCATGGCTCTGAGGTCCCAATATACCTTAATAGCCAAGATGTCCGTGAGCTTGCGTCGGGAACACAAAAGTTGAATATTTCAATTATTCAACTATGGACGATGTAAGTCTATGACCAATTATTTATATATAAAATTGATTTATATATCAAGTATCCTTATATCAAAGTTAATTTTTGATTTCAGGTATATGTCTGGGGTCAGTAATAAGTTGGGGCGTTCTGATGATTATGGATTCATTGATCCCCAATCAATTCATCAATCAAATGATTTTGACCATATCAACATGAGTCTGGTAAGAGGTTTTGGAAGGGGCAAGAAAATATACTTTTTGCCTTATATATCCGGGTAAGTGAACTTTGTTAACATAATAATGTTCCATATGTGATTTTAATATTTAATAGTTACGTTATTATGAATTTCAGGCGCCATTGGCAACTTCTTGTTATGTCTATGCAAGACAACTATGCTTTGTGGTTCTGCTCATTGCACAGGCCTCCTCCCACACAACTCAAACAAGCAATTGATTGGTAAGAACCTCAATGTTTGGACTTTCTTTGTTATATAACTGAATGCTAAAACCTTTTTTATATACAGTTCTATTCCAGCAAGTATGATGATGGGTGGGAGATCAATTGTGAATAGTAGAAAGATTGCTTGGATTTCTCTCAAGGTTTGACATATGCTAAAGTCATACTTTGTTATAATTGTTTTATAACAAATGTTATTCACTAACTATTATCAACTGTGATCATATATTGTAGTGTAACAGACAAAATGGGTCATATGAGTGCGGATACTATATAATGTATTGGATGGCCCATATTGTTCGTTCTCACATCACAAGTCGCTGGGAAACGGTAATATTTAACTTTAACAAATTATATGATATTTCCCAAATGTTGAATTCATATACACTAATTAATATGAATTATCTTTTGCAGAGATTCAAGACTACTACACCAGTTCCTGAGAAGTCACTATTATTCATTAGGAACGCTGCTGCGAAGTATATCATTAGATTATACAATAGCTCTTAGATTTAAACATTGCATTTGATTAGATTGAATTTTCTTAGACTTTGTACTTTATTTGATGTTGAAATACATTTGAAAATGTGTTTATTATGTTCAAATTGAATCTGTGTACATGTTTTTATATGCAGGTCTGTTTTTGTGGTAGTGGATATCACAAAAACAGACCTGCTATTTTAAAAAACTGCAGGGGAATATGCCGCGGTTCTAACCACAACCGCGACATATAGTGATTCGTTTTTTTTAAAAACGAGACATATGGCCGCGGTTTTGACACGAACCGCGGCATATGCTTCACGCTTTTGCCGCGGTTCAACCGCGGCATATAGTGTATTTTTTTTATTTTTTTTTAAAAAAAAATGGATTTAGGCCGCGGTTCCCTCGACAACTGCGGCATATTCCGCAACCTATATACCGCGGTTATAACCGCGGCCTAAAGTGTCTGACTTACTACCGCGGCTGAATATGCCGCGGTTCAAGAACCGCGACGTATAGTGAAAATGAACCGCGGTAAAAGCCCCTCGCTGCACTAGTGGCAATCTGTTTATCAGATAAACAGCATGGCCAACAGCATAAGACCAGTAGGCATTAGGAATACTGGCTTGAAAGAGGAGGTCACGGGTCACATTTAAAATATGTTGGTGCTTCCTTTCAACAACAGAGTTTTGTTCCAGGGTTTCAACACAACTCCTTTGGTGGTTAATTCCATGCATATTATAAAAATCTGCACAATTAAATTCAGGGCCATTATCAGATCTTATAGTTTTAATTAGTTTGTTAAACTCGTTTTTGATTTTGGTAACAAAATTTTGCAACAATTCTCTAGTTTGACCCTTATTGTTCATAAGAAAAACCCATGTATGCCTACTGTAATCATCTACCATGGTTAGAAAGTACTTATGACCATGGATAGAAACAGTATTAAGGGGACCCCATATATCACAATGCACAATTTCAAAGCAATCAGTAGTAGCAGAAACACTTTTAGGGAAAGGTAACTTTCGTTGCTTAGCATAGTGGCAAGTGTCACAAACAGTATTAGTGTCAACCTTAACATAGGGAAAATTATCACATATATGTTTCATAACCTTGTCTCCTGGATGGCCCAGTCTACAGTGCCACAGGTTTACATTAAGATTCTTAAAAGAAAAGACAGTCTTAGCAGTATATCTTTGATCAGATTTAGGAAAAGCTTGTAGGTAATAGAGGCCCTTCCAAGAATTAGCACATCCAATCATCTTCAATGTATGATTCTCCTTTATCTGACAAGTCTTAGAGGAAAAGGTTAGACTGCAGTCCAGGTCTTTAATGAGGCTTTGAACAGAGATTAAATTAAAACAAAATTCAGGGATATAGAGGACATTAAAAATGATAAAATCTTTGGAAAAATATACAGTTCCAGCATGTTCAGCAGTTAGAACAGTATTATTTGGCAGTTTCATAGAAATAGGTTTAATTTTATAAAAAGTGACAAAATTTGTCCTATCATGTGTCACATGGTCTGTGGCACCAGTGTCTATTATCCATGAAAAATTACCTTGTTTATGTTCAGTGTTGCCTCTTTGGACTTTATTGACTTTGTGAGGGGGTTCATCAATCTTGTCCATCATCCTAAGGAGCTTTTGCATTTGCTTGGCTGTGAAAGAGCTGAAAATGTTCCCATTATTAGTTTGTTGTGTGCTCTGGACCCCTTCTGTCTCAGTGCTGTTTTGGCAGGCGTTGGCAGTGCCCCAGTCAGTCCTCTTGTCTTGATTGCTGTCACCTTTCTTATACCAAGGAGGATATCTGTGCTTAGAGTAACACTCATCTACAGTGTGGTTCATCTTGTTGCAAAAGGAGCATTGCTTTCCATAGTTAGGATTTCTACCCCTTCCTCTCCCTTGGGCACGAAAACCAGAGCCTCTTCCCTGGCCCTTCCATTGATTGTTCTTGTCACTAGCATTTGCTAGAACCTTGACCTCGGGAGAGCTATGTTTCTCTTGTCTCTCTTGTTGCATAATGAGAGAAAAGACCCGATTGACATTAGGTAGGGGGTCCATCAAAAGAATTTGTGTCCTGACAGTGTTGTAGGAATCATTTAGCCCTTTCAAGAAGCATATCACATGCTCCATTTCCCTGTATTTTAAGGAGATTCTAGAGAGATCACAACTACATTGAATCTTACATGTGCAAGTAGGGATGGGTTTTAGAAATTCCAACTCCTCCCATAGAATTTTCAGATCAGTAAAGAACTGACTTACTCCTCTCTCTCCCTGTTTGATAGAGTGTATGTCCTGCAGCAAGTCTGAAATCTTGAAATAATCTCCTTTGGAGAATCGTTCTTTCAGTTCATCCCACAGTTCCTTGGCCTCTTTAATGTATATGACGCTTTCAGCAATCTGTGGGGAGAGAGTCTTGGTTATCCAAGAAAGTATCATCACATTACATCTTTCCCATGCATCAAACAGTGCATCTGTTTTATGGGGTTTCTTTATGGACCCATCAATGAACTTTGTTTTATTCTTGGAGAGCAAGGCTCTTCTCATACTTCTGTTCTATGAGGAGTAATTGTTCTCGTTTAGAGTTTGTGTAATGAGAGTGAGGCCCGGGTTCTCACCTGGATGTAGGTAATAGGGGCTGGATGGGTTATAAGATTGATTTGTTTGATCCATAGGACAGGAATCCAAGAAACTGTCCAAGAAGATACCAAGAAGTGAATCAGAGGCAACGGAAACAGAGCAGGCACTAGACCTGCTCTGATACCATTTTAAGACTGGCCCAGCACTGTACACATAAGTAAATGGCCCAGCCCATGATGGTTTATACGCAGGCGTAAGGCTAATATTCTAGCCACGCCAGCACTGTGAGAAATGCGTGAGAGGAGAGAGGACGAAGCAAAAGAGAAGACTCTCCAGGTGATGAAGCTCCGGCGTCTTCAGTGCAGATCAGCAGCGGAGGAGACAGTGGTCGACGATGACGAAGAAGAAAAAAATGAAGAGCACAACTTGAGAGGTAAGAAAAACGTTCTCTTTTCTTATTTCATAATCTTGTAGAATATTGATACTGGAAAAATGTATTTTCATTCTTGCTTTGAACAAAGAAGGAGAGCTCTATTTATAGAGCTTTGTTAACAAACTATTAAAAGCCTAAAAACTAATAACCGTAAATCATAACAGAAAACATTAAATTACTGTCTTCTTTGACCGTAAGGAATCAATCTTGATTCCTAATAGTTTGATTAATTTCAAGAGTAAACGAGTTAATATTAAACTATCAAAGCAAGTAAAGTTTTCAAAGGACAAGATTTGCTTAAGTTAACTTTATCTTTTACGAGACAAAAATCTTAAGCAAGGAAGGTCACAAAAAGAATTTTATACCTTTTACTCAAACAAGTAGAAACCATCTTTAACAAGGTAGGCTAATCATTTTGAATAATTTGAGTTTGGAATTATCGTTTTCCTCAAACTTTATCAAATTGATGTTGTTTAATTCTTTATTCAAAATTAATGAATTACACATTGGCTAAATATATATAAATCTCTTGGAAAATGATACTTCAACTTTCAAATTTTATTACATCTGTTGGTTGAAGTTTGATTGAACCATTGAATATGAATCTAATATAATGACCAGTCTAATTTTTAAAACAATTAAATAGAAGATTCAAATAAATTTTCTATTTATTAGATAATAAAATGATTTAACGTTTCATTAAGAATCTTACCTTGAGTGTGAGACGAACTAATTAAGAATAAGAAATCTCTCATTCATCACCATCAAGCTCCATTTTCCATTTCTTTCCCCCTTTTTGCGTTCGTTAGACCTGCGCAATGTAAAACTTCAAATTATATTTTGGTAACTTCATAATCTTTGTAAAAGCTACGACAGTTAAAAGATCCAAAAGTTGTACGCAATATCTATCTTTGTATGAATCAAATTTCTTAAAATCTTAATAAAAAATGAGCCATATATTGATTGGTTGATTGAAATTTATATAAACTACAAAACATACCTCTGTTATTGGAATTGGAAGAGAATATAGCGAGAGCATATGCGAAAAATGGGGAAGTATGAACAAAAGTGTTAATACTCTTCTTTGAGAAGGTTTCACAAGTGCGAGTAGGTTTTACGACTCTTATAAATGAATTCAGGAAAAAATAATATGTATAATAAATGCTTGTGTTGATAATTGATCTAGGGTTCTTTATTTTTATGCTAATATGTTTTAGGTTATGATACTCAACTTGTTTAAACATGCATGTCATTTATCTATGATATATCTCATCATATCTATCAGATTATTTGCCACTTGTTGTGTTCACATAAACAGTAATAGCCAACCAATACTGCGTTGAATTTTAACCATTTATTCTTGTCATTTTTATACACTACTACATGTGCTTATGCAATTGGAAAGTTGAATAATCAAACGTAATGCAGTTGACATAATGATTTTTGGCAAAACATGTTGCCTTAGTTTAAACAGCAATAGATCTATCTCCTTTTATTTGATTATTAGAACTACTTCCTATTGTCACACAAGGCCACCTTCCATACTTAATAAAGTATATTACTGATTAAACGTCTAATTCATTCCAAGATGGTTATTGTATCCATCTTCATTCATATACCTTATTTTACAGTGATCATGCTCAGTCAGACTGGAATGATTTGTGAATCGTCAATATATTATATTCAAATTCATTCATGCATGGCTAGGTCAACTCCTCTAGTTCATTTAAAATGATATACTATAGTACAACAGTACACTGTTAAAATATTGACAAAGTATAAAGTTGTATAAATAATAAAGTGAAAAATTCAAATATTATTTTTCAAAGAGATTTGAGTTGATTGAGTGCAACTATTATTATTTACTAATTAAGATTGAAGAGTTTTGAAATAATGAAAATAAATAATTTTTAATAAGATAAATCTATATTCTAGAAAACAAACAAAAACAATATGAAACTAACAATGAGGTAAATTTTTTTTACTGAGTATGGATTTTATGATCCAGTTCAATATTAAAATACTAAAAAATATACTTTTAAGTTTATTCTTACACTCACAACAAAAGCTAACTAGTCTTAATTTTTAAAGTAAGTTTAAACTTTAATAATAAAAACTCTAATATATTTCTAACAAAGGTTCGCATTAAATTCATATGTTTTGAATGATTAATTGATAAAATTTTATGTTTAGATCCAAAATTTATTAGTTGTTCTATCCTAAACAAGATTCTGAATTATTTCCTAATAATAAGATGCCAATAAATATTCAACCAATAATCATAAACAAGATTCTGAATTATTTCCTAATAATAAGATGCCAATAAATATTTAACCAATAATCATGGAATTAAGAATGAAACAAAATACAAGAGTAATGGAAACGAAGTGTATTAGATGGTAAAAATCACAAAGAGTGAATGTATATTACACCTAACTCCAATCACTAAAAAAAATATTTTATTTAGGGGAGATTTTTTTTTTCTTTTTTACCCTTCACAAATTAATTTGTGGATGTTTTTGAAACCTCTCCTATTAGAGTCGCCACAATTAATTTGCATAAATTTTTTACAACCCTTAATATTAGATTTATATTGCGGAGATTTTTTTTAAGAGCTTTAGTCTCTTTTTTAGTAACTATTATTTTATTTATTTATACCTACATTCATAATTTCTTAATTTAATAAAATCTATTTTTTATAATAAAATATATATAAAATTGTAAAATACATCAAATTAATTTTATTAATGATTTAAGATAAAATATGTTAATTGACCGTTACATTCTTAATATAAAAAAAGTACATATGTTTAAGTAATATTATAAGATTGACTAACTATTAGTTTACCCAATAATTTTCTTCTTGTTCTCTCAATCCAATTCTTTTAGAGCTCTAGAAAGAGAGGACTTCGCATCTGAGAGATCTGGAGCTAATTTCCTCTCATCCTCAAGTTCATACCAGCATGGAGTCGATCTTGTCCCTTACTCTTTCAAACCAATTTATCCTCTGCAATTTGCTTCATCAGGTCATTAACCTCATGTCGATCTGCGATCTCGAAGCACATCTTTGATCCTTATACGCGCATGATAGCTCTATTTTTAATGCTTTTATCAATGCAATGTTAGAAGCATGTTGTTCTTCCAAGTTCTATATTCTCTTTAGACCTTTCAGAAGCTCTGTAGATATTTTGAGAGTATAATGTGGCTCACCAATCCTTCCCTTGAATTCCAAGGACTAGAAGGAGTGGCTCCAGGATTATAGGGTCATATGCAACCCAAGAAAAATAGGTGAATTCGCTTTTTAATCTCCTTCCGTCTTAGGTTAAGCTGAATTCGCTTTTGAATCACCGAGCAGCGTAAGAGTTCTATGAAAGCTCCCGCCACTTAGGTTTTAGGTGAGTTCGTTCTAGAATCACCGAGTGGCATTCGCCACTTGAATTTTAAGTGAATTCCTTTTAGAATCATTGAGCGACATTCGTCATTAGAATTTTAAGTGAATTCGTTTTAGAATCACTAAGCGGCATTCGTCACTAGAACTTTAAGTGAATTTGTTTTAGAATCACTGAGTGACATTTTTAGTTGGCCGAGTGGTTTCTGCATAATGTCTTGTCATCTTCACCGAAGAAAACTAACAATTCAAATTCGAATGGCCAAAACATGTAGCCAATCAAATTAATATCAAAATAGTTTAGGTTATGAAGTTGGATGGCTAAGCAGGTGAGTCGGTTTGATCTCCGGTCCAACATTTGAAGGCCAAAAATGAAGATCCGTATTAAGATGTGTTACGGATGAACTGTAGGTGCTTTACTTCCTTGAGACTTGCAAAATAGAGGAGGACAAATGTGTCCAGTTGATTCTCACACGAGAATGAGGCCATTGGAACTTGACAAGATTGAATGTTGGTGGTCTAACTGACCGAGCGGGAAAGGACTGAATCTCCTGTGGAGAATATTTTTACTCACAAAAATATGCGTTAAATAATTTTTACTCACAAAAATATGCGTTAAATAAAATAGAGTAAACGCTTCAATATTTTATAATTTATAAAAAAGCTAGTGAAACCTGACAAGTTTGAATGTTGGTGGTCCAACTGACTGAGCGATAAGGGGTTGAACCTTCTTGTGCAGGATATTTTTACTCACAAAAATATATATGGGTTAAACAAAATATTTAATATTTTATAATCTTCTTTTATAATGAAAAGTCATTAGAACCTGACAAGGTTGAATGTTGGTGGTCCAACTGATCGAGCGGTAAGGGGTTGAACCTTCATGTGCAGGTATTGATGCGAAGTAGCAATGTCGAAACCGAGTGCATGTATGGTTCCTTGTGGTTTCATGGGGATGTCGTCCGATCCCACAGTGGGCGCCAAATGTTTAGGTTGAATTTGTTCTGAGGGTCGGCCGTCCCTCCTTACTCTGCTTTCTTTCGATCGTCCAATCCTCTCCGAGAACGCAATCCACTCTAATGGGTTGTTGATCTACAGAAGACACTCTAAAGCTCAAAACAATATGTTTCATAAAAAGATTTTTGTTTTATTATGATAGATCAAGGTTATTTTAACTGTATATCAATCTTATATTTATAGGGCTTGTGGCAACCAAACATATTGATTAACCATCAATGTTGTATATTTTTAGGCAATTAAACTCATTAATCAATTATTAATACCGTATCTTTGTAAAAAGTAAGACAATATGACCCATTAATACATGCTAACATACCTTTTAACTGTTCATAAATGACTATTTCTACAATTCTCAATTCAGCTAAACCAATTATCCAAGACAAAGATAAACTTGAAATTAGAAATTAAATATTTTTATTTATAAATGCTGTATTTTTCAATGTATGCTTCTTATTTCGGCTTTGCTGTTTTCAAAATGGGTTCAAAGTACTAAAAACAACCTGAAATTTGAAAGGAACCTGAACCTTGAGTTTTTATAGTTCACCAACTTCATAAAACTATTCGTTGAAAATGCATGTGGATGTTTTAAACATGAATTATAATCTATATTTAAATTGAAATTACTTTTTCAAGTAGTTTATTACTTCATGTCTTCCATCAACAAAATAAACCTTTCTACAGTTTTATTCTTGCACAGAGCTTCTATTAAAATGTTGTATGAGACATTTTCTCAAAAATCTTCATGCCTTCATCAACTTTCTTTTATAAACAAATACGCATGTACATTACCAATGTGACAACAGAAGACTCAAAAGTGAACCATGATAAAAGTTGAGTACTAGCGAATCATTATGATCACATGAAGGTAAAATTAAGAGCAAATGAATACAAGCATACATTTTTTTTTAATCAGCATAACCACATACAAATACAGTCAATATTTAGTGACACAGTTCATCACTTCACCTTTAATGAATATTCATGACTGTTCATCATTTTTAATCTCACACATTACATAATACAAATAATAATGTATTTCATCTTCAACTGTTGTTTTTTTTTTTTTAAAACACAACCACACCTAATAAAATAGGGACACATTCATCTTCGACTGAGTAGAACAACATTTTTTTTTTCATTTTTGTAAACACAATCACACGTAATAAAATCGGGACACATTCATCTTCATCCATTCTTTATGTCTTCATCAATCTCCTCTTAATTTATGCAATATTGGAGACAGCAACAGGGGCTCAACCTAGACGAATTATAAAAGCAATTATACTTTCATAAAAGCCATTTTAAAAAGTTATAAATTAAACTATAGAAGAAGTAAAAGTAGTATTGTAGCGAATATCATGCTGTACAATAGTCTCATAAATAAAAATTAACAAAGAAATATCCCCTTAAATAGATATCAATAAAACATAAAATGACACTGATACAAAATTACTTACCAAATCTTACGTAACCATATGTTATGCTGTGAAAAACTGCTTCTAATTAATCATCACCTGCACGTACATAGAGCAAATGATAGTATCACTCATCATAGAAAAAAAGTTACCAATTTTAGTAGCATTAGTTAATATTGATGTACCGTGGTCACTATCTCCATCGGCATCTGAATCTGAACTATTGATGGCACTAGAGGCATCGAGAGCCTATTTAAAGCAAAAGAACGCATAGAAGTTAATCTTAAACACGATGCAGCTCAAGAAAACATTACGGTAAAAATAATGTTACCAATTCAGAGCACGAATAACTAGCCTTGCTTATGACTTTGTTACTGAATTCCCCTTCGAGAATTAGTTGAATTAAATTTTTCCATTGAAAAAAGAGAATAGCCTAGCTACTTATAAATTGTAGGTAAGAAAATGTCGAGTATTTTTTAATGAAAATGATGAATCATACCACTTGATAAAAAGAAATTAAAAAGAATGTTACAAATTAGCATACACCTAATTCTATGGAACAAAGATTAAGACATAAAAGCATGCATACCTCTTCTTCAGAATTTCTGTGCAGGGCAGAATTAAGATCAGTTTCCTTTCGGGGTCTCGCATATTCTGAATAGTACCACCTTGTCGGATTATCTATTTTGGTGACTGCACTAAAAGTTTTCATGGAGCTGCACTCGATGACATGGACTTCCTCTAAAGATGGAAAACTTAAAGTGAAGTTGCCAGCGCAAAAGCACGTCAGTTCTTTTAATCTTCTAAGATCCAAAACCTGAAGCAGCTCAAATATGATTTCTTCATTCTTATCAGATTCCTCTGCAACAATTGCCATCAATCCCTCACAGTCTTTCACTACTAGATCTTCAAGATTCACAAGGTCTTTGCCTATTGATGCTGGAAACACGCTTTTAAGGCTTTTGCATGTATCAACAAACACTTGTTCTAGATGGCGCATGCTTAGAATTCCACGAGTATCTTCATTCCAAACATTTTCCAGATTTGGCAGTTTCGATAAAACCAATTCTTTCAGAGGAAAATTAATTAATCTCTTTTGTGTAGATTTTACATCAAATATGACTTTCACATTATCACAGTTTCGAACTTGCAATGTTTTCAATTTAGGTAATAAAGGAAGTAAACGGAAGGGTAGCACTTCATCTGATAAAAACTGGCAGTCCTCCACAATCAATGTGGCCAACTTACTGAAACAGAACTCATGCCATATCTCTGCTAGTTTTGGTCTGCTTTTGAGTTCAAGTTTTTCAAGTTCTGAAATCTGCACGTGCAAGAATAAAAAAAAATGAAACTAATTATGTACAAGAGTCAACTATATCTTTTAAATTACTACTCTACAAATATGAAATACTCACTTTTGCAAGTTTCAAGACTTTCAAAAAGAAGTTAAGAACTGAGGTTTATAATTTTATTTAGTTGTCTTAACATGAAAACTTGGTCAATCGTTAGGTAGGTTTAAAAATGTAAATAAATAAATAAAATTTATTGTTACGAATATGGACATTTTTATAAATAAAATTAATTAGAAGTTATAGCAAAATTTTGTAATAATTAAAATTACATCCCTTTTTTTTCTGTCACCTGGACTTCCAGTAGGCTACTCTTATGTAGTAGTTAAAAAACATGAAAGGAATCCATTATGACTATGATTTTGAATAATTGTTTCATAAGATTACATTTTTATATATATTTTCTGTAGCCTAGAATTGCAGTAGGCTCTGGTTAATATAGTTTAAGTATGATATTCATGACTGTTTATTTTGATGAATTGTTAAATAAATTATGATAATTTTTCAATGTTGTCCTAAGCCCTCTTGCATATTTAAACAAATTCTACAGATGTATGTCCATACATCACGAAATGTGTTCTAAGATGCTGTATTTATAATGACAAGAATCATAATAAAATTTAAACACATACCTCTCTCTCGAATTTCTTCAGCTTAGTAGAGTTGAGATTAGTTTCCAGTGGAATATTTTCGTCGTATCCAATTGTTACTTGTGACAACTTGTCTGCTTTTAGCGTACTTGGACATAAAGTTACCATCACATCGCAATCTCTTACTGATAATTCTTCTAAGGATGGAAAACTTAAGCTGCCTCTGTAGAACCATCGGAGATTCAATAAACTATTAAGTTTTAAACAATTGAGCTGGGAAAATATTATCTCATTCTCATCTGTTTCCTCCCTTTCTGTAGATACGATTTCTACAATTGATTTACATTTTTTTATCTCCATTCTTTGAAGTTGACCCAAACTTTTGGCAGTTGAGGATGTAAACATATATGACAAACTATCGCATCTTTTTACCTTTAAACATATCAGATTTGAGAAAGATACTGTGCATGCTACCAAGTTTTCCAAACTGGAGCAGCTGATGACCTCAAAAGTTTCTAGTTTTCTGACAAAGGCATCGGTCCACGAGTTCTCTAACCCAATGGAAACTAGCTCTTCTAGGGACTCCAACCGTAATTCTTTCAGCTGTGATAGAAGTTCACAATTATTTGGTCTTTGATCGAAGAAAATCACTTTGAATGAACTACTACACACCACAAGCTTCTTTACATTTGGCAACTGTTGTAGAAATCCATAATCCGGAAATTCATCACACTCAATATCAAAACACAGACCGAGAACTTTTAACTTGTCTAAAAGATTTCTCTGAAATTCTCCGTCCACAATCATCTTTAATTCATTTTTACCCACTGTCAGATGCTCTAAGTTGGGTATAATTAGCTGCAACGAGAAACCAATAACCATGTAAAAGCAGGTTTGTACAGTCATAAATTCAACTCTGTAAAATTGAAATTGTGAACTTTCATGCCAAAATATTAAAGTGTAATGTAAATTCTAGAAGAATGTAGAAACTCCTAGGATAGAAGAACTGAAATGTAATACAAGTTCTAGAATATCATAGAAAAGTCTAAGATAAGAAGAAAAATCAAGAATATTCTACACAGATAAAAATCTAGAACATTTCACGTAAGTTGTGGCCGGCATATTCTAGAATAATCTATGAGTTTATAATTACCCATGTACTCTACCATTTAAATGAAGTCATCATCTATTACAACTAAAGACAACTACAACACTTCTTTCAACTACTATTTTCATATTTCATTATCTCCACATTTTCTCTATATTCAATTATTTTTATATTTTCTCTATCCCATCAACTATTCCTTTCACAACCTTAAAATACTAACACAAAATATCAAACAATTAGTGGAAAACTGAAACATTTCAAGATAAAATAAAAAATGTGTGAACAAGAGCATTTAAAAGAGAAAAAAGGATGAACTAGCCAGACCAAGTAGCTGCTCATAAAGTGGCAACCATTTTGATATTTATAATTAATTTTCAGAAGAAAAGTTTGATAAATGAGATGAATAGTGGTTTCTATAGGAAGAAAACAATGAGAAATATTTCGATGGTTGGTAGGAGATTGTTTACAAAGATTCAAGCACTTTTAATGCATTATATATATTTGATACAAAGCATATGTGTGAGAATGTATATGTTATTGAAAAAAGAAGAAGCGCAAACCTCAAATGTTGGTGGTGCATCATCATGAATGCCATATATAGTATTATGCTTGAAGTTGGGCAAATCCAATAGTGTCAACGACGACACACAGGGGAACGTAATTATAGGATTTGATCCTTCTCGATGAGCTGGATTAGCTTCTGTAACTTCACTACAAACGGTTTGCAGATTTGGCAGCTTCTGTAAAACCAATTTCTTCAGAGGAAAGGTGATTGATGGGTCTTTTGTTGTACATTTGATATCAAATATGGTTTTCACAGAATCACAGTTTTGAACTTCCAATGTTTCCAATTTAGAAAATAAAGGAAGTAAAGTGAAAGATAACAGTGCATCTGATGAAATTTTGCATTTATTCACAATCAACGTTTTCATATAAGTGAAACAGAGGGGTATCTGCAGTGAGAGACGCCATATCTCTTGTAGGTCTGCCCTATCTCTCAATTCAAGACTCTCTCTCATCTGCGATGAAGCAATCTTTCCAAATCAGCACATGTAAATGAAAATATGAAAATATGAAATTAATGTTGTACAAGGATTATCAAGAATTCAGACTTTACAATGAAAATTGTTTCTAGGTCAACTTTCATATTTTATATATAGTTTTTATTTTATAATTTCTAGGTTATCCTTAAAAGCCTATAATATTGATTATAGTATATTTATTTTATTTTTATCATTTTTATTTATTTATTTGGATTACGGATGATTCATTTATCTCTATTATTACTTTGATTTAAATATCATAATACATGTTTAAAAATGTGTTATTTTTACATTACCCTAAATTTGTGTATAAATATTTTAAAATATAGAGTTTAATAAGAAATATTCTTTATGACAAATGTATATCAATTAAAAATACAATAAATATAAGCAAAACAATTTATTAATAAATAAAAATTATAAAAATTTAAAATTAATTAAAAACATCCTTTATTAGTAAAGATACTAAATTAATGTTGAAATGACATATACAAAATATCTGATTCTGTTCTATTTATTTATATTTATAAGTTATTTTAATTAATAAACTTACCATTTACTATGAGTACGTTAATTAAGTTAAATTTAATTTAATTTGTATGGGTTATTGGGACAATGTTTCAAACCATCAGTTTATCATAGTTTTTGTTAAATATGATTTTTAAAGTAATTTATTTTGAAATTTATTTGAACATAATTATGATTGAATAATAGATAATTTACATTTTGTTAACATATAAATGATTTTCTTTTTCAATGTATTTTTGGTGCATTTTATAGAAAACTATTGGGAAATTTGTAAGATACAATATATTTTGTTTAACATGATTTAGGATAAATAAATAACTTTCCTATAATTAAAAATTATTTAATTTTTTTTATTTTTATGTTGTATAGCTGTCTTTATAACTTTTGTTAAGAGTTCTAATAAAGTAAAGTATATTTCTAAATAAAATAAAAGTGACAAATTACAAAAATATAAAAGTATCATTTATTAATATATGTGTGTGTAAATATCTGATTGGATTGTCGGTGTTAATATTTTTAAAACCATAATAATCCCTCTATAAAACAATTTAATAAGATGACAATTATGAAAGCCTTATATTTAGTAATTTGTTTACCTTATTTGTGAAAATAAAACTACATACTACATAGTTTGAATTTGGGAGTTAGCAGAGTTTATTTGGAAAAACTTCTCAGTAAAAATTTTAACTTGAAAACATATTTTATTTTATTTTTGTTTTCATTACTAATAAGTTTGACAAAGGAAAAAGCCATAAAGTCAAACTCTTAAAATATCAATATTGACCAATACTCAGACATGTATTAATTATAAATGTTAAATTAAAAATATTAAACACGTACCTTTCTCATATATTTCTTCCTCATAGTAAAGTTGAGATCAATTTCCACTTGAATAACCTCTGGAAGTTTAACTTTGAACAACTTGCCTGCTATTATAGTACCCACACACAAAGTTATCATCTTGTCGCAATATTTTACTGACAGTTCCTCCAAGGATGGAAAACCTAAACTCCCTCTGTAGAACCTTTTGAGCTTTGATAAACTCATAAAATTCAAACACGTGAGCTGCGGAAATATTATCTCATCCTCATCTGATTCCTCCCCATCTTCCTTACACACTATCTCTTCAATTGAATTACACCGTTTTATCTCCATTCTTTTGAGTTTACCCAAACACTTCGCTGTTGAGGATGTCAACAAATATGATAAGTTTTGGCAATCAAATACTTTCAAATACGTCAGATTGGAGAAAGACACTGTGCATGCTACTAAGTTTTTTAAACTCCAACAACGAATGACTTCAAAGGTTTCTAAGTTTCTGACAAAGGAATCAGTCCAAGAGTTCTCTAGCCCAATGGAAACCAGCTCTCCAAGGGACTCCAACTGTAATACTTTTATTAAAGTGTAATGCAAATTCAAGAAGAATGTAGAAGCTCCTTAGATAGAAGAATTGAAATGTAATACAAGTTCTAGAATATTCTAGAAAAACCTAAGATAGGAAGAAAAATCAAGAATATTCTACATAGGTAAAAATCTAGAACATTCCACATAAGGTGTGACTAGTATGTTCTAGAATAATCTATGGGTCTATAAATACTCATGAACTCTACCATTTGATGTAAGAAGCCAACATCTACCATTTGTATGAACCAACATCTACTACAACTAAAGACAACTACAACACTTCTTTCAACTACTACTTCTACATTCAACTATCTCTACATTTTCTCTATCCCATCAACTACTCCTTTCACAACCTTCAAATACTAACAGTGGTACCAGAGCTACGTTCGGTCATCTATTGGGCGTAGATAAAATTTTCAAGTACCTCAAACAAAACTATAACTCATTCTACTACTCCCAAATATATTCTCAACAATGGCTACTACTAATCAAACATCATCAATTCCAGTACCTATTTTCAAAGGAGAAAATTATGATTTTTGGAGTGTCAAAATGAAGACATTCTTCCGCTCTCAAGATTTATGGGATATCATAGAAGAGGGATTCACTATTCCAGAAGACACCTCTACTCTTACTGCAGCTCAAAAGAAGGAGTTGAAAGAAAACAAGCAGAAGGATTCAAGGGCTTTATTTGTTCTTCAACAAGCAGTTGATGACACAATTTTTCCAAGGATAATTGGTGCCACAAGTGCAGAACAAGCTTGGAACATAATACAAGAGGAGTTTCAAGGAAGTGACGAGGTACGCAATATTAAACTTCATTCTCTAAGACGAGAGTTTGAATTATTAAGAATGAAAGAATCTGAGACCATTAAAGACTACTATTCTAGAATAAAAGAAATAGTTAGTCAGATGAGAGCCTATGGGGAAAATATTCTTGACAAAAAGATCGTTGAGAAAATTTTAATTTCTATTCCCCAAAAGTATGATGCAATCGCAACCGCGATTGAACAAACAAAAGATTTGGCTACATTGTCAGTCACACAACTAATAGGCTCTCTTGAAGCTTATGAACAAAGATTGAAAAGGCATGAAGAAGACTCAGTTGAAAATGCCTTTCAATCAAAACTAAAATTACGGTTTCAGAATAAAGAATATGAAGGAAATAAAAGTAGAGAAGAAATTTCTAGAAATAAAGAAAATCCTAGAAGCTTCTCTATGACTCGTCAAGAAAAATATCCTCCATGTGGCATATGTAAAAAGACAAGTCACTTGGAAAAAGATTGTTGGCATCATGGAAAACCTCAATGTCACTATTGCAAGAAATTTGGTCACATAGAAAAGTATTGTCGTAGTAAAAATAAGCATCAAGCAAACTTTGCGGAACAAGATAATCAAGAGAAACTCTTATTCTACGCTAATCAAGAATCTTCTGGTAGAGAAGGAAGTTGGTACTTGGATAGTGGATGCAGTAATCACATGGCAAAAGATCAAAGTATCTTCAAAGACATTGATAAATCTGTCAATGTCAAAGTTCGGCTAGGAAATGGCACCACAGTGGAGTCTCGAGGCAAAGGAACTGTCATGGTGGAGACAAAGAAAGGTACTAAATTCATCAAAGACGTTTTACTAGTTCCAAATCTTAAAGAAAATCTTTTAAGTATTGGCCAAATGATGGAGAATGGATATTCTCTTCATTTTGAGAAAGATACATGCAAAATTTATGACAATCAAATGATAGAAATTGGCCAAGTAAAAATGGAGAAGAGAAATAGAAGCTTTCCTATAAGCTTCAAACCTGGAACTAATATTGCCATGAAGGTAGAAGTTGATGACTCATGGCTTTGGCATAGGAGATTTGGCCACTTCAACACATATGCCTTAAAGCTTCTATATACGAAAAACATGATGAGAGATCTTCCATGCTTGAAGGAAAATAATGAATCATGTGAAGGATGTCTCCTCGGAAAACAACATCGATTACCATTCTCGACAGACAAAGCATGGAGAGCAAAAGACTTATTGGAGTTGATTCATACCGATGTTTGCGGACCGATGAGAACACCTTCACATCATAACAACAGGTATTTCATCCTCTTCATCGATGACTTCTCTAGAATGACATGGGTCTATTTCTTAAAGGCAAAGTCAAAAGTTTTTGGAGTATTCAAGAAATTCAAGGCCCTTGTTGAGAAGCAAAGTGGAAAACAGCTAAAAGTACTTAGAAGTGATCGTGGCAAGGAGTACACATCTCGCGAGTTTGACAAATTCTGTGAAGATGAAGGCATAGAGCGACAACTTACAGTCGCATATACTCCACAACAAAATGGCGTGTCAGAGAGAAAGAATCGCACAGTTATGGAGATGGCAAGATCAATGCTGAAAGAGAAAAGTATGCCTAACACTTTTTGGGCTGAAGCAGTCTACACTGCAGTTTATATTCTAAACAGATGTCCAACTAAAGCAGTCCAAGACAAGACTCCTATTGAAGCTTGGAGTGGGAGAAAGCCATCAGCTAAACACCTACGAGTATTTGGATCTATTTCCTACATACATGTTCCTGATCAAAGGAGGCACAAGCTTGAAGACAAAACTATACGAGGAATATTCTTGGGATATAGCACACAATCAAAAGGCTATCGAGTCTACAACCTACAAACGAAAAAGCTCATCATCAGTCGAGATGTTGAAGTTGATGAAAATGCTTCTTGGAATTGGGAAGAAGAAAAAGTTGTTAAAAGCAACATTCTACTTCCAGTGCAACAATCTCAAGAAGAAACTCAAGAAGAGGAAGAAAATTCAGGTACGCTTTCTCCACCTCCACAACAACAAGATTCTTCACCTGAATCTAGTCCAAGAAGAGTAAGATCTTTGGTAGACATATATGAAACTTGCAATATGGCCATGATTGAGCCTAACTGTTATGAAGAAGCATCAAAGCAAGAACTATGGTCAAGGAAATGGAGGAAGAAGATCAAATTGAAGATATGTTACCAAGACCAAGATTTGAACTACTGCGCACAATGCTTGGAGTTACCGAATTTGCATTAAGGAGGAGTATTAAAGTGTAATGCAAATTCAAGAAGAATGTAGAAGCTCCTTAGATAGAAGAATTGAAATGTAATACAAGTTCTAGAATATTCTAGAAAAACCTAAGATAGGAAGAAAAATCAAGAATATTCTACATAGGTAAAAATCTAGAACATTCCACATAAGGTGTGACTAGTATGTTCTAGAATAATCTATGGGTCTATAAATACCCATGAACTCTACCATTTGATGTAAGAAGCCAACATCTACCATTTGTATGAACCAACATCTACTACAACTAAAGACAACTACAAATCTCTACATTTTCTCTATCCCATCAACTACTCCTTTCACAACCTTCAAATACTAACAACTTTCAGCTGCTGTAACACATTATCAGGACTTTCACGACAGAACATCTTCTTGAAGGAGCCATCACACACCACAAGTTTCTCTATATTAGGAACCTGTTCTAGAATTTTATATCGAAATACATCTGAACCCAAGCAGAGAGTAAGTGCTTTCATGTTGTGTAGGAGGTTTCTCTTAAATTCTCTTTGCAAAATCATATCTACTCCATTTTCCCCCAATGACAAACACTTGAATAACTGAGAAAAACATAAGAAAAAGAGTGTAATTATTTTGATAACTAGAGATCCATCTCTTTTGTATACATTGACATAAATAGCCTTTCATGATGAGAGATTCGTGATACGTTATAGTTGGTGACAATTAACCACGATATGGCATTGTACGTGAAAGTTTAAGATTTTAGTTTTCACAGTAATTCGTACTACGAACAATGACAAACAATTAAAGAAACTGATGATTCCATATTTAATTTTTAGTTGAAGGGGAAGTGATAAAATAGTCGTACATACCTTTTCAGTTCCGACTTGATTCATGGTATGTGATTCTAGATCTGTAAAAATTTCACAATACAGTGAGTTGTAGTAAAAATACTTGAAGCTGGACAAACCCTGAAGTTCCAATGATCTCACAAAGGGACATGTAAGCTCTAGCTTTGTTCTTGGATCTATATTATCCTCTGCAAAAATAGTCATCAATCTTCTACAGTCTTTCACTTCTAGATGTTCAAGTTTCACAAGATATTTGTCTTTTGATGGTGGAAACACACTTGTAATGCCTTCACATTCCTTAACACAAACTTCTTGTAAATGGTGCATGCTTAGAATTTCTTGAGGATCTTCATTCCAAACATTCTTCAGTTTTGGCAGGTTGATTAAAGTCAATTTCTTCAAGGAAAAAGGAAGGGTTGGTCCCACATATGCCACTTCTCTGTCTTGTGTTGTACATTTCACATCAAAGATGATTTTGACAGAATCACAGTTTCGAACGTCCAACATTTCCAAATTAGTTAAGAAAGAAAGTAATTTGAACGGTAGGAGTACATCTGCTGAAAGCTGGCAATCATCCAGAGTTAGAGATTCTAAGAGACCGAAGTTGGAGTTTGGAATGCACCTTGAGCCAAGACATAACTCTTGTATATCTCTCTCACTCAAATTTGATATAATCTCCTACAAAAGAAATTAGATTTAGATTTTCATTTTCATCACATCCAAATTTGATTGAACTGTAAACTTTTGGAAATATATCTTTCATGATTATGAAAATGTTGATGAAATACATGCAAATAGGAAAAATACTAGCAAATCATAATAATAAAATAAAAATGAGGACTTACAAAATTAAGATTATAGAAAGTAACAGAATAGAACGAAGAAAACGATTTTTTATTAATTAACAAGTAACCTTACAATGAAAAGAAATTGAAGGAATAATTTCATTTATAGGTTTGATGATAAGATTCGCATTAGAGAACTAAAGATGTTTAAAATGGGGGATGTAGGAACGTTTCAAATATTTAAATAAGTTTCTCAATTAGGTTGTGAAATTATCTTAAAATCTTCGAACTTATTCTTAGTAAGTTTCCAAGCTTAACTTAAAGTTTTAGGATACAAAACTCATAAAATATAAGGGTTATGGAAACTTCTTGTTTTAGTAATGAAGTATAAAGATCTTTAGCTGAAGTATTCCATGTGTAAGTCCTTGTATTAGTGATGAAGTACAAAGATCTTTAGGTAGAATATTCCTTGTGTAAGTCCTCTCCATGATGGATGGAGAGGCAATTATTTATATTCATTTAAATATAACTACGGGCTCTTCCTCCTATTTTCCACCCCTAATTACATCGTGATTGTTTCTTTTCCAAAGTGATGGTGTGAATGAGGTATAGTTAACGGTCTAGGTTAATATATATAGCTTATATTAATTATCATGATTTGTTATTAAAGAGGGTATAATTATCTAGACAATATTATCCGTGATGGTAGTATTTGGATAACAATTCAAATTCCTTTCAATTAAAAGGCAAGACCGACCCTTAGTCGGTGGGTTTTGATTCTTTCAGTTTCGGTGCTCATTTTCCGTGCGTTACTGTTGCATTGATTTCCTTTATCTTACATTGGTACTTTCATTCCACATGGCTGACACATCCTCTTCAAATGATCTCAAGCAAATATTGGACCTCATGCAGAAACGTGAAAGGGAGCATGCTGTAGAGATGGCAGATCTCTCCATTGAAGATTTGAAGGAGAACATGTCCCATAGTGGTACGAACTCTCGACATACCCACGGCCCATTTCAGGTGAGAAATGTCAAGATTGATTTTCCCCGTTTCAATGGCTCAGACGTTTTACAATGGATTTTCAAAGCGGAGCAGTTCTTCGAGTATTATGCTACTCCTGATGACCGCAGTTTAACCATAGCATCCATTCATTTCGAAAAAGAGGTTGTTCCTTGGTACCAAATGATGTAACGCAATAACCCCATTGTGTCCTGGAATACCTTAGTTCGATCTTTAGAGCTTGAATTTGGTCTTTCCCCCTTTGAATCACCTAGATCTACCTTATTTAAACTCACACAAAGTAAATGACTACTATGTGCAGTTTACAGCTCTAGCTAACCGTATTTATGGTGTAAGCAATGAGACCCTTCTTGATTGTTTCATTAGTGGGTTGAAACCAGACATCCGTAGAGAAGTCATAGCTCAAGCCCCAAACACAATCCTCAAAGCCATTTCATTAGCCCGATTTGAAGAGAAATACACCTTCAAACCTAGACAATACCCCATCAACACTTCCAGACACTCCAACCAAACCACACCACCTTCCAATAACCAATCCTACACCAATCCACCACAACAACCACTTCTCCCTACCCTAAACCAACGCCTGTCTTCCCAAACCATTAGAACCCATAATGTCAAAAGACTTTCACCTGCTGAAATGCAGTCCCGTAGAGAAAAAGGCTTATGTTACACATGTGATGAACGGTTCACAGCCACTCACCGCTTTCCTAATCGTCAATATTCCTTTTATCCAAGGTACATATGAAGAGGAGGACAATACAGCCGCAAAGATTCCTGCAAAGCTTCCAGTATATTTGTTAATAGTTTCTGGTGTTAATCTGAATTTAGGTGTTGCATGGCTAGCCACTATTGGACCACACATTGTTGATTACAACACCCTATCCTTATTATTGACTACAAGAGAGAAGGTGAAAAGAATGGGGTATTACCTAAGGTAGGTGGAAAAATGAGAAAAATAGATAATATTATTTAATGAGAAAATTAAAAGTAATTAATAATATGTAATATCTGCATAGTCTCTCACATTCCAATTTTTTTTTTTCAAATCAGCAACATTTGTTCTCTAATTTCCTAATAAGAGTGTTCGTACACATTTTGAAATCGAAATGCATCCAATCCTTTGTTGTAGTTGCATAAAAAATCATATCATGTTTTAGGATTCTTTCTCTTATCCTTTCCATCCTTCTTTTTAAGGGATTATATCTAATTTAACGTGTTATTTTTCTGATTTTGGGATCTCGTTTCAACAACAAATCCTAAGGATTTATTCCTTCGCTTAACCATTCCTTAATCACTACCACCACGACTGACGAAAAAGAAAAGGGATACGAAGGGGGAGCAGAAGCAAGAGACAAGTTTCTAACGAGAGCAACAACAACAAAAATGTTGGTTCTCCAAGCTTCTCGATCCTGCTCAAGTTAATCATTCATAGCGCTCACTCTCTCCTCTCCTCCCATTTTCATGTATGCCTTCCTCCTCCTCCAAGTTCCCACCATTTATTAATTTATTGATTGTTAAAGTCAATTGGAATATTGACATTATGTTAATTACCTGTGATTTTTTTCATTTTCGTGGTGGTGATCCATTTCGCGATTGAATTATGATATTTTTGTAGTGCTTTTCATTTCGGTTGTTGAGAGATGATGTTTGTGCAATTGGAGTTGGAGTCAATGTTGTAGTCGAATTGTCTAACAAATAAAATATAATTTTAGTTACTACTTTCATTTAAATATAAATATTTGAAATTGTTTATTCCTTGAAAAGCAAGAAAATACTGTAATGGGATTGAAAAGTGTTTTAAATCTTTTGTAAAACAATGCTTAATAATTGTTTTATGGGTTAGACGATTTGATATAGTTGTTAGACATATACGTTTTTAATAAAGCATTTTAGAAACACATTTTAAACAATGGAAGCAATAAAACATATTTTTATATTAGTTCACTCAACCTAAACTACATACAGTTTCCTTTATAACTTTTTAAGGAGTTCCAGTGATCTTTTTCAAATATTACAAACTAGTACAGTCCACTCGTGATATATACCGAGTATTAGGAAAGAAAATGAAAAACTCATTTTAAAAAATGAAAATACTAAACGCTTAGAAAAACTTAAGGAAGAAAATAATACTTTGCTCAAAGTGTTGAACAGAACTTATGAAGGTAATAAAGCGTATCGGTCTTTTAATAACAATGCAAATGGTCAACACCTATTGCTAGAGTTGCCAACTGTGATAACCTTAACTTCACATCTTGCAATTAGAGATGTGGTGTCATTTGAGGATGCTCTAAGCCAAGTTACTATGCAACTATTTGTATCTACAATAATAGCTAACTTACATGCTATAGTAGCTCAAAACATCTATCCTGACTATTCAAGGCTTGTAGTCAATATTGAAGAACTATCTGAAGAAGAACAAGATGTCTAAGATATAATTGAGATACCATTCAATCCTCCATCAACCACTACCTCTCCATCTCAACAAACACCAAGCCAAATTGTAGAAGACCATGGCCCTACCTACCAAACCCTGACCTACCTACTGACCTAGCTTCTACAGCCCTATTGTAACATGTGTATGAACTCGTGGCATAACACTTTGCAAAACGCTATTGCAAAACTTAGTGCAATCAAGGTGACCAACAACTTAAACACCCTATCCATAGACTTTTTCATCTACCTGGTCTAACTACAAAACCATCACCACAACCACCTTCAACCCAACAACTTCTACCTCCTTTATCTTCCTTTGAGCACTAATCAATATCATCTAAAGGTTAAAGCATTTAAAAGCTCAAGGGGTCTAGAATTTGTAGAATATGTTTTTCTCTTATACATTTTTGTTAATTGCTCTGATACATTATCTTTGTAAGATGCTTTAATTCATTCATCACTCTATCATATATGCTCTTATCATTAAATTAATGCTTGCAATGATATGCTTAAACGTCTGTTCTGATTGTATGATGCATTGCATATGTCTAAATGATTCTGACTTATAGAAGTCATAGATCATTCATAGCATACTTGGTAATATTCCTCTAATCAACATCTTTGGTCTAATAATTATGTTATGCCTTTACTAAGTTAATTTGATAACCACCTTGATAATTTTTGTTCTGAACCCTTTCTGATCATTATCCAATAAGAGGGAGAATTTTAATATGCTAAATGCCGTAAAAAATCGTATGATAAAGGGAAGAATATGCTAAGGGGGAGAAAACTATTAAAGAGGAGAATATGCTAAACATTGGAGAAAGATAAAACGCCATAAAAATCGTATAAGGGGAAGGATATGCTAAAGGGTAGAAAACTATTAAAGGGGATAACATGCTAAACACTAGAGAAATATAAAATCTAAACAGAGAAAGTCATATACTAAACAAAGTTCTTTAAATGATATCGAATTTTAATATACTAAACACTAAACATTGTTTAGGTACCAAAGTCACGGGGAGTGTACCCTTGTTATTGATTCTAACACTCTGATGCTATCAAACTTTGATGCCATTAAAATCTTGACGATTGTCAAACTTTAGTACAAAGCTCTAATCCCATAAAATTTTGATGTTTGTCAAAATATAATATAACATCTTATGCCATATATTTTTTACGTTTGTCAAACAAATTTTAATACTATGATTGCATAAACTCTCGATGTTTATCAAACAAATTTTATGATTTATACTCTAAAACCGTTGACATTTCCCTAATATTCAACATTCTAGAATATATCTTGTAGACTATAAAATGATTAAACGTTCTTAACTATATAGTCTAACATAAAATCTTCATAGATATATTTTGTTTAGCATATTTATTTGTTAACCATAAAAAAAGGGAACTGTGTTAAGACAATATTGTTTAGAGAGACTAGATTGTTTAGCAACTAATGTTTTAAAGTTAAACAAAAAATACTCAATGAAATATTTCTTATAGAATGTAATGTCTAACAATTCTATGTGCTAAAGAATAATACTAAATAAAATGTGTTTATTAAATATTTTTGTCTATTCAAAGTATTGAACGAGATAAACACTTATAATAAATCAAGTATTTTAAAGTAAATTCTATCCAAACAAAGGCAACGTCTGATCTAATGTAAACATTCAAGTAAACGTTGAGCTAAACACTATAGCTCAAGATTCAATATTTAAAACTTTTGAGCCACTAAGCGTCTGACAAAACGAATAATGTAAAATATCATTTGTAAAACACTTAACGCTATCAAATGATATATGATTATCTGACATCTCAAACACGTCTAAAGCATTGACACAAAAAGATGCTAAACGCCTATAGAACTATTAACAGAATGTCTAAATACTATAATCTCTAAACGTTAGAACGTTAGCTTTGTTAATCGATGCATTGAAGCTTAGACAGCTTTATAAAACAAGCATTTAAAGATTATATCATCTAAATGTAACACGTCAAACAATTTACCTTCAAACGATGCTTTTATCAAAGGATGTTGACATGAGCCAAAGTGTTTTAAACATGTAACATGCGTAAAAATCATCAATGTTTAAAACATTTCATGTTGTATGAAAAAGTGATTTTTTACCTGCATGCTTTGCTCTCTTTGTTTGTGTAAGTAATGAAAAAACCAAATTTTATTAAGAAACTCTACACAAAGAACAAAATGTTTTTATCTTTGAAAGACCATACAAGACATTCATGGAATGTTTTATCTTTGAAAGACCATACAAGCTACTAGTGAAAGAAAGAGTTGATAAAACATTGGCACTCTACAACATAGACCTGACTCTGACCAACTACTTAAAAAGGCTATGAAGTCTATCTGGAAGTCAATTCTATGTCCATTCGATATTTCTCAAAGAAGGCTATATAAAGAAGACTTGTACATATAAGAAAGATCATTGAATACTTACTTTGTTACTTTATCTTAAAGCTCACATCGTCTATAAAGCTCTTCATTTTAAAAGAAAGAAGAGCTTTACGAGTTCTCAAATTTATTGTGTTGTATTTATCATCTCACTAAGAGTTATTTGAATATGTAATCGTATTCAAAACACTTATTGTGTTTGTATATTTAGAAGTGAATTAAAAAACTTCTATTGTTTAACTCAATTGAGTTAAACGATCTAGACATTTGTCTAGGGTTGATACTCGAAGTTATTAAGCTCGAACTAGTCAAGTTGACTAAGGGAGCCAAGAGTGATTTGTACTCATTTTAATTTTTGAAAAAGATTAGTGAAACCCTCAAGAGGTCTTAAAGAAGACTAGACAGGTAACTTAGGTTGAGTGAACCAGTATAAAAATACTTATGTTATTGTTTCTCTTGTTTAAAATGTTTTCCTAAATCCTTTATTGAAAACACACACATCTAACAACTATTGCAGCACGTCTAACCCCTACAAGTTATTAAGCGTTGATTTGCGAAAGAATTTAAAACATTATTCACACACCCTCTACCCCCCCCCCTCCTCTCCTAGGGTTTTCCTACATTTCAGAGTTCTACATGACCAGTTGATCGAAGTGTCAAACAAAGGAAGCTTGGTTTTGCTCTATTTTAGGAAATCTATTTCTTTTGGTTGTATGTAGAGTGTAGAGGGCATGTAACTTTTGGTGATTGTTTGTTACTTTTTGATCTAAATGGTAGGCTTAAAACTCTAATTGAGGTTTTTGGTGTTGGTTTAGGTGATCTCTTGTGTTTAGGTGCCTTAGGGAGTTGTTGGTTAAAGGATAACATCTTGTCTCAAGTGAGGAAAGTTAATTTTAACTTTAAAATCCTTGAATACTTTAAAATTTTAACTTTTCATTAATGTTAGTTATTATTGTAAAATCATGAAGCTCAATCTGTCATGAATATGTTTGTTATGTGCGAATGACAATTTTGGTGCCTGGATTGGTGCAGCAAGGGTCACGGTCAAATGGTTTGAAGTTAGACCAAAATTTGTTTTACTATGTCCTTAACAAGAGATTGCATATGTCCAATGGTGCTTACCTAGGTATTCCCATTAAATGTCTCTCTTTATTTTAAAATAGGCCTTTTTAAAACTCTATATTTTAAATCTGTGATTTGCTTGAAAGGGAACTCTTTTTTTATCTTCCCTTTGTTTTCTTCTTAACATTTAATAAGTTTCTTGTTTTTGTGATAAGCTCCCAATCAGTACAAAATTTGACATGAGAAGTGATTTGGGTGTAGTGAGGAATTATGTGCATGTATGATGGATGTTTCTACATGATAATAAGGTTTATATCATGTTTGTGTTAGGTTTTTCCTATGAAAGTATGTATGGTTTTATAAGGTTTTCCTGTGATAATATGTATTAATGCTAAGAGGGGACAAATGTATCTTATTTGAGGTTTTACTGTGCAAATATTGATTGTAAAGAGTGGTATGATGATCATATGTAGTATGATAGGTTTATTTGGGTGGTAATATGCATAAAGATGAGTTTTGGATGATTCAAATGATGTAATGTATATATTTGAGTTTGTTTAGAAGGGTATGTGAAGCTTAAATGCATGTATAATGTGTTAAGTATGATTGTTCGTGGTTTGGGGATGATGTTTATGTGTTTTTAATACTTGATGTTTGTTCAAAATGAGTTTGGGTTCGACAGTAATCGATTATCTTAAGTGATAATCAATTATTTGCGCGCTGTTTTTTAGTTTCGTCAGTAGAATAATTAGTTATTTGGGTTAATAATCGATTATATCCTTTCAAATATTGTAATGCTAAAAATTTGGTATTGTAGTTGTCTAGAATAATCGATTATCATTAGTGACAATCGATTATCCGAGTGTATTTTTGTTAGAAAAGAGCGTTTTGGGGAAGAATGGATGTGGGACAAGCATATGAACTACAAAACATGATGATGTGTAGGGAATGAGAATAGTTGATGTGTTTAGGGTCGTGTTTTTTATTGGTGATGGAGCATGAATTTGTGATGGAATGCACAAGGGTGTGTGTGACTAATTAATGAGCATGAGCGTTGGAGATTAGTCTACTTGTTGTAACTAATAAATCCTGAGACTCTTTACCATTAACGGCTCTCTTTAGCATTGGTTGTTGAAAAGAGAGTACTCTCTTTAGCATTGGTTGTGTAGGGAATGAGAATAGTTGATGTGTTTAGGGTCGTGTTTTTTATTGGTGATGGAGCATGAATTTGTGATGGAATGCACAAGGGTGTGTGTGACTAATTAATGAGCATGAGCATTGGAGATTAGTTACTTGTTGTAACTAGTAAATCCTGAGACTCTTTACCATTAACGGCTCTCTTTAGCATTGGTTGTTGAAAAGGGAGTACTCTCTTTAGCATTTGTTGTTGAAAAGAAGGTGATAATGATATTCTCTTTGGCAAATAGTTGTAGAAAAGATAATGGTGTTTGAGTGTTGAATCTTCTTTGGTGGGACGATAAATGTTTCACCATGTGTGATTGGGGAACAGGTCGAAAGCCAACAGAGGGATGACTCGAGCAGGCCTGTAAGGGAGACTACAAGTGGGTAAGGTAGGGTACATGAGTGTGATAGAGTGTTGCCATGATGGAGTTCGTGGTTTGGTGATGCTTATGGTATGGTTCATGATTGGGATAGTCATGATGGTGATATATCTATGATAATGATTATGTTATGGAATATTCTCCTAGTTTTGATATGAGTTATAGTGGTGTTACGATAATGGTGATAGTAAGATAGTTAGCATAGGTGCTAATGAGTGGATAGATCAAGGGCCTATGTGTGATATGTTAGTGATGACATCAAGGGTCAAGGATCGAGGGTCAATGATCGAGGATCAGGGATCGGGGATCGATGATAGAGTAATTCAACATGTTTGAAATGTTAGAGGATTAGGAATCTTATTGTTATTATTACTATGTATGGGGTGGTTGTTTATGGCTGATATAATCAATGTGTTATATCTTGTTATTATGATAGTTTTAATGGCAGTTTACCCAATATGTGTTTGTGTTTGTGAATGAAATTATGGGCGATAATCATATATTATGTTATATGTGAGCAGATGATGTTATATATGTTTCAGAAGCATGATAGATGCGAGAGATGACGGGGGACAAAATTGGAATTTTCTCTTTATTTCCATCATTTTTAATAATGTAATTGAACGCGACTTTTGAAACCATTATGTTTTGAACACGCTATAAGAAATTTTAAAGTATACGATTTGTAATAACTCATGACACCTTGAAATTTAGGGTATTACATTGTGCGTCTAAGGAAGAGGTACAAACCCATAATAATTTTAGTATTATGCATTTGATTGGGGACACTCATCGGAAGTTATATTTATACTTTACTTGATGATAGGTGTAAACGTTACCTGTTTTTGTTACTTAAAATGTTGTGCTTTTGAGAAATGTTGTGCTTTTGAGTAAGTTTTAGTGTTAATTCTCATGAAAAGTATATAATTGTGGTGTAAATATAGTTTTGATTGTTTAATTATGTTTTTGAGTGTTTTTGTGTGTTATTTCGCAGTAGAATAAGGATTGGATACTATCACAGACTTGGAGAGCGTCATGTGCAGTGCCAGAAGGATCAAATCAACATGCCTGGACGCTTCTTGCCAGCGAACGGACGTTCGCCCAGCGAGAGCGGACGTTCGCCCAGCGAGAGCGGACGTTCGCCCAGCGAGAGCGGACGTTCGCCCAGCGAACGGATGCTCGTCGCCCAGCGAGAACGCTCGTCCAGCGAGTGAGCGCTCGTCCAGCGAGCGAACGCTCGTCCAGCGGACAGTTGACGTTCGTCCAGCGAGTGCACGCCCGTGACCCAAAAAGTAGACGCTCGCCCAGCGAGAGAACGAACGCTCGCCCAGCTAGGACGCTCGTCCAGCGAACGCAAAAAGTGGACGTTCGCCCAGCGAACGGACGCTCGTCGCCCAGCTAGGACGCTCGTCCAGCGAGTTTTGGACGTTCGTCCAGCGAGGTTGAAAAGTGGACGCTCGCCCAACGATCAAAGGACGCTCGCCCAGCGAGCGTACGTTCGTCGCCCAGCGAAAAATCACTTACAGCCCTTCTCTTTAAAAACGCGATCCAGAGGCAGAAATGAAGAGTTTTGAAGGGGAGGAGACCAGGGGAGACGTCCAGCTGCTGTCTAGGTGCTTCTATGGTGGAAAACCACCAATTTTCACCGTCCAATCCATCATTTCTCGCTTCTATGATGTATATGTGTAGCTAGAACTCCATTTCTCTAGGGTTGAGAGTAAATTTCTGAACTTCTATGTAATTTCTCTATTAATGCATGAACTTGTTTGAATTATGTGTTCTATCCTGATTATTCATGCCTATGATGGGAATCTAAGCTATTTGAACGGTTAAATCATTGGGAAATGTATGAGACCGCGGACCTAGGATAGAACTGCTAAAAGATTTCGAGTCCTAGACATAGGAGGGAATTTTTAGTCATCTGTGACATTGTGTTTAAGGCAAATCTGATAACTGAATTAGCTAAGGGATTAGTAATTTAGTTTGAGTGATTCTGAACTATCATCTGAGGGATCAGAGGCTGCATGCGCCTAGGATGTCGATGCTTAATTTTGAGGAATTGTGTTAGTAGAAAATTACCTGAGTGACGAACTTGAATTTCAACCCCAGTGAACTTTAATTCAACTGTTTTTACCACTTTATTTTCATCTGTATGCTAAAATTACTGTTTGTTACAAAATTACGTTTAATATTCGCTAAATTAGTAAACTTTAATCAATCTGTGAATCAAAACAAATCTCTTGAGAAAACGATTTCCGGACTTACCGGTTTATTACTTGAACGATTCGGTGCGCTTGCCGAGGTCTCAAAACTTGACTCGAGGAGTCAAGTAAAGAAATGAGTCTAGGTGGTCAAAAGAGAAGGAGGTTCTTATAGTTGGTTTAAGGATAGTGAATTCCATTTCTTTAAGCTATAAGTGACTTATTTTGCTCTGAAAGGGAGAACCAAGTAGCTTACTAGAATCGTAACACTAAAGATATCATTTCACATGAAAATATAGTCCGAGTGAATTCATAAATTGATTGGTCATTATAGTAACTAATTTAAATATTAATTTATAAACTAAAAGTTAGGTATTAAAATAGTCTCTATCATGAATAAAAGATTATAATTACTTTCTGAATTTGATTCTAAATTTATTATTAACATTAGCAACACAAGTTTTAACGACTAAAGAAATTAATGTATAAATTAGTCATAAAATAATTAGTGACAAATTTACAAAATAATTATAATTTTTTATTCATAAAAGACTATTTTAAAAAGTAATAATTTTTAATTTATAAATTAGTATTTAAATTACTCATGTGATTAATTACTTTTAGTTTCTAAAATCGGTTGATATTTAATTTTATTTTTGTAATATGCTTAAGTAGTAGGAATGTAAGATTGTAAATGTGTTCTATTTTCTTATGTTGTTACACTAATTTTGTATAAAAGCTAATTTTGAATGGTCACATAAAGGCAAAGTTGTGAGAATTACCTGTTGTTTGGAGCAGTGGAAAGAGTATTTGAGGCTTGGCAATTCTTTTAGCGTCAATGTGGTGAGACCACCTAAGACAAGCTCTTGTGTTGTTCTTTCTCTTTCCTCATCCGCTCCATCCTTAAATATTTCTGCGAATTCCTTACACTCTGTTACATAAAGCATTTGAAGTCTGGTAAGATCTTTGGCCACCGATGCTGGAAACAAACTTTTAAGACGCTCACAATTATAAACAGTTATTTCCTTTAGGAATTGAAGGCCAATAATTCCCTCCGGATCCTTGTCCCATACATGCTCCAGTTTTGGTAGGATAATTAAAGACAATCTTTTCAGACGGAATATTCCGGAAGGTTTTGTCATCACCCTGTTCTCATCGCTGATATTAAAGATGACCTGTGCAGCTTTGCAATCTATTACGTCTAACTCTTCCAAATTGTGAAAGCAAGAAAGCAAATGAGATGGAATTATATGCACTAGACTATGACATCCCCATGCAGTCAATTTTTTCAAATACCCAAAGCTCTTTTGCCGCACCCAATCACTGCTACGCCATAGTTGCTGTATAATAAATCCATCAAGCCCCAGATCTTCACTATATACGAAACTCACCTGTGAATCAGACAAATTATTGAATCAATTCTCTACCTTTAAAATATATAATGATACTTCTTTTATCCTCACAGAGTTAAAGAAAACACAAATTTACATATTTCAAGTTAAAAACTTTTACTATAACCATCACTTTAATAATTTAGTATTTTTTATTTTAAAATTACAACTTTAAATAACTAAAAATATTATTTTTTTCATTTATAATATATTCATTATTACTAATAACAGTAATAAATGGTGTGTAAATTCAAATAATCAAATTACTATGTAAATATGTTTTTGATATTAATTAAATTTAATATACTCACTATACTATAACAAAACTATTAATATAAAATAAAATAAATAGTAATACTATTTTTTAGGCAAGCATAATGTAATACTATAAACTTATTAAAATAGTTATATATTAAAAAAAAATTATTAATTTAAAAGTACTCATACTGATAACAATAAAAATATCTATAAGTAATAAACTTATTAAAAGTGTTATTACAATTAATTTTTTTAAAAATTTAATTATTTTAAATTTTAAATAACTAATTAATTACTGTGCAGATTGTGTTATTTTTATTTTAAAAACATAAATTATAATATATAAAATCCATTTATTAATTATACTGAAAATTTTGTAACCGTCTTGTGTGAAAATCACCTAGTATGTGTCAAAATAGGACACGTTGTTCAGGCGTATTTTTGTTTAATAGATTTATAGCATTGAATGCTTTTTCAGAAAAATAATACTAAATTAAATTCTTTAAAAATAGAAGAATGAAATCTAATTTAATAAATAGATAAAAGGACTTCAAAAATTAATCTTTAAAAAAATGTATTTATAATTTCCAATCATGAGTTTTTATATTTTTCCCATATAAGAAAAGTTCATAAAATTAGGAGAAATAGCATTAGATAAAGGAAATAGTAAGTACCTTATCATCGAAAACCTTTTGTATGGTGGCATTCAAGTCACCTTTCCACTGCCATTTGGCTTTTTGATCTCCTTCCACACCAAATACATCTTTCAACTTTGGTGCTATTGCTCTTTTTTCACTGAATTTTTCCATCTTTAGGCACTCTC